>JAWQEG010000808.1:2500-122500 GCA_033782935.1 Petrolisthes cinctipes | reverse complement strand
ATTCACGTGAGATCCTGAACGAATTCCAGCTGACCGTCCTGTCCAGTCTGTGTCCTAACCTGGAATACCTACAAGTCTCCTTCGTCGGTACTCCAGACATGGATCTCTCACGCCTCCAACAGTTGGCCAGGCTGCAAAAACTTCGCCGTGCCAAATTCGCCGACGTGAACTGCGATGCGTTGGTTTGGTTCTTGGAGCAGGTTGGTGCTAGAATGACACACCTCTTCCTGTACACGTATCACACTCGATTCTCACAGCAGCGTCTCAACATCACCAGACATCACCTCCAGTGCCTCGCCCGTCACTGCCCTCGTCTCCAGTCACTGTGTTTAGATGGTTACCTACTGGGTGATGATATACCCTACCATCACCTCTCAGCAGATGGTCTCCAGTACTTCCAGGATTTGCAGAGTCTTCAGGTGGCCTCCATGAAGCTGTCGGAAGAAGACCTCAAGATTCTCCTCAACAAATGCGAAAACATAAGAATACTCGAGTTGGTGCTACAAAACCCTCACGTCCTCTACGACCGACTGATATGTGACCTTCTGGATGCTGGTGTGTGGAGGAACTTGGTGAAGATTCGTGTCCTTAACTCTCCCATAACGAGTAAAGTAATGACCCGCCTGGTGACTGAGTGTCCCAGGCTACAGGAGGTGGGTTGTCTGTACACGTGGCTCGTCTCTAAGGAACAAGTGTCACAGTTCAAAGAAAACATAAAGCTGCAAAACTTTGACCTTGAAATTTACTGAAAAGACAACAACAACGACATGTGCTTAAGTTTTACCTATATTATTTTTTTACCAAAGAAAGCGGTTACTACTTAGAGGTCATAACTTGTATTTCACTCAACATTAGGGTATACTTGAATAGATTTGCTCCGGTTTTATACCTGCAGATAATTTTACTCGTAATCGATAATTTCCTTACCTAAGTTGTTCGTCAACATCCCAGATATCCTAGAATATACTCCTTACTGTTTGAACCTATCCCTGCTCTTGGATTCTTTAGGGTAAACACGTACTGAACAACTGTATATTATATTTGAGGAGATGCTCAGTTGCTCAAGAAACAGTTATTAATTTATTATTCCCTGTGCAGTAATTCCTTCCTGTTGTTGTGAGATCGCAGAAACTCTCCTCCAGTTTCCCGTTGCATGAGTTTGGATATTTGTGATGAGAAATGTTTTATGAGTGACCTGACGAAGGCTATACAGTATATATATGTGTTAGTTTTCAGAAGGAATACCTTACGTAATCTAGTCAGAACTAAAAAATCTAATTAGCCAGTAAGTATATCATATTTATTTTTGAAAAAATATATATATTTCAATTACACTTTTTAAGTGCATAAAATAATGACGAAAAAAGACAGTCATATGAATCTAACAGTGATAGTGCATTACATATAACTGACACCTGTTGTTGACTCCCATTTCAAGTGTACAGACGTAGTAATAAGAACAGCAAGTAGGTCTGATGATACCCACAACAAACCCACGTGGTAATATCGATTGTGGTGCCCAGCAGTTAGTGTCGATGTTAATGTTTTGTATGTACAGTACAGTACAGTACAGTGGGCTAATAAGAAGGTGTTGTGATAAGGATCGAAGGAAATAATAAGACTTGACACAATATGGTAACCTCTCTTATTCCTTGAAGACATTGGAGTCACCCACCACTACATACAACAACTCCAAGACATACAGTCAGCGATATTACTTTTTTTATCTGACTCCTGCCTATATAATAATACTCTTGTACTCAGAGGTTGATACTGTATATAATTTGATGGCCGGATTGTGTCGTGTTGTCGAATCTCTACAATACGTGCAATAATTATGGCTTTCTATAATATATTAATTAAGGGGGAAGTTCAGTGTTGGTAAATCTGGAGCAAATGATTCCTCCAAACTATTCCAAGTAACAGAACACCATTAATTTTGTTCATATGGTCTTGTTTCTTGGCATAGTTTGGAGGAATCAATGCGCTTCAATGTAACAAAAGTGAATTACCCCCTTAAAACATTTAATATGTTTGCATTATCACAAAAGATAATATAGTTACTAGGAATGATATATTTATACTGTTTTATGTAAATATCATCGTAGTATAAACAAGTTATTTGTGTTATATATATATATATATATACCGGTATATATATTTACAAGGCTAAAATTATGTTTATTTAATAAGATATATAGTTGTTTTTTTGCCGACAAATGATTACTTTGAGGTGATTGTTTTTTTATTTTGAGGTGACTGTCTTTATGAGGTTGAATCAAATGGGAAAGACAAGTGTAAATGGCCTTATTAATTAAATGTCACAGATCACGACAATAAAGTTGATTAGTTCTAAGTAAATCTACTGTACAGTCGGGGTACATAGTCCTTGACCATGCAGGTTGTAAGGGAATTAAAGTCTGTTCAAGGACTATATTGTGCCGCAACTGTACACGACAATAGTTTCAAGCTTTCTTTAAGGACCCTGTTATCGTGTATTGAAATTGGAGGCTTCTGATTCCTCCTGACTATGCCACGAAACAAACTCCTTCCTTATAGGTGGTGTTTCGTGGCAATATTTGAAGGGCTCATTTAACTCCAATTTTCTGACTACATCACAGGGTCCCTAATTAATAATGTTTCAAATCATATATGAGGTGTAGGCTACATTAGGTAACGTCGTTTCCGTATTTATAACATAGAAATTATAGGGTGAATTTTCATAAGGTTTAGATGTCCAGAAAGTACCTGTCTGTTATTGTTGTTATTATTGTTGTTGTTGTTGTTGTTGTTGTTAAGGGGGGTAGTACAATATATAACAGTGGTCTTCAACCTTTTTTTATGTCGTCCATCCCTAGTGGTGATTAGGTAGAAGCTGTCCACCCTTCACCCACCTCATCTCAAAAAAGTCTCTTAAAAAATCTCACATTGTAACATTTAAAATCTAACTTTCATATCTCAATTCTACGACGAGATCCGAAAGTTTGCTGCTTTGGGTTTGGACAGACTAAGACCTGTCAGAGTAGAGAGGTTTTGGGAGATTGCAGGCCATCTTTTACCATTCTGTTTTATACCATTTATAATTATATTCTCTTGTATATAATATACTGTACAGACACGTGCAGGTCAGGATATCGTCCAGCCACTTGTCCCCCCCTAGACAGCCGTCCACCCTTCACTTAATCTCGTAAACCCTAAGGTTGAATAACACTGGTATATAAGAACTATGTATACTTTAGAATAAACTAACTCTGTGAAAAAGATTATTTATCAAAATCGGTGAATAGGGCATAGAATTCTGCATGGAATAAACACATTAATTCAATATCGATTTTATGGGTTAATTGTGTCGCATGTAGTGATCGATATTCGCGTCTCTCTGGTTCGTATGTATGCAAGAATACTCGTGGTGTTAACGATGGCCTGGTATGGATACGATGGCTTTGCATTGTATGTACAGCCACAATCAAATATCCACCAACAATTTCCTTTCATCATAGTAAATATCTTGGAAATAAAAAAAACAACACGTGTATGATTTTGCAGCACCTCATAATAATAATAATTGATGGGGTTGAGTTGACAATCATAAGGTGTTGTAAGATTATAGTTTGATATGATACTGATTTATTTGCACGATGGAAGGAAGGAAAGTGTTGGTGGATATATTATTGTGGCTGTACAAATAAGTCTCTGCTGGCCCGGAGTGATCGTATCCTATAGCTGGTACCACACACACACGTTCTAGCTAAATAAATCCTAGCTACGTATTGAATTAAGTTACCCCCATATTGAACTCAACCATACAGTGTAATTTTTGTGGCCTTGTATCAAACTATATATATATATTATTGTGTCCAACGTCTATTATTTATTATTTATGTTGTGTCAATTTGAACGCGGTCTTTCACCAAGTGTTGTGCATCGTTCCCAAATAAATATATAGTTGATTTTTGCATACGTGTCTGTTTTTTATTATACAAACAATTATATAGGCCTACGAGTGAGAAATGGGATACAATTAATTAAGGGAGAGAGGAATTAATATGATAAGCAACACCTTAAATTTAATGAATACGTAAATATGGTTTTATTCTACCAATTTATTAAGCAGGCAGCTAGCTGGGCTGGGCTTTTTGTTGTCATATATTAGTCCTCACCTTTATCAGCACACACAAATAAAACATAGAAAAATAAACAGGTAAGTTTGGGGAAATGTAGCCAAGGTAAGACAGAGAAGTAGTAACACGTCTGGGGTTTTCACGCAATACAGTACTAGGCAAAATGTTGTACCTCCAGCAGTAGATGAGGAAATGTGTTTACAGTGTTAGTGATTGTTACTGGGATCATTTCATATGCCATTCATAATAGAATAAAGTGGTATGTATGAAAATACTTTGATAATACGCAAAAATATTAACATTAGTATCTGAATAACATAAATAAAGACGGGGATACACCTGCGGGGCTAATTCTGTTTCCATGTGAGGCGTTTTATCGGCAGCTGCATACATCATGGACCAGCCAGCAGAGTTGCATACCAGCAGCAGGGTAAAAATTAACTTCCCCCTACAACGTACGTCACTACTTTTCACATAATCTAAAGCCAGAAAGAATTACTGGATTTCAACTAATTGATAAGATACCTGGAGGGCTGCACGATTTTGGGCTACTTTGCATACGATGGTAACACTGAAAGCCATAGCAAGAGTCAGGCAGCGCAGCAGTCATCTCTGGGAGCCTGCATGTGGCTACCTTCCCTTCCACTGAGTCCCTCCTCCCACGGTCCCTCCCTTCATTCAGCCGCCGACTGTGGTGGCGTTAGCAGAAGACCAGACAGACAGTGGTAGTGTGAGGCTGTTGGTGTGGTGACTCCCTCTTATTTAGGTATTATTACGTTGTGTGTGTTGATCGGTACATTGCATGGTATATCTGAATGTTCCCCGTAGCTTGATAGTTGCATGGAGAACCATATACACCAGTGGACATGGATCGGTATTGTCAGTGAATAGATTTTCTTCTTGTGAGTGCCGGTCCGTAGCAGCTAACATGGAAAGGGAAACCGTGAAGAGACACCAGCAACAGCAACTCTACTCCATCACCTCACAGAAAACGAAGGTTATGGTGAGTGAGTTATTTATTTTGTGATTGTGTGTTTGTGTTTTAGTGTAGACTATTTTCAGAACTGGGATGAAAAGGGTAGGGTAAATATAGAACTTGGAAAAATATAAGAAAGGTGACCAAACTAAACCCTAAATAGCTTTGATCACAATGTTAAAAAATTATGACGACACAATCCTATATTAATGGTTATGTAACTACGCACGTGGATTTGTGCATAATGTGAAATACATTTACGTAAGCCGATTCTCATTAATTATAATCCTCAACATAAGGTCTAGTTAATTTCAGGAGAATGTTTTATTTTATATCACTCCAGAGCATCGCATTATAATTTGACGGAAGTGACAAGCCAAAATAAAATGTACAGTGACAAAAAAATGCCCTTAAAATTTCTGTTGGCGCTTGCAACAACCCGATGTTTTTATAAGATTATTATATGAGAAATATCTAATTAATATTATATTATTATTAGCCACAGGGGTATTATTTATTAAGTGTTTATTATTTATTGACAGACCAACTATAGAAGGAGGACATATATATATACATTTCAGTTAACAGCTGTACAATATAATAGTTTACTATTATATGTGTACAGTATTATAGGAGGGGAGGTCCTTACCATTTAGATCTGTTATTTTTGAAGTAGGCGTAAATTAGTATATTATTCACTGCATGGTTATATTAAGATCGAGGCTCACAGGGTTGCGCAATCCCAAAGGTTTATTGTCCCCCAGGCCATTCCCTTCTTTAAATATAGGCCTATTATAGTGCGTCGTATGTGGGTGTGACGTGTGTGTGTTGTGTACAGTGTAGCAGTAGAATTGTAGATGCTTAGTTCAACTTTCTTCGTGCACTGATACAGTTGGTAGTCTAGCTATCTCTGAACCTATTATTGGATACTGTGCAAATATTTCAAGGACAGACCTCGGAAAAGTCTCATTATTGATTAACAATGTGTTTTCGAAGTAAGCATATTATACAGCAACAAAGATGCCACGTCGCTTTATTATAACTGTTGTTTAAATTATTAGGTAATGTTAAGGGGAGATTCTTTTGTTAGTAAATTGGAATTAAGGAGTCGGCAGATTCCTCCAGACTATATGCCACTAAAACAGATCCTCAATTAGTTGCACTGAGGGGGTCTTCTGTTTCCTGGCATAGTTGGGAGGAATCGGAGACTTTCCAATTAACCAACAAGACTAGAATCTCCTAACTGCATGAATTATCTGCTATTCGTGCCGAGCCTTATGTAGCCTAATTGGTGCAATTATTAACTGTCCCTTTCTCTCTCTTTATCTCGACCCCACTCGGGAATCTTGATATAATCACGGTCTAGACCGTGGATATAATATAGCAGCTCGATAAATGGTTAGTTGGTTACGTCTATTAATTAAACTGTCAATTTATCAGCTGAATACTGTAATCCCTCGTAGTTGGTATTATTATATGTACCAAACAGAACCACATACTGCACACTACTTCCTAAACGAGGATATTATAATATTATTCAACATACTGTAGTACATCCAGAGTGTGGTGTTTATATATATTTTGTCTTTCCTCGACTTGGCGACCCTGTGATTGTGTACGAGAGTTGGAGGCTTCTGCTTTTTTTCTTCGGACTCACCCTCTATATAATTGGTGTTTCGTGGCAATGTTTGAAGGGCCCATTTACCTCCAATTATCCGACTACATCACGGTCCCCTTAAGTAGTAATTAAGTCGTGACGACCATTAATAACCTAACCTAACCTAACCAAACAGCAAGTTATAATGACACTTTGGTGCAGCTGGAACGTCTGGTACAGTAGGAATTTCTGAACTTCATGATGACTGTGCGGGTTGTTAAGTATGTACAGTCGGCGGCTGAAGTCCTGTCGCCTCACCTGCTTCACCGAGACTCACAGTGTTCATGGACTCGAGAAATATTCATGTTTTCTACACCTCATAATCTCGAGTCTATGAACATTGCGTGCCTCGGTGAAGCAAGTGAGGCGACAGGACTTTTGCCGCCGACTGTACATGTACAGCCACAGTCAAATATCCGCCGACACTTTCCTTCCATCATAGTAAATATCTTTGTAATAAAGAACAACACGTGTATGATTTTGCAGCACCTCATAATAATAATTGAGGGGGTTGGGTTGACGTAAGGTGTTGTATGATTATGTTTTGATATGATACTGATTTATTTGCACGATGGAAGGAAGGTGTCGGCGGATATTTGATTGTGGCTGTACAATCGCAGACCGTGAAAAGTCTACCCAGGACTCGTCTCAGGGTCTGCAGAAGGGGTAGTAGACTTTTCATGGTCTGCGATTGTACAGTCTCCAGCACTGCCGCGTGGTACAGGGGATCACATGTTTAAGAGATTTAAGTGATTCAGTTCCTTAAGGACCCTGTGATTCTGTATGATAATTGTTTCGAGCTAAATAATCACAGTGGTGCTACATCTCTGAATATGTGCGAGTCCCTGTACCACGCGGCAGTGCTGACGAGTGTAAATATATATGCAAGCTGGCACAGTTAATTGCTTGTATGGTTTGCGTCATGGAGCGTGAGTATGCCAAATGTTTCCTTGTTTCGTTGTCAGATTCATGATAACTCTGAAACAATATATCTCTGGAAAATGTTTATTGTAAGATCCCCTCGAACAGACCTATTATATCACCTATCACAATTTCCAGTCCATTAGGCTACTGTACTTTATTTACCCATTACAGCCATTTATTTATTTGCTCTCCTCACTGTTTATCCTTGAATAATATATGTATCCTAAAAGTCTGGCAGAACACTATAGTCTAACAATTGAGCTGTCTACTGTCCCAGGGTTTGAAGTATACTGTAAACCCCCGGATGAATACACAAACAAACGAACAAACCGAGTCAAAAACATACCCTTGGTGGGGGTAATTATTGTGAGAAACGTAAACACTGAATGTAAATAGACGATTCTAGAGGACAAAAAAAAAAAAAACAACAACTTAGACATGAGTTTAAACTACTTATTACATCCTGGAGAAAATCCAATTGCTTAATGTCCAAGGGTTGAAGTTGATGGAGTGAACCTGAAGGAGTTATAGGGTTGGATAGAGAGGGTTGGGGGTGGTGGAGGGGAATATTACGAAAGGCGTCAGTCAGTCAGTGATGATGTAATAATAATACCAGACTCTTTCAAGGTGAAGGTTCAGACAAGCTAAAGTGTATATAGAGCCAGTTAGGTTACAACGAGGGTGGAGACGTCTGACCAGGGCACACGTTCACCATCCAGGGAATAATATATAGCTTGACTGAGTGAGTTGGATGATGTCTAGCAGTTTAAATAAAATGGTTGGTTGTGTGTGTGGAGGAGAGTTGGTTGGTTGGTTGGTTGGATAAAATGGTTGTGTGTGTGGAGGAGAGTTGGTTGGTTGGTAGGATGATGTTTTAATAAAGTGGTTGTGTGTGTGTGGAGGAGACTTGGGTGATTGGTTAGTTGGTTGGTTGGATGATGTTTAAATAAAATGGTTGTGTGTGTGGAGACTTGGTTGGTTGGTTGGTTGGATTATGTTTAAATAAAATGGTTGTGTATGTGGAGGAGAGTTGGTTGATTGGTTGGTTGGTTGGTTGGATGATGTTTAAATAAAATGGTTGTGTGTGTGTGTGGAGGAGACTTGGTTGATTGGTTGGTTGGATAAAATGGTTGTGTGTATGTGGAGGAGACTTGGGTGATTGGTTAGTTGGTTGGTTGGATAAAATGGTTGTGTGTGTGGAGGAGACTTGGTTGATTGGTTAGTTGGTTGGTTGGATGATGTTTAAATAAAATGGTTGTGTGTGTGGAGGAGACTTGGTTGGTTGGTTGGTTGGTTGGTTAGATGATGTTTAAATAAAATGGTTGTGTATGTGGATGAGACTTGGTTGGTTGGTTAGTTGGTTGGTTAGATGATGTTTAAATAAAATGGTTGTGTATGTGGAGGAGAGTTTGCTGATTGGTTAGTTGGTGCGTATACCATTCCTTGCTCCGTCTACATGCACTTTAAGTTATGCTGTTGTCACTGTGCCATTATCAACCCACGTCCAGTCATTTATAGACGGGATAAAATGTTTGTTAGTACTGTATATAATTTTTAGATGACGTAATTTTTTTTATGACATAGCCCATATCAAGGTTAGGAAGGACGATAGGACTCGAACTGTATATTAATAATTAGATGCAAATTAACGACGGTCATACTTCCTTCAACCCTCTATCTATATATAATTATCCCTTTGGTGTCAAATAAATGAATAGATAGATATATTTACTATTTACAGGAATTGTTATTCTCTAAAACTCGAGACAGTGAACTGGTAGGCCATTGATATATTGAGTTGCATCCACTGTAACAGGGAAAACCATGCAGTATCCTATATAGGGACAGTCTGGAAGTAATTGAAAGATCTACGTACAGTCGCGGACAATAAATAATATTAATCCACATGGGAGTGACACATGTATAAACATATATTTTGACAGCTTCCCTCTGTTCGTTATAGCTAAGAATTAAACTTTCCAATAAATAAGTTAAGTGTTATCGTCTAGTTTACGGCAAGGACTAACTAGCCTATAGTGAACTGACCATTAATTAATATTGACGAGGACAAGTTACTGGTTAAAAACTGAAAAGAGAAAGAAATATATCCCTAAAAACAATGAAACGGGATATATGACTTGAAAACTCCAAGGTCTGTTTGTGGTAGTGACACAGCAAAGTATGTAGGAGGTCAGGAGTTGTGTGAAGACAGATGGATCATATTTACTTTATAACGCTAAGGGGAGATTCTATTTTTGGTAAATTGGAAAGTCTATGATTCTCCCTGACCATGCCACGAAACATTAAGCTCCTTCCATATAGGTGGTGTTTCGTGGCAATATTTGAAGGACTTTAATATCCAATTTTCTGACGACTACATCACAGGGTCCCCATTATAAGATCCTCTTGGTGGTGCATTGGTTGGAAGGTTTCTGATTCTTCCTAACCATGCCACGAAACAAACTCCTTCCATATTGATGGTATTTCGTGGCAATATTTGAAGGACTTTAATATCCAATTTTCTGACGACTACATCACAGGGTCCCCATTATAAGATCCTCTTGGTGGTGCATTGGAAGCTTTCTGATTATTCCTGTCCAGTTTCAGGTGTGTGTGTGTGTGTCCTATTTTACTGAAAAAAAGAAAAAGAAACTGAATTGGTCCAGAAACCTTTCGATAAGCTAATTTCTGTGATTATCTTTTACAGCAAACATAATATGACTATGCTGTTTGTTGGTGGAGTGAGTGAGTTGAGTGAATAACCAACTGAGCGAGAGGACCAAACCAAAACAAACCACCAACATTCACGACAACAACAACATGACTCCCAAAATCAACAAACAGTTACTACCACTCAAGATTCACTATTTCTTTAAGTATGGAGGTCAGTATATAAATGTAGGCTAACTAATCTATAGGACTGGTTATTATCCTTCTATCCAAACAAGAAACTGTTATTACTACCACTACTATCACTCAAGATTCACTATTTCTTTAAGGGGGTGCGGGATTAGGGGACAGGCTTGGGGGTGGGGGGTTTGGGAATAGGGGGACAGGCTTGGGGTGGGTAGAAAGCCTGTTCCTTATTCCCGCACCCCCCAAACCCCTCCCCCAAGGCTGTCCCCCTACTACCGCACCCCCCAAAACCCTCCCAAGCCTGTCCCCTACTACCGCACCTCCCCCCAAGCCTGTCCCCCTATTCCCGCACCCCCTTAAGTCATATAGGCTAACTAATCTATAGGACTGTCAGGTTATTATCCTTCTATCCATCCGTCTATAGCTGTTTATCTCTCCCATTCTTTCCCTGTAATTATAGTATATATATATATTTATTGGACCGTGAAGTAACTTGGTTATTAATTTATTCCATGTGATGTCTTTTAATTAACTAATGTCACAGTCAGGTTGATAATGATACGTTATTTTGATTACCGTAAGTATTTCATGTGATGTCTTCTTATAATTAACTAATATCACAGTCAGTTTGATAATGTAACATTGTCATTTTTCTAGTTCATAATTCAATCCATATCCAGTCATCACGTTCATACATTGCAGTTTTTCATCGGGCCTCATGCAAGAATATTCATCATGTTGTTGACGATGGTGTGATACTGTGGTATGTACAGTTGAGCAAGTAAAAAGTGCAAGAAAAATCTGGCTGTATATATCAACATCTTCAACACCACTCAACGTTCAGCCAATCACGTTCCACCTTACATTTGTTTTCGGTTCCCAGTAATTAATTCATAAAGATACAAGGGTTTACTACAAAAGAACTGCCAGATGTTGCCTTATGCAGCTAGACCTTTGTTGCACTTTCTACTTGCTCAACTGTACGATGGCTCTGTTGTTGTGTTGTGTGTCTATTGAGTCATCGTACCAGTATCATGTCATCCATCGTCAAACACTATGAATGTTGTTCTTGAATATGGCCCTTGGTGTTTACAATCTCATTTCTTTCCCTCCTTCAGGAATTGCCTTCTTCCCGTTGCTGCCTGTAGTGGTGCGTCAGAAGGGTATAACTGAGTCTGGTGTTGGGTTGATATGGACCATCACTCCCCTCCTGAGTTGTGTTGTCAACCTTATGTGCAGTGCGTTAGCTGATAGGTTCAAGATCTACCGTAGCATATTCCTCACTGCCATGGCTGTGTTCAGTTTCTCCTTTCTAGCCATTTTCTTCCTCGCTGATTCCGATAGTGTAACACTGGAACCAACGAGTCAATGCTTCACCAGAGAAACTCCCTTGGACATGTCGAATTGGTTGTTTTTCCAAGAGTGTGGTAATACAACCCTTTCTGCCTGGTTGAAGGAAGTAGGGCTTGGTGGTGAATCAAGTTGCGTTTTACACTGTAACCATTCCAGTGAGATCCAAGCGGAATTAAGTAACATTACAGAGTTTCACGTGCCAGTACAGTTGAAAACAAATTGGCCCCACAGTGAAATGGACTTGTATGACATATGTTTTGCCGATAACTGGACAGCAGTTCACAGCACACCTGGCATTGACACTCACCTCAACATCTCCTCAACACACCTGAGTGATCCTTGTCAAGTTATAGCCACTGATGTACCCTGTTCCTACACATGTAAAACCCTGACAGACGTTCTCAATACTCCGGTGTTCTGGATGATCTTCATTCTGTTGGTGTTGGTGTATGGTGGCAATGCTTGTACAACAACAATGGCGGATACCATCTGCTTCTCCCTACTTGGATCTGCTCGATACATGTACGGTCAGCAGAGAATGTGGGGCAGCGTAGGATGGGGTCTTGTTGGATCTGTGAGCGGTGCACTGGTGGATGTGTTCTCCAGGGGTAAAGCCACCACTAACTATCTACCCGCTCTTATCATCTCTGCCATCTTCTTCGCTGTTAACTACATCGTCTCCATAAAGATTCCCTTCAAGATGCCAGACAAGGAGAAGCTAAAGGCCAGCAATGTGGGCAAGGCGCTCTGTTCCAGCAAGTTGTTGATATACTTGGTAAGTTACAACTCTCATAGTTATTGTTTTTCCTCAGTTACTTGTTAGCCTCGATGTATGTTATTCCACTGATAAGGATTACGGGGGTATGCTGTTTACTAGAATATTTTAGCACTGTGTAGACTTTAATTAATGAGACAGTACAGTGTTGGTGAATGTGGAGCAACTGATTTCTCCAAACTATTCAAAGCAACCAACAGGCCACCATTATATTTACTAATCTCGTCCTGTTTTCGTGGCATACTTTGGATGAATAAAGGCGGCGTTCTAATGTACAGTCGCTGACCATAAAATCTAGCCCACTTGAGTCGAAGCCAGAGATCTATCTGAAGCAGGCGGTTTCTGGACGACATCCCCCCCCCCAAACCATTACGAGGACACACACACACACACACACACACATCTCGAACCAATGGAGGCTTTGAGTGGACTGTCTTTCAGAAACCATACACCTACTTCAGATCTCAGACTTCGACTCAAGTGGGCTAGATTTTATGGTCAACGAGTGTACATACAGTAGGCTACATGAAGTGTCTGTATTGTCCCCTAATATAAACTCCTGATGTTTCATATACAGATAACAGTGGTGGTGGGTGGACTGAACATGGGTTTGGTGTGGACATTCCTCTTCATAGTCGTGGAAGATGTGGCAGTCAAATGGGACCCCGACTTTCATCACCAGAAGTTACTACAGGGTCTCATGCTGGGTACTCAATGCTTCCTGGGCGAGGTGCCGTCACTCTTCCTCTCAGGTTAGTCGCTGGAAACTCACACACACACACTTCTCCATGCACATATACCCACATACACACACTATGCAATACACACGCACACACACACACTTCTCTACATATACCCACATACACACACTATTCAATACACGCACACACACACACTTCTCTACATATACCCACATACACACACTATACTATACAATACACACACACACACACACACACACACATACACACTTCTCCACATATATACACACATACACATACTCTTATTACTCTACAATTACATCGCCTTAAAGACTATTATGAAATTTATAGGCGTTAAGCCCCAATAACCAATATTTCGTTGGATACATGGTTATCATTATTTATTTGGGGGAGGGGAAGCCATGCACCTTTACAGCACATACAGGCTATATAATTATAGATATATATTGCATTAACTTGACAGAACGAATAAGGAACAACACCTTATATAATTATGAGGAGGAGACTTTATTGACAGTGTTTCGCTACTACTACTACTACTATTACTACTACTAGTACTACGACTACTACTACTATTACTACTACTAGTACTACGACTACTACTACTATTACTACTACTAGTACTACGACTACTACTACTATTACTACTACTTCTACTACTACTACTACTACTACTACTACTACTACTACTACTACTACTACTACTACTACTACTACTACTACTACTACTACTACTATTACTACTACTTCTTAATTAAGGTAAAAAAAAAAAGGCTCAGAGCATAACAACAACAATACTACACGTATATAATTATGTATGTCTCCTCTCCTCTCAACAGCCCTTATTATCAAGAAACTGGGAAGCATAAGGACCTTCGCCTTGGCCTTGGTTGGATTTTCAGCGAGGGTGTTGTTGTACTCTTTTGTAACCAATCCCTGGTGGTTCATCCCCATCGACCTTCTACATGGCCTCTCCTTCGGTGTCTTCTATCCCAACATGATATCCTATGCTAGTCTGGTGGCACCCAAAGGAGCTCAGGCCACTGTACAGGGCATTGTCAAAAGTCTCTTCGTTGTAGGTAAGAAATGGAAGTGTGTTTGTGTGTGTGTGTGTTTGTGCAGGTAAGATATAGAAGTGCTTGTGTGCAGGTAAGATGTAGAAGTGTGTGTGTGTGTGTGTGCGGGTAAAGTATAGAAGTGTGTGTGTTTGTGCAGGTAAGACATAGAAGTGTGTGTGTGTTTGTGCAGATAAGATATAGAAGTGTGTGGGTAAGATATAGAAGTGTGTTTGTGCAGGTAAGATATAGAAGTGCGTGTGTGCAGGTAAGATATAGAAGTGTGTGTGTGTGTGGGCTTCAAGGTTTTGTGTATTGCAAACCTGTGCTGGGCCTCTGTATGGGAATGCAACTTAAATGACAACACCACCTTGACAACACCAATACCATCTTGACAACACCAGTACCATATTGACAACACCAGTACCATATTGACAACACCAACACCACCTTGACAACACCAATATCATCTTGACAACAACACCAACACTTTGACAACACCAACACCTATACCATCTTGACAACAACACCACCACCATAACACAACCAAACCCAACATCACACGTAAATGACAACACCAACACCACCTTGACAACAACACCAACACAACCTAACCCAACATAAAACTGAACCGTCACTATATTTTCCTTTTCCTCTACAGGTGTTTCTCTGGGTAGCCTGGTGGGAGGGATATTGGTGACGGTAGTGGGAGGCTCAATCACCTTCTTCTATCTCTGCCTCTTTGATCTCGTCTACACGTTACTCTTTATAGTCGTCCAACTCTGTATGTACAAGAGAGGTCAACGAGCAGGTAAGTTATCTCTGCGTGCGTTGTTTTGTATGTGTGTATGTATGGTTGGTTATTCTTGGTTAGGTTTGGTAATTTTGTGGACTGCAGATATAAGAACTACATATTCCGTGTATGAATATATTTTCTTGTGCTTATTTAATGTATCTTCTGGCTGTGGTCAATAAAAAATATCTATCTATATATCAATCTATCTATGTATGTATGTGTGTGTGTGTGTGTGTGTGTGTGTGTATGTATGTATGTATGTATGTGTGTGTGTGTGTGTGTGTGTGTGTGTGTGTGTGTGTGTGTGTATGTATGTGTGTGTGTGTGTGTGTGTGTGTGTGTGTGTGTGTGTGTGTGTGTGTGTGTGTGTGTGTGTGTGTGTGTGTGTTACTCGATACCTTATAATATTACTTAAATCTATTTTGAAAATCGTGTGTACAAATCTCCAAACTATTCCAAGCAACGGATAAGATTATATTATGTATACTTTGGTTGAAAAATTATATATATATATACTTCAGAGCGCTTCAATGTGTGTACAGTTGCGGACATTTGAAACAAGACACACCTCAAACGGACTCCTTATCAAGCATAGAATAGGACACACACACACACACACACAAACAAAACGTCTCATCGTATACCCTTCATGCTCAATGAGGGACCCCGTTTCTGCATGGTGTCTGGTATTCATATGTCCACAACCGTACTATAATTATGAGTGTTATGACCCGCTTCAGACTGGTGTATTCTTTCCTGTGTACAGATGGACGAGGAGAATACTCTACCACAGATGGTGTAGATCCCATGAAGAAAAAAGGACTGAAGATAATGTTGGGAGTGGAAGAACAAGCCAGCATGTGTGACTTACAAGTGGCCACCCCCTACTCTGAGGTGGTCGCGTTTGAAGAAGAGGAAACGTTGCAGGACAAGACCGACATTTGATAAAAGTTTTAGAGATATAAACAAACAAAAACAAACAAACTAATCTCTTGATATGAATAAAGGGGAAATGGGTATCCATTCACCAACCAACAAAAGAATTCTTCCCTTGACTCGATGATAAATTGTTGTTGTCGTCGTGTTTGTGCCAAGATCTACGGTGCCTACTACTATCGTTCATACTATACTGTGTCGTAGGCAAGGTTGTGTCGACTATGGTGTAGTACGATGACTCCATGGACCATCAACACAGCCATCGTACCATTGTCAACACCACAAAATAATGTTCTTGCCTACGATTCTGTTGTTTGGTGGTACAGTATTCTGAAAGGAAGGTTTTGTGGTTATAAGATATTCACCGAAAAATGGCCAAGTGTAGAGAAAGGCTTGATAACTTAAAGGGGTAGTATGGTGTTTGTAAATCTGGAGCATATATTGATTCCCCCAAACTATTCCAGGCGACAGGCCACCATTATATTTGTTAACCTAGCTGGCTCTGTTTCCTGGCTATACTTTGGAGGAATCAAGGCGCTTCAGTGTACGGTACCAAATATATACTATCCCCTTAATATGTAGGATTTTAATGTATGTAGTACGATATGTATGGTAATTTATCGAGGTGTGTTTGTAATCAAGTACGTACAGTCGTCAGCAGAAATTCGTCCCATTCAGTTGGAGTGAGAGGAGCCTCTGGTAATCTGCTAACACACTATGAGAGTTGACAAATATATATTAAATGCATAATACTGAAGATCATTAGCCATTTAAATCATATATATACTTTTCAACTCTCATACAGTGTTATCAGATCTCAGGCTCCTCTCACTCGAGCTGAATGGGACGAATTTCTGCTGACGACTGTACGTTTCTGTATAATGTGCATTATATTATTACTTTTGTACATGTAACTTAAATAAATAGTATATAACAAACGGTGACGTCTATACCTATATATACAGAGGCATTTACTTACAATATTAATTAAGCTTATTATAATACCCTTCTGATGTGATAGGAGGCAAAGTTACTCCATATTTATACTGTAGAAAATTATAATCCTGCCTTATAGCTACTCTGTTTACTACTCTGTTTACCGAGTCTGCATGGCTGTGTCCCAAGCCTGTTACATAATGACAATAAGAATGAAAATAAACAACTTAGACCTTGATATATAGGTTAAGGAATCCTGTGATGTAGTCAGAAAATTGGAGATATACGAGTCCTTCAAATATTGCCACGAAACACCACCTATATGGAAGGAACTTGTTTCGTGGCATGATCAGGAGGAATCAAAAGCATCCAATTATCATACACGAACACAGGGTCCCTAAGTTACTTTCGCAAGGGCTGCGTATGTGAACCTCTCTCGTGACCTTGAATGGCGCCAAGACGTCTCGACATGAGGATATAATTGTACACACGCATACAGACAAGTCACAGGCCACTCAGGGTGAACACAAGGCTTTTTTGTTATTGTAGTTGACGACAAGGATAATAGACTATAATCCTTGGTTGACCACATGTGAAAAATTACAGCGTCGACAGCACTCGGTTAGATGCTTGAATATTATTGTCGTATTTTTATCCTCTCTCTGTTGTACTCGTGGGGTCGTCCAAGCTCAGCAACAGCTTCTCTCGGAAACACCTGCTGGGAACTCTCACTTACTCTCGGGCTAGTATTAAATTACTTACTAAGCCGATGTAGACCTCCTGGTTTCAGCCAACTTACCCGTTGCTCTGAACTACCACTCTAGTCTTCCTGGGGAACTAAGTTAGTTACTCAAAGGTTAGAGTAAACTCGTGGACTTGTCTCTATTTACTGAAGTATATCAGCTACAGGTTACAGGTTATATAGACAGCTCGTGTCTCTCTAAGATAATGTAGGAGGTGTACCTGTTGTCGCCAGGGCAGGGCGTGTAATGCCCTTTCTCTGGTAGTCCCCGTTCGTGGTATACACTGCCACACCCTTTCTTAGATGACAGGTTGTCGATGATGCTATTTACAATGCTAAGCTTACATATGAAATATGGATAAGTTAGATATGAGTTTATATAAGAATAAAGTGAGTAAATATATATTGTCCCTTTCTCTACATACGAGATGACAATATGGAGTTGATTATAGTATAGAGATTAATATATAGATAATTACAGAGTGAATCTAGCAATCAGTAGCTCAGCATGGAAGATTCCCTCACGCTGCTACTCAGCACTTTTCAAAGGATGTTGTGTCTAATGAAACTAGCTTGAACTGCTTTGGCCTAACGGAATGTTCCACCACCATAGGTGTATCATGTATCGCTAACGTGCCGCGGATACATTGCTCGGCCACGCTAAAACAACTGCGTCCCTGCAGTTCACAATAACATTAAATTTACTTTAATCAATGCTTAGCCTTCCTGATTATTAGATTGACTCTTGACATAGTAACATATATATACAATATATACAAGATGAAATATATACACATTGGATGAATTAACATAAAAGAAAAATAAATCGTTGAGCTCGTGAATGATACAATGGGTAATTAATAATACTTCCTTAAATTAAGTAATTATACATGGATAATAAAATATAATACACATTCATACAATTCCTTAATTCTAAATCCCTACAACTAACCGTGTAGTGTACTAC
Source organism: Petrolisthes cinctipes (assembly GCA_033782935.1). NCBI lineage: Eukaryota > Metazoa > Arthropoda > Malacostraca > Decapoda > Porcellanidae > Petrolisthes > Petrolisthes cinctipes. The sequence goes on along the minus strand of JAWQEG010000808.1, from coordinate 103,684 downwards.
CTAGTTGTTGGGGTGTACTTAAAATTATCCTTACAATTCATCTTCCCTAGGTTGTGTATGGTGGACCTCTATATTCCTTGATCTTCTGTTTTTCTTCTTTTTAATCTCACCATTCAAAACCCTCAAACTCCTGAACAGGTCTATATACTCACTATATACTTTTGGCTACACGTGAATTAAGGTACAAATTAATGTTTAGGTTTGTATGAGTGTGAAGCTATACATACAGTTAGTTCTGCTATTGACTTAATTATTGTTTGTAGTTGTGTTGTGTTGTGTTGCTTATATAGTTGTGGGGTTGTGTTTATAGTTGTGGTGTTGCTTATTGTTGTGTTGTGTTTATAGTTGTGTTGCGTTGTGTTTATAGTTGTGTTGTTGCTTATTGTTGTGTTGTGTTTATAGTTGTGTTGCGTTGTGTTTATAGTTGTGTTGTTGCATATTGTTGTGCTGTGTTTATAGTTGTGTTGCGTTGTGTTTATAGTTGTGGTGTTGCATATTGTTGTGCTGTGTTTATAGTTGTGTTGCGTTGTGTTTATAGTTGTGGTGTTGCTTATTGTTGTGTTGTGTTTATAGTTGTGTTGCGTTGTGTTTATAGTTGTGTTGTTGCATATTGTTGTGTTGTGTTTATAGTTGTGTTGCGTTGTGTTTATATTTGTGTTGTTGCTTATTGTTGTGGTGTTGTGTTTATAGTTGTGGTGTTGAATGTAATTGTGCTGTGTTTAGTGTTTTGGTGTTGTTTATTGTTGTGTTATGTTGTTTTTAATAGTATTGTTGTGAAATGTTGGCTTAGAGAAAACATCGCCATAAACATCGTCATAAACCCGGTAGGTACTGCTTTATTTGCTGAGGTCATCGAGTCTATAATGGTGCATATATATCCTACCTACTGAGCACAGCATGGTTACGTCACCTATAATGACATCACGTACCTCGATAAGAATTGCTACTCGACAGTCTCACTCAAGGACCTCGTGATGTAGATTGAAAATTGGAGGTTAATTAGTGAGTCCTTCAAACATTGTCACGATACACCATCTACATAATTATTGAAGGAGTTTGTTTCGTGGCATATATAGTGCAAGAGGAATCAAAAGCCACCAAGTCTCATACACGATCACATGCAGCTGGGTCCTATAATTAATGGGAGATTCTTATGTTGGTAAATTGGAAGGCTATTGATTCCTTTTAACTATACCATAAAACAGACGCCCTCAGTGCTACAATACTTATAAAGAATCTGCCGTTTCGTAACTTTCGTGGCATAGTTTGCAGGAATCGGGGGAAGTTTTGTGTTGGCAAATCTGGAGTAACCAAATCCTCCAAACTATTCCAAGCAACAGAACACCATTATATAGGCTCTTAATTCTGGTCCTGTTTCCTGGTATACTTTGAAGGAATCAAGGCACTCCAATGTAACAAAAGTGAATTACCCCCATAATTGTTGTAAAGGCTAAAAAGGTGTGAGGTAAGATCGAGCTGAAATATAGGCTAATCGCTGCTCGCTGCTATAAGGAGATGTATATACCTGCTGACACCCATGCACCAACAAGAAATTAATATCCAAAAATCATTAGAGAAAAAGAGTCGATCTATACCATTAGTTTGCAAACGGGGCATTCACAAAGGAATTTTTTTTTAAGTTCTTTATTTACCTTTAGTACAAGCCCCCAACACTGAAAGGGCGTATTACCGTTCCAGGCGGTAACTTGTCAATTTGTTACGCTGTGGGCATGTGGTAGCCTAGCTATATATGAGTAGAGGATGGTTGGTTATATTGATTATATAGCTAATAGTTTAGATATTATATATAGTGTTATAAACAAGATATACATGATGAATGTCAGTGATAGGGACTTGTTGTGTTTGCCAGTTAACTAGGAACATATGTGACACTAGCTGGTGTAGTCAGTCTGGGGCATCACCACACCACAGACGGTACAGGGGGAATAGATATATAGGTTGGTGCTGGAAGTGATATTTATACTGTGTGTCATGGACTCATAGACGCAGACTGGAATATTAAACCATTATCATGTACTCAGGGCTTCCATGAGCCCGAAAATATTAGGCTACCCTAGATTCGAGCCAGTTTTACCCTAAAAAGTTGGCAACATCGTAACTTAGAATAATCTAATGCATTATTACAAATAGTCATTTAGGAACATATATAAAACAAACTAAAATAGATTATATATATTAAGATCTCCATTTTCTTCAGTGAAAGGAAATACACTTACGGTAGCTGGGTTATGCCCCAATACACTGCATTAACCTCAATGTTAATTAAAATTCCGACTGTTTTGTTCATATCTACAATAGCTTTGTGTACTATTCTTAATTTTCGATAGATTGACATGTTTATAAACGATGTTTTGCCTAAAATAATGAATTACCCTAAAATTACCCCAAATAAGGCATTACCCTAAACACTACCCTAAAAAGAATCTGATTACCCTAGTTTAGGGTATTTTATCCTAAAATGGAAGCACTGCATAATTATACTGTACTACCCGGCAGAATACGTAAGTAACACATCCTAAACAAGTAGCAAATGAATTTACTGGGGGACACTAACTGGGATATTTAGTTGATATCGAGTGGATATCGAGTGGATATTGAGATGATCATGATCAAGTTGATATCGATAATATTTTGATAGAGGATGATGATAAAAATGTATTTTATATTGATGTTGCTTGTTCTGTGTGACAGATTTTGACCCAATAACCAATAAATGGAGTTGGTGTACTACGTGACGGGATGTTTTTGTTACCCCTAATGATTCTAGTGGCAGTGGGGCCATTACAAATACTACAGTATATAATTTATATAAGAGTCACTCATCCACATCTCGCAGAAAATGAAAAATTCGTAAGTAGAAAAAATAAAAGCAAAAATTCATATTACCTATCTTTGTAATGTGTAATAAAAGCAGTATATTAAGAAAAATTATATTTCTTATTTTACCATCTTGTTGCACGTAATTATAAAATATAGTAATGGTAATATTCAAAATTTTAGTATTATACAAGATAACGAATGTTGAGAGTGACGTCATGTTTGGCTTGTGTTGTTGACCAGGAGGTGTTGAACTGCAATCATGAATTTTAACTGTTTACAACTAGTTTTGGTGTTATATCTACCAGTGTTTGTATTGACAGGTGAGTAATCTCCAATATACAAGTTATTAATATGGGATAAGGAGTGTTAGATGTGTACAATATGGGACAAATGTAATGGCACCTGGCTGGGACCTTCCTAAAACTAACCCCACCCTTTTAAATAATTTCAGACGTGTGTAAATACGTCATTATAATATCACCTACTCGTCTCTTGATAGTGTACATTTTTTTAGGATAGAGGAATCTTCACCACAATGAATGAGGATTAAGGTTTTTCTAAGTAATAAAGGAATTAATTAAAGGTTTATGAATGTAATGGACTTTTATTCAATTTCCGGCAGCTAATGTCTTGACTGCTATCGTCATGTTTGTTATTTATTATTGTACTTGTTGAATTTGTTTTCTGGTGTTTTATTGTGTTTATCGTTGGGGAAGCATAAATTAAAGGGTAAAAGTCAAGATTAGCCACATTAGGAAAAAAAAGTATATTTACATAAGTACTGAGTTCACTATATTGTATATTTTAGTATCATTACCCACAATTTTGGACCATTCTACTACACTTTTCATCTATGGTGTTTCTCATGGAGATGCCCCGTTATCGAGATATGCCCTGTCTTACAAATATAATTTGGAAATTAGTCTGACCTAACCTAACCTAGACCACAGCAGACTACTGGGACCTAACCTGGGCAAACTACTGGGATATAACCGGTGTAAACTATCATAAAGTGACCGGGGCAAATTCATGGGACCTTGCCAGATGTGGTAACACTGTGCAGCCCTAGCCAAGAACGCAGTACTTCTATAATATTACCATTTCTTGTTTTGATGTTAGTATAAATTGGTATTGATAATGTTAACTTATTGTGTTTTGGATAATTCATTTCCATTATTTCTTGTTTTAATGTCAGAATAAATTGGTATTGCTAATGTTTACTTATTTTCAGACTATTGTGAGTATCCCCTCCTCGACGATGCCTCGCTGACGGCCTCCTCTGAATTGGTCACCAGGGAAGCTGATAAAGCCAGGCTATATGGTAAGTAGGAAGTATAACACAAGTATAACCTAATGACAAATGTATTCCTCCATGTCATAACAACACGGGGAAATTAAAGGGAAATGCTTTTGTTGGTGAATTGGAAGGCTACTAATTCCTCCCATCTATGACAGAAAACAAACACTCTCATTGCTACCAAGAGGGAATGTGTTTTGTGGCATAGTTTGGAGGAATTATAGACCTTCCAATTCACCTACAAGACCCCAATCTTCCCTTAAGAAGTCAATAGAAGCTCCATTATGTGTATGTTTTCTATATATGAAAGCATTGATACTTAGAACTTATGATTTGAAAATTTGCTGAATGTGGTCTGTATCTTTGTAGTTTAAGGATTAATTTAAGGTGGTAATACTTTTTTGGTATATTGGAGTGCCTTGATTCCTCCAAAATATTCTAGGAAACGGGACCAGAAGAGCAAAAATAATGGTGTTCTGTTACTTGAAATGGTTTGGAGGATTCAGTTGCTCCAGAATTACCAACACAAAACTTCCCCCTTAACTTAGACACATCATTTGGTGTAGGTTGTTTGTCATCTGTTTCCTTTGCAGGTGTTGCATATTGACTTTACCTTATACAAATATTACCATTTTCAGGGCCACTGTAGGAAAACACGATCTCTTCATTTTTTATTGTGTCGCCAAACCAATATACTGTAAACCAATTTAAGTTAACTATTTTATTGGATGATTTTATATGTTGTGTAGAGACTGAGGAATGCAGGATGATAGACTAATTGATATGGGTGTGGGTGAGACTGGTATTACCTTACCTTTCGAAACTTTATGTAACATTTGTCCCTTCTGCTTTATTCCATTGATTCCAAGAGCCAGAGTATGACCTGTAACTTTTCTAATAGCCTAATGGATCTGTAATATTATATATGGTATATACATTTTGTACATAGTCCTGAGACTGATACATATGATAAACCTGAATGCTAGGATATCTAGTTGGTAGGATTGTACTGTATTTCTGCAAGGATGCCATCCAATAACTCACTTGCCTTATACCAGTAAAAACAGTACAAAGCCACAATTAATGTGGTAATTTTAACTTTTTTTTTATAGGTTTGTTGTGAAGAAGTTGGGTGGCATCCTGTGTTGAGGCAAGCAAGACCAGAACTTTAAACATCAAAAAGATCCTTTTTTTCCATTACCAGAACCCCTCTTTGCAAATCTCAGAGTATTACATATGCTGTGATTAAGGACACATTAGGCATCTGAATAATTGCTACATTATCATTAGGCATCCCACTGAAATATTTTTTTTTAATTGATAAAAACCAGCATACGGTACTTTATACAGAACTGTAAGAATATTTGCTAAAGAGTTGTAGTGATATCTTGTGACTGGTGTGATATTGAGTTAGATGATGGAAAGCATCAGGTGGGCATTCAACACCCGTCTTTGGGCACCTAACAAAGGTGACTGGATGACGGCACTCTCTCTCATCCAGCCAGAGGAGAAGGAACGCATCTCCAAGTTTGTCTTCAGGAAGGATGCAAAGAGTTCCATCGCTGGGAGGCTCATGCTTAGGAAATTTGCCTCAGAGGTCTTAGGCCTTCCATGGTCTGACGTCAAGTTTGGAAGGACTGACAAAGGTCGTCCATTCTTAGTTAATTCCCTGCCAGAGAATCCAGATGTAGATTTCAATGTGTCTCATCAAGGCAGCTGGGCAGTCTTGGCAGCAAACTGTGGGGGAAGTAAAATAGGTGTTGATGTGATGGAGTTGGAATATAGTGGAGGGAAGAACATCCCTGAATTTTTCCACACCATGAGGCGGCAGTTCACCTCAGAGGAGTGGAGTCATATTTACAGCTTTCCAACAGAGTCCACTCAACTTGCATCCTTCTACCGTCACTGGTGCCTGAAAGAAGGAGTGGTGAAGGCCTTGGGGGTTGGCATTGGGTTTGAGCTGCAGAGAGTGTCCTTCCAACTTACCACACAGGAACTCTCCACAAACATGATCACACTGGACACCCAGGTTAAGATTGATGGCATACTTGATAATCGGTGGCAGTTTGAGGAGACACTGCTGGATCCATCACATTCAGTGGCTGTTGCACGTCAGTTTGACTCTCCACAGAGCAATACAAGTACAGCTGGTGCTCTAAGATTTATACAGATGAGTTTTGATGACCTGATTGCTAGTGGAGACCAGCTGACCAAACCAGATGAAGCTGCAGCTGAGGAATTTATAAGCAAAGAAGAGACCCCTTGGTGAAACTAAATGTAGATTAAAAATACATAGCTGAATTTAATTGGAATGTACAGGCGACCTCAGGAATTCATACACAGAACATTGGTTACAAGGGGTCTTTATTCTGTACATACAGTAGGAATTGTTCTGACTGATTCAAATATTACCGAAATAACATTGCTAGAAAAGTTTGGTGTTAGGATATATGAATTCTTGAGGCCAGAGGAGTATGATGGATGGGGACACGGAGAGTACGGCTCAATTTTTCCCAAGTGTGTTTTCCAGATTTTCATGTGTTGTACAGTATATCAAAGCAGGATATAATAAGGATATTTTCTTGAACATTTGTATTCTGTTATAGTTGTATAAATGCACTGTATAAAAGTTATCTCTGTAGGTAAATACAGGTAGATATTCCTCACTGGTTTCTCATTCACTGAGTTCCCTCTTGCTGTGGTAGTGGGTGAGAATTTTGCCTCATATTACATGTACTCTAATTTTAAAGTCACCTAATTGTGTGAATAATGATGTTTGGGGGACCTTAAATAAATCAGCAATGTTGCAACTCTTGTTTGGTATATTGGTTTGGTGTACACTCATAGTTTTAAAAATAAAATTATTGTGGTATTCAGTGGTAATAAAATATATATTTGTCTGAATGACCTTTGTTTGGGTTAATATAAATCATAACTAATTGCCAGTTGGCGATAGGATATTAAAACACAGGTGAAGAAGCTGGCTTCTACTTGGTATTGATTGCACCCAGTAAGATGGCTATGGGAAGTACTTTAAGGGGTGTAATTCTTTTTTGGTAGATTGGAGTGTCTTGATTCCTCCAAAGTATGCTAGGAAACAGGACCAGAAGAGCAAAAATAAAGGCGTTCTGTTGCTTGGAATAGTTTGGAGGATTCAATTGCACCAAATTTACCAACACCGAATTTCCTCCTTAATGGTGAATTGCCCTGGTTGGTGAGAATATGTACCGCAAGGCACAAAAATCTTTTAAAGGCACACATAAAACTTTGCTAATATATAATTATTTTTATAACACAGTACATGTATTATATTAGAGTTTGTATGTAAGGGAGATGCATAATGTTTGAAAGTTTTCAGTGTTTGTATTTTAAAAGTACAGTAGTCTCACCTTCCAGTGGAGTATCTAATGTGTTCTCTAATCACTCTTGGGCTACCATGTTATGCAACCTTCTTGGGTGTTGGCATCTATGACACTCCTGGCTCACTCTCTGTCCTTCCAACAGCACTTGAAGAATGGCACAGATTACCACAGTCTCTCCTGAAGTCACCATATTTTTAGTTTTTTTAACCAGTAGAATAGTGTATGTTGCTGTAGTTAGAAGAATTGGGTGGTGGCTGGCAGTTAGGGTCACATATTATGAAGTTTTTTTTTTTTCTAGTAAATATTGAATTTTGTATGGTATATCAGTTTATGTATAAAAGTTTCAAGAGTGTGATGTGCTTTAGGTAATATCTAACACTTCTCCCGGGAGAACATCAACAACAACAACAACTTCCACATGGAATAGTCAGCAATGTCATCCTCCTCTGACTTGTGAAGTGAGGATATCATTTTACCTTCCTCACCGTTTAGCACTTACAACTCGTGAAGAGAGAGGAAAGACTAACAGCACTTAAAGTAGTGAGTGGAATGATTGAAGTCTGTACACTGTATAGTCTTGGGTCATTATGCTAGGAATAAATCAATCTGATTAAACTCTGGTAAAGTCTTTGGCATACTGTAGTGCATTTTGGGATTAAAAACTTTGAAGATATATAATACTTTACCAGGAGAAAAAATATGTGCTAAAGTAACATACATAAGATGGCTGGGTATTCAGTAATGACACACAAAGAGAAAGGTAAGTAAGTACAGAACTGTAAAGATTGCATGTTTGGCTTTGCTAATAACTGTTTTAGATCAGGACAGGAACAAAGTGAGTGGAAAACTGTTTTCTCTTAATCTTAAATACCTATAATGATAAGTCTGCTGCATGAAAAGATAGACTAGTGATGATTTGTTTCCTTTTCCTGACGTCTTTATCAGCTTCATAAAATAATATGGCAGTCAAGGTCCATTGTAGACTTCAGATATATAAAATATGTGAAGTTGTGAAAGTAATATTACTTTTTTAGACTATTAGTCTGAAAAATGACAAACATGAAGTGGTACATAGTCTTGTAACCACCATCATGTTTTGATTTTATGAATTTGTAGATACATTGTACATTGCCTTATTTTGTTGTTATTCTATGCACAAACTTAACAATGAAGTTTTATAATGCACGTGTGCTTGCCACATCCGCTCAGTAGTAATACCATTGCTAAATTATTCTGTTCTGTGTATAGTACATTTTCCAGTTTGGAAGTCTTTCTCCATTAATATTTGTAATAATGTACCTGTTTGGAATGTTGCACTGTGTAAGCTATGTTGGCTCTCCTGCCTGGAAGTCAGGACTTGTGATATTAGTTAACCTCATGTGGCTTTTTTGACCTAATGCAGAATAAACATGCATCTTCATATACAGTAGTGCTGGGACGTACTGAAAGTCGGTTTATGGCTTATTTTTTTGCTGAATTCATCTGGAATAGAGCTCCAGACCTATAATGAAGGTTGTAGAAGTACTGCAGTGATCTAGATTACAATATGATTCACGGGGCTGCTCGGCCAGACAGCTTGAGGAGCTTCAACAACAACAATATGATTCAATCTACAGTAGTGTGATATACAATTTGACCCTATTCATAAATGTTTGTTATTATATTAGAGTAATGTTTCCAAAGTAAGAGAATCCCAGCATTATGTTGTGAAGTGTGGTCAGAGTGTGAGCATGTGTTAGATTTTGAGCACCGGTCGCCTCCATTAACAGAAACGACAGCCTGGACAGCCAAGAATGCTGACTACCTCCAGTACCTGGAGGTGGACCTCAAGGAGACCATGAATATTACTGCCATTGCCACCCAGGGTCGAGAGGACTCACTAGAGTATATTACGGCGTACACCCTAGAGTATGGCCGTGGTGGTACACTCTATTCTGTCGTCCTTGGCTTTGATGGAAGCGTTTGGGTGAGTTATCAGATAGTACAGTACTGGTGAAGGGTTTACTTTAATCTGTGTCACAAATAGAGTTGTGGATGAGTTTTGGTGGAGGTATATCTTAGTCTGTGTAGTCACATTACTGTATGGGGTAATAGTGGTGGAGGATTTACTTCAGTCTTAATTGTCACTGCTGGTGATGTGGTGTTCACATCACATGATGATGCAGTAGCATGTCTGACATCTGACATTTCCCCCATCTTTGATTGGAGTAGAGAAACTCCCTAATGCAAGAGTTAACTGGTACAGTACTTTCAGTCTTTCATAAACATACACAACTGGTCAGCGGTATAGTAATGAACTCTACCATCATCCATTTTTACCCCCAACTATGACCAATACCATCATTTGCAATATTTCTATCAGTACAATATCTGGAAACAAACCTGACACCTTGTAGTGTCTTGAAGTAATGCTTACTACTATACCTTTTTCTGGCAATATCCTCAAATATATACTGTACCCAGCATATATATATAATAGAGGTGGAGAACTATATACGAGTTTGTTTTATTGTTTCTAGGTAGTGGGAGAAGCATTCATGGATGTTAACTATGCATGTAAATATTCATAGATATTTGCACAACTGTTAGTAGTCTGGTGTACTGTAGTTCCTTCTTCACACATTGTAGATGCTCATGTTAGTAATTATGAAAGCTGCTGTTTGCCCGATTGCTGTACAGTTCTAGATATTTATATCACAGTGCTGGTGAACAAGTTACTTATGGTTATGTGATCGTGGAAATTAAGGTACGTGCAAATCTAATATTTTTTTCGTTTTCCAGTTTGAAAAAAATATGGTGTAGTTGAATTTTTATGAATTTATATTTTACTTAATATACTGAATACTGAAGAATAGAAACTGTATAATGTCTTGGGTGAGTTGAAAATCTGTAATGAAGTGGAGTTGAAAAACTGTATTATTGTCAACAAGCAGCAGTGATGCCATGCTTCATTTAGGAACTCCCCTCAAGGTGTTGGCTGTAGCTGAATGAGCTCCAGTCAATGTTTTAGCATAAAGTGAAATATGAAATGATTTGATTTACTGGTATGTATTGTAATGCAAACTTTTTCAGTAAATAATTGGAGTAGTGTACTGTGTATCACATTTCTCATGATATTTATATTTCTATATTGCATAGTGTGTAAAAAGTTTTATGTATTGTACCTTTTTTTTTTCTGGCAGTTAAGGGTTGGTTTATATCCGGTTTAGTTATGCAGATTGAGAGCAGTCGTCAGTAGAAATGCCATGATAATGTTAAATTTCTTCTAGTCAAATCCTGTACACTACAATATACTGTATCCATCTCCAGCCTCACAGCTCCTTATACACAGTGAATATAAGATGGAACCTTCTATTTCATCATGTTACCATCCAACATCAACAGATTGGAGGGAGAACCTACTGTACTAATTTTATGTACTGACCATACTACCCATTAATGTACTGTACCAGGAATTTGGGGAATTTTGTTACTAACCCTTCCATATGAGCTATCAGACTAACATATCCTAGACTCACATATCCTTCACCTGCCTGTTCTCTCTATACCATCCCGCTCCTCCTCCCCTGGCACGCACCAACCAACCCAGGAGACTTAGCATGGTCAGCCTCAAAGAACAACTACTACCAGCACCTGACCGCATCACTGGGGGACAGGATGACAGTGACCCGCGTCGATGTACAAGGCAGACAGAACACTCGGGACTACGTGACCGAGTTTATGGTTCAATACTCGGACGATGGGGATGTGTGGAGGATGTTCGTGGGGCCAGACGGAGAAGCCAAGGTAGATGTGGGAGGGTTAAAGAAAGCATTGTTTTTTGAGGGATTAGTAGGGGATGGGATAGACAAGTTAAAGGAAATGTCAGAGGGGTTAGAAAAATGGTTAAAATGTTAGGAGAAATATTAAGAGAGATTAGAAAGTGAATGTTAAGGGGATTAGGAAAAGGGAAAGGAAAGTTGAGAGTTGTTTAAGGAGTAAGAATTGTGATGGAGAGGTTAGGAGACATGACAGAGGCAGTTGGAAATTATACGAGAGTTTAGGAGTAGTTAGAGGGTTCTAGAAGAGATTAATAGTGCTTAAATAAATATTTGTGTGGTGATAGTCTTAATATAAGAGTTAAAATATTGGGAAGAGTTAGGTAAATGATCAGGGGAGATGTGTAAACATTAGGAGAAGGATAAATAAAGTAATGAGTAAAATAAATTAAATAAATTAGATGAGTAAAAGAGAAGGGACATCCAGCAATCACTTTCATAATTAGAAGAAAGCACTAAATGGAGAACTGTGTCAGGAAAAATATTTAGCAAGTGTTAGGTGAGATGAGGGACAATGAAGATAATACATAAGAAACTCGAGAAGGATCAGTCACCATAAGTGCAGCTGACTGACTTATTTTGCTTGTTGGTTTTATACTTTGATTGATTTCTTTTATTTGTAATGCTTGAATAGTTGCCTGCATATATTATGTCCTGTCTGCCCTTCAAGAGCTGCCAACTTTATAGATTTTGTATACTTGAAGAAAAAAGTATGCATGCCTGTAGATTATATATACAGTATAATCCTCAGGCATGGATACTTCACATATTACATATGATACATTAAATTATTTATGCCTGTTGTCACTAGGAAAAAATTATGCAATATTGTTGTCTATTTTTAAAGGGTTCTCATTTTACTCAAGTGTTGAGATGGCAAGTGGTAGGGAATTTTACAGGCAGCTGTAAGATTCTGATTACAACTTATGTATTGTGGGCATTCCGCATAGAATTTTAACCTCTAAAGGACTATATAGTGCTTTCAATACGATCAACATTTTTCCGCCATAGCACATTGATTTTCAAGAGGCTCCATTGAACTACATCTGTGATAAATAGCCATTTTGTTGGTAACTTTGGTTAGCCACACATGTGGAAACTGGGAGGTGTAAATTCAAGCTCTTTAAAATCCTGATGTGCGGCTGGGGGACGAGCAGTTTTGAAATTGCAATCTTTAGAGGTTAAAGAACTACAAGGAATTTTTACGCATAAAATAATGCATTGACTGCTTGGTGTTTTGTGCTGTCCTGTAATTGAGACGTCAGGTATCTCACAAGTCCAAATTTATGCCAGTAGTTACTCTACTTATTATTGTACTGTAGACTATAGATGTGTCTGGGTCATCTCCTTGTGGTGTTTGATTCTTTTATTATTTTCATTTTACAGATATGAATGCATTTGTTTTTTTACATTTTTATTTGATTTCAGCTTTAATTACCTATTATATATGAATCTTCATCCCAGATTTATTTGTAATATTTATTTTACTAGAAACTTATGTAGAAAACTGTTCCATGTTACATGTATAGTATGTGACCTTTTATTTAACTTATATGTTATTAGACTTTATATTAGAATTAGTATATTTATGTGGTTAGTTTTTAGCTTTGCTATATTGTACTCGAGTAGAATTATGTATAGAGACATTGCAATAGCTACAGTATGTTGGATGTTGTATGCAGAGTGCAGTTGGTGTGCTGTAAAGTTTACCACCGTTTGACCTGTAATATAGTGTGTTGCGTGATGGAGTGTACCATTTACCACCAGTTAAAGGTATATTTTGTGGAGTTTGTTTTATTTTTAAGGTTACTGTACTGAACTGATAATATTTTGTTTCAAATTTGCTCTGATTTTTATGATGCCCACCAAGGTGCTTGTATGTATGGTGTTATGATCAGGGTGCAAATACTTTATATAAATTTTGTACTGCATAGTATTTGAGATTGATCATCATCATCATCATCATCAAATAATTGTGGCTGACTGTAAGATAGTAGTTGTGTTTGTGTTTGCATGCTAAATTGCATACATATAATATTTTTTTGTGCATGTAACTTTCTTGATAATTCCAATGTACTGCAATGATTTTGCTTGTCTGCATAAAGTCAGTGACTTTATACAAGGCTTCAAGCATCTGTGTTTTATTTGCCATAATTTTAAGTATTGATGCTTCTCTCACAAGCTTGTCTGGTTACCATTAGCAATTTGTAGATAATCTAGATAGATAACTATATTACAAATACCAGAATACACCAGTAAATACCAAAACTTGGTATTGTTTCTTTAGATATTTGACTTTAGTACTGTATTGACAATAACAAGAATCTTGTCCAACCTCCTTTTGTAAACTATCATGTCTTCATTGATAACAGGTGTTGGAATGGTAAATACTGGTTCAGAGGTAATGCAATACAGTATGCCAGGATTAAGTTCAAGTTATATGTCTTGATTAAGATTATTTTACCTCTTAGAATGCATTGTGATAGAGATAAAATTCTAGTGCAATGTAATATTGATATGTAAGTTAATACTATATTACATCTTACCAGGCTTTTCGAGGCAACCGAGATGGCAACTCGGTAGTGACAAACCTATTCGACACCCCCATCATTGCCCGTTATATTCGCATCAAGCCAACCAGGTGGCGCGACCGCATATCCATGAGGCTAGAACTGTATGGCTGCAAGTACAGTGAGTACCATAACAAACATTTATAGCATAGGTGTATATTTGTTAATCATATTTAAGATACCTTGCACTTCATCAGAGAGCTTCCATTCTGAAGGGTGAACTTTAAATTTCTATATTATTTCCTTATGCAGACAAATAATGTATCAATTCTTCCCACAGATCCCGAGTCAATCAGTTTCAAGGGCAACTCAATGGTGGTGATGGACTACACCAATGTACCCATACGGTCACTAAGGGATCACATCCGTTTCCGTTTCCGTACCACTCACCCGGAAGCCATGATGATGTATTCCCGTGGTACCCAGGGTGACTACCTTTCCCTCCAGTTGGTACAGAACAGAATGGTGCTCAACGTTAACCTTGGTTAGTTGGTGATGACTGTCATTATACTGATATGGTTCATAATGTTAAAAATAGGTAATTGTCTCAGCCACCTCACTTGGGTGGTTGTCATACCAAATAGTATCAGAAATTAATATCTGTTATATATAAATACCTCAGCTGCAGGAGTTTCTTTAGAACTCATGGTTCCCTAGACTAGGATTCCCAGCTGCTGTCCATGGTACTGAGTTTCCATCCCCAACATACAGTACACTCCTTCAAGTATATCTCTCTGACTCCTACATATCATGTATAGGGAGCTGAGAATTTTGTGGGGTTAAAAAGGGGCAGTGAATATGAGTGTGACCCATTTCACTAGGTTTTTGTGCCTTTCACTGATATTTCTGATGTAATTTTTGCACCCCTAGCCCTTTACCTGTATATAGGCATATAATAGAATCAAGTAGCCACCAACCTTTGATTGGTTAACTGCACCAACAGGGTCAAAGTTGATGACCTCGCTGTCTGTGGGTTCCCTGTTGGATGACAATGCTTGGCATGATGTGGAAATTCGACGAGAGCAGCGCAACATCACCTTCCTTGTTGACCGAGTCCGCATTGATTCCATCATCCTCGGTGACTTTAAGAGACTGGATCTGAATCAGAAGGTATGGATGGTGAAGATAATTTTCCTCCTTGTGGTGGTGTCCATCCAATCTGTAGTTAAAATGATGATAAGAGATAAATACATGATATATGTGTGTGCTTATGTAAGTGGAGACCATGTAAAATCACACATCTTTTTTAGCATCTTGTTTACACTTACTATCTAGACTCTTCTTCCTGTTTGTAAATCTGATTTACCATTACAGTTGTACATTGGAGGAGTTCCCAACATGCAGGTGGGCATGAAGTCCCGTGTCAACTTCACTGGATGCATGGAGAATGTCTTCATTAATAGCACTGCTATAATACCTGAGATGAGGGATGCTGATGACTACTATTCTGAGTATTATAGGCGACCTAAATACACCAAGATCAACACATCCCCTACCTGTCCTGTGAGTGTGTTACCAAGGTTGTGATTTTCTGGTAAAGTTGAGAAGACACTGAACATTCTTTAAAGTACCAGTATTTGAGAACTTTTTCTGATAAATTGGAATCAGTGTGGCAGGAACATTATCAGAAGGATAGGAAATAGTACATGTATATTTGAAAAGGTTTATGCTTTACACTAATATCAGACATAGCTTACAAAGTATTGTTTGTAGAGAGGTCATGCATTATGCAGGCATTGATAAAGAGTGAGTCAGGCAATGTTCCAGGGCATTGTACAGAATGGGGGGTTCTTTTTGAGGTAAGGAGTGAAAAGCCCCTTTGGAATGGATAGGCAGACCCACAGTAGAATCTTGCCAGCTGAGACTGACCAGTTGTTACTGTTTTACGTTGGCCAGTCTTTAAGGGAAATTTAGGTGAAGGAACAAGGTGTTATTCCATATGAATGAATTAATAATATTCTACTGTGTTTACGGCTCACAGTTTGGAGACTCGGCTGATCTGACCCTGACGTTCCTGAAGCGTGAATCTCATCTCCGTTATCCAGCTTTTGAGGATCTCCGCTCCATCAATGTTTCTCTCGAGTTTCGCACTTATGAGAACATGGGTGTGCTCATCTATCACAAGTTTTCAACTAATGGTTACTTTAAGGTGAGATCTTGATTGAATCATAACTTTAAGTGATATCTTGTGTTAGGAAATTGCTTGATCAAGTAGCAATGAAAAGTCTTCTTAGCTATTATTGACATATGGATAGTATGGATGAAACGAGTTGTGGTAAAGGAGTTTGAGATGGATTATGAGGGACAAAGATTAAGAAAATTAAGCACAGTAAATTGGCAGTATTTATGTCCTGTGTAATAGTAATATTCCAACACATATTTTCATCTGAATCTTTCTGCAATTTTATAGACATATTTAATACTAATTAGAAACAAACTTTTTTCCCTTATAGCTGTTTCTAGACGAAGGTAAAGTGATGGTGGAGGTGAGAGCAGAGGACACACCAGGGAAGGTGGTACTGGATAACTTTGACATCTCATACAATGATGGGCGGTGGCACAAAGTTATGTTTACTATTGCTCAGAACAGCATGGTGCTCACTGTTGACGATGTCCCCATGAAGACTGTCCGCATTATCTCCATCATCTCTGGCAAATACTTCCTAGTTGGAGGTAAATATTGTATCTGGTGACACTACTCTACTGTTCTGAAAATGTTACAGATATTGTTTTATAATTTAAGATATAAAGCAAACTTGAACCACTCATTTCAGAAACTAAGTCCTTAATCCATTCTGCAAAAAAATTAAAAATTAAACATGTATTATGGATGTGATTATGAAGTAGTAGTGCACAGCACGCTGCTCATCGGAATCTAAATCTCTTATCTGTTCTGCTTGATAGTCAGTGGAGTTGCAGTCATGAAAAATAGTAGATTTTATATCATAATGATTTTTATATCAAGGATAACTATTATATATATACTGTATATATTTTTTATTATTTTTTATTTTTTTATTTTTTTGGACACCACTGTGGGGTGGGAGATTCATGCATACATATTCCAGTGTGTAAATTCAAGCCCTTTAAATCTATGATACAAATTTTTCCTTGAAAGTTAAAATTTTTAACTGAAATTGCATTGATGGGGAGAATAGAGCATGAGCCCTCTACACTGCATAGTGGGGCAGAATGGGATTACGATATACAGTATGTCAATTGTATTATCTTTAGAGCATGGTTTCACAGACTTGTTCTTTTTTGTGCAGGTGGTGTGTATGGGTCAGAAGGGTTCTTGGGCTGCATGAGAAGAATATCTGTGGTGGGCTTCATGCAGAAACCTAAGGATGATGTAAGTAACAGGAATATTATGATGAAAAGTTAAATAATCAATGTATAAGGACCAGAAACTGTATTATTATTACAGTACTTCAGCAAGGACCACTTAGTGATGCCAAGCCTCTCACTGTGATAAAATCCTTAAGCCAATGAATAACTTCTGAGCTTTATGTGAAGTATGTACTCTACTGTGATTGCTTCATAGCTCTCAGCTTTTGCTTTAAAGTTCATATCACAGTGAAAGGCTTAGCTATACTTGCTAGTGAAGTCAATGATCCATAAAGTCATTCCTTGTATTCTCTGAAATCCCACAAATTGTTACACTGTAAGTTCTTTTTTCATGTAATGTATGAAAGTACACAGAGGTGTTAAATTCTGACACCACTACCATGCACGTATGTAACCTATTAGCTAGACAAATTACTTTCACCCTGGAATAGCAATGTTGTATGTATAAATTCAGTGTAGTAGTCATAGATTATGTTGTGGTAGCAATCTTTTAGTTGATATGAGTTACCTACCTGTTTAATTCATGCTGTGGTTACTCCTGCAGGAGATCAGTGACCGTGCAGGCATTGTACAGGCAGCATGCCAAATCATGGACCGGTGCAATCCCAACCCCTGTGAGCATCGTGGTAGATGTAAACAAAACTCACAGGAATTCTTCTGTGACTGCGAGGGTACTGGCTACACTGGAGCTGTCTGTCATTCTCGTGAGTTACCTACTCAAACTGTTGTCTTCCATATTTGTGAATTTTGTCATGCCATTATTCAGATTTGGCTTTAAAGTTTCCACTTATCCTCCTGATGTATTTTAGTACATTATACTTATTAGTTTTCTGCAAAAACTGTATGTTTTAATTTTGGATGTTCAATAATAGTTTTTTTTTTTTTTTTTTTTTTTTTCAATAATGACCCATCTTCCTGGCAGCACTAAACCCAATATCCTGTGCGGCATACAAACTCCAGAACAAAGGAATTAGAAGGGCCGAGATCTTCATTGATGTTGATGGATCAGGACCTCTTGTGCCATTCCCAGTCACCTGTGACTTCCAGAGTGAGTTGATAATAGAATATTTTATTAATGTTTAGTGATGTTGAAAGAAAGGTATGGTAATACTGTCTCTGGTTCACACTGACTCAGTTTTATATTAATAATAACTCCATGACACTGGTTTACATCTCCTAAAGTGATCTCTTTCTCATGATATGACACAATTTAAGTAATCATTTGGTTTATTGTGCACATGAAAAAATATGAATAGCCCTGCAGGGTGTACTAACCTAACCCCAAAGACAGACAAAATGGCTCATTCACCCCTCCACTTTTCATCAGATGATGGTAAAGTCCTCACAACACTGAGCCACAAGCATGAGAAACTCACCACTGTTGATGGGTTTGATCGCCGAGGATCTTATGTGCAGAACATTATATATGATTCAGGGATGGAGCAAATTGAAATTTTTGTCAACCGGTCGACTAAGTGCCACCAACGTATTCATTTTGAATGTTTAAAGGCCAAGCTCTTCAACTCTCCATCAACTGAGGATCAGGAATTCCAGGTTTGTAAATTTATCTTTGAAGTGTAATCAAAAGTTGGTGTGCAATGTCAGCATGTTAAAATTATGCACCATAATTTTAAAGCATAGCATTACACTCCTTAACTACGTAGCTTTCCACACATATGTTAAGGGGAGAACCTCTTTTAGGTAAATTGGAGTAAAATTCCTTCCAAACCATTCCAGGAAACAAATTACCTCAATGTTACTAATAAGGGATCTGTTTTGTAACATAGTTTATAGGATGCAGTAGCCCTCCAAGTTATCTGTTGAGATAATAGGTTTATCTCAGCTACACAACATTTAAGTACACAAAATCCTCTGTAGGGAATGAGTGTATTGTTCCTTTTTGTATTAAACCAGCAATTCCTTCAGTAAGAAACCTCACTCAATGTGACTTTTGCTTTGGACAGTGCCATGATGGGGTACTTTATAAGGGAGAGAGAGGCATCAACATGTGGAAAGGTTGATAGTACTTGTATATGTCACTATAGTATGACCTTTGTTACAGCCTTACACTTGGTGGGTGTCGAGGAACAACCAACCCATGGACTATTGGGGAGGGTCGCTGCCAGGCTCCCGCAAGTGTGAATGTGGTCTCATGGGCACCTGTGTTACCGACAAATGGTGTAATTGTGATGCAGGTGAGCCATGAAGTTTGTGTGTGTTTTTTACCCTCCATCATTTCAGTTTTCATGCTCTTCCTCCTTTGGCTTTATGGGTCTTCATCCTCCACTGTCTTTTGTAAGCCTTTACTTATTGCATTGAACCTAGATATTCTCATTAATTTGTCTCATACACCACCTATTGTTCCTTATATGTAACTGAGATGCCAGTGATAGTGAGAAATACAGTCACAGTACAGTATAGTACAGTTATTATTATTGCAGCCTTACTTCTTCGTTACATTCTTCTTTTGTAAGTTCTGAGAAGAGCTGAAATTAGAACAGTACTCAGGTATGATATAAAAGATTTAATCTTCCCTATTAGGCCTGGAATCATGGCTCTTTGACAGTGGTGAACTGAGTGTGAAAGAGCACTTACCGGTACGTCAGTTGCGTATTGGTGATACTGGGACACCACTGGATGGCAAGAAAGCTCGCTATACCCTTGGACCACTTATCTGTGAAGGAGACAGTGAGTAGTGACATTTGTATTGAATTATTATTTTTTTTTTTTTGTCTAATACTGTATTGCAATTTTTCAGCATCCCTCTGTATTAAGTACAGCATCCTTATGGGAAACTCTTTATTATTATAAAGTTCCAGTCATGTGTTTTATCCAGTGATTATTATTATCTGATTTTCACTAAAACTCTTTTCAATTTCAACAGACGTGTTTGACAATGTCGTAACTTTCCGCATTGCTGATGCAACCATCAGCTTGCCACGCTTCGACATGGGTCATTCTGGGGACATTTTCTTCCAGTTCAAGACAACCACACGAGATGGCTGCCTCATTCATGCCAGGGGAACCACTGACTTTATTAAAATTTCTATTGTTGGTAAGTTTTAAATTACTGACTTTCCCACTGCATTGTACAAGTGTTAGTTACATTTTTATCATGAATTACAAATTCACACTCAGGTCTTTTTTTTAGGAGCATCTCATAGGGCTACAATACTCAATACTACAATATTCAATAACCATGTAAATATTGCTCTGATACAACAAAAGTTGCAGTGTTGTTTTCAGGAACCATTAAATCACCATAACAGAATTTTGTTCATTAACTTTGATCAGTATGTCTTAGTGTGTGTTTGCTGATGACTGGTATCTTTCTGCAGGTGGAATGCAGTTACAGTTCCAGTACCAGGCTGGGGCAGGACCAATGAGTGTGAGTGTGGAGACGGCTTACATGCTCAACGATAACGAGTGGCACTCTGTATTGGTGGAGCGCAACCGCAAAGAAGCACGCATGGTGATTGACGGTGGAAGAAAGTCTGTCATGAAGGAACCACCTGGACCAGTCAGAGCTATACATCTAGAGAGTGACTTCATTGTAGGTTAGTATGATACCCTATCTTGCTCATGCTGGGTTCTGAAAGAGTGGCTGAGATGAACTGATATAGACAAATGGCTAACAGCTACGAATGGAGGAATGGAAGGTGATTGACTTGTAGAAATAAATACCATGTAAGGAAGAGCCTCAATTGACATTATTTTACTTATGAATAAGTAAAAATAGAATGGTAAGAATGGCTTTTCATATTGTGTATATTTTGTGTACTGCACAGATGGAAAATTAAGAAGTGCTTTTTTTTTCAAAAAAAAAAAAAAAAAATTACTGGCAAGTGATGATGATTGGTGCCTATTTAGTACAGGCTCTCCTCTATTTACTATACATACATACTGTATAAAAATTACCCTTAACTTTTCCCGTTTTCTGATAAGGATTAATGGCTCACATAAATGGTTCAGGACAACATGAACTGGGCTAATAATAATGATAATAACATATAACCATTATGCTTTCACTGTACAGTACTGGGTACTACAGTATCCTAATGATTGCCTTGTGTTCCACCCCCAGGAGCTACAGTGGAATACCTGGATGGATTCGTGGGTTGCATCCGAGCGGTAATTCTCAATGGGGAGCTGCAAGATCTGAGGGGCAGGGCAGAAAGGGGGATGTATGGGGTGACTCCAGGGTGTGTGGGCAAGTGCAGCTCCAGTCCATGTCTCAACAATGGTACTTGCTACGAGGGGTATGCTAAGTATGAGTGTGATTGCCGATGGACTGCCTTCAAGGGACCCATTTGTGCTGATGGTAAGTGTGGCATACAGGAATGGATGGGTGAAAGAAGGAGATAGTAATCCTAGCATTAAAATCTTTTATAGATTTTTCTGTAGCCAGTCTTATGATGAGGCACTAATGGAGTTGATGTATTTTGTCAAATTTTATCATGATTCCTGAGAAGTTTCTAGAAGGGACAAGGGCAAAAATACATGTATTTTACTTGTGCTTAAAAAATAGGGCTGCTAGAAAGAGTTAACTAGAAAATGAAACATGTGTTTTCATTTTAGAAATTGGCATCAAGATGTTGACTGACACAATGGTGAAATATCAAATCCCTGGAACCTACAAGTCAACCGTCGCTGAGAGGATTCGTGTGGGATTCACCACAACCAACCCTCGTGGCTTCCTCATAGGCCTCTACTCCAACATAACTGGGCAATACCTCACTCTCGCTATCTCTAATTCTGGTCAGTCTCACCCATTGATCTCAAATATGTAATCTGAGCTAATATTCAGCATTGGTTTACTGGATATGGTATTACTGGTCTATTACATTATACTACTCAATCTATGTGGCTCATTCACTGGACATTCTGTTATTGTATTATTCTAGCTTTTTTTCATGAGCCTGGATCCTCCTGTACCCTGGATCTAAGGTGGTTTGGAGTGTCATGCCATTGGTTTGATTTAGTTTACAATAAATTGTTTTATAATATTTGTAATTGTAAGGAAATAAAAGCATAATCTTTCATACACTATTATGGTACTCAATAATGTAATTAGTTCATGTATTGTGGATATAACTGTGTTTGGATTATGAAAGAACTTGATGATAACATATTCTATCACTTTTTTTTATTAAGATGAGAATTAAAGGCTGGAAACCTGTTACATGTCCTCACATGTGAGATGAAACAAGTAGGGAAAATTCAAAATCATGTCCTATTTCTATTGAGATGCCAATACATATTATCTTTCTTTGTTCCAGGTCACTTGAAGGTCACATTTGACTTTGGGTTTGAGCGTCATGAGAAGGTGTATGGGAAGCGGACCTTCCATGAGGGCCAAAACCATGATGTGAAGCTCTACCGGTCTGACTCAGGCAAGAAGCTCACTATGCAGGTCTGTATACAAGAGAAGACAAGTGGCTGTAGTATGTTGCAGGAATGCTTGTATTGTACTGGTAGTAGGTTCTCAATTAGCCAATATATCTTTAGCTAGAATGACAACTTTACTCACTGTATATATATATATATATATATGAAAACAAGACACAAAATAACTATACTATATCCACAGGTAGACAACTATGAGCCTATCTCTTGGACGTTTGATGTGAAAGGTTCTGCAGATGCTCAATTCAAAAACATCCAGTATGTCTACATCGGGAAGAATGAGTCCATGACCGAGGGCTTTGTGGGTTGCATTTCCAGAGTTGAATTTGATGATATCTATCCCCTCAAGTTCTATTTCCAGCAGGATCGTCAGTCAAATATTATTGCTGAATCGAGTGAGTAATTGCATTGTGAAAATTTGTTTTCATGGTAGAAAAACATCACCTAAGTAGGTTCTTATATAAATGGCCAATACTTCTATTGTCCTTGATACTGGTACAAATGTAATCCTCCCAGTACTGAATCTACCAGTATTTTAATATATGCTGAGTCACATATTTTGATTCCATTGGTGCATAGAAAACAGTAAAATAAAGACCAGACCACTTTAGTTTTCTCATAGAAGCTTGGAAATTGTCCTGTAAGTATGAAGCCCTACCATGTACTTAACAATTGCACCTTGCTTTCTTGGTTGAGTTTAAATTCTTCATTATTGTACTCTATTTTATATGTATTATGTACAGTAGAACCTCAGGATGCAGGTTAGAGGTCAGGTGCTAGTTATATACATGTGTCAAGCATACATAATATTTGCAATCTGTTCCCACTTGGTTATGGAGAAGTGATGGTCATGAACAAATATAATCAAGTTCAGTCAGTCATTTTGTTCACATGGCTTTTTACAGTGGGAGGGAGATGGGAGATACTATCCCACCACCCAGTCTCCCTATTCTAAGACAAATATTATACTGGATTGATATTTTGGTGTGCTGCTCTTTACATGGTAACCTGGTAAAGCTGCACTTGTCTGGCTTCTTGTTATTCCTTCTGGTGTGTGTGTGTATGTGTCTAAGGTAGGGTGACTAAATTATAAACCAGCCAGTCTTTGTGTGAATGTCAGTAAAGATACAGTGTGGCGACCATACAAAGTTGCTTTTGCAAAATACAGAATTAATGATGTAAGTGGGGTGATGCAAGAGAGGAAGGAAAGTTATCAAACATCTACACTTATTGTGCTTTGTGTACAATAGTTGGAAAAATCAGATCAGATCTCATTATATTTGAATGTAACAAGATGATACTATACTGCACTATAATTTGCTTATGCCATTGGTGAGTATAATATCACCCCTTGGATGGAGACATTTGAAACACGTTCACTGACTGGTACTGATGGAGACAAGTTTTCAGCCTCCTCCAGCCCATATTAGTATTTGGTCATGTTAATCAGTCAACAGACAGAGCCTAGCAGCAAGTTTGATAGACATTAAAGTAATTTCTCAGTTAATGTGTGGGGATTACAAGTATTGAATTGAAGTGAAAGTGCTTTTAGTAGGAGTAGTAGTTAGAAAAGGATGTAAAACCTCCATCAGTGAATATCAATAAACCTTACAAGTGTTCAAGTGATGTTGGAGTGTGTTGGATTTTGCTAAATGTTCTCAAATTAAACAAATGTTGGAGTTTGCATACTACAGTGGAATGGAATAAAATGCAAAAATGCTTTGTTTATTGCTGCCACAGATGGGTTCTAACCTTCCACTCCTTTTCAGCCTCCACCATTTTCGAGGATTATTGTGGAATTGAGCCAATCCGCTACCCTGAAGAAGAAGCAGAAACACGCCCACCACCAGAAGTCTCAGAAGAAGTCCTCATGGAGCTCTACTCAGACAATTCTGCAATACTTGGGGGTGAGTCTTCTAGCTAAAAGTAGGTTATTGCTTGATGCTGATATGTACGAGAGATGGGAGTGCACAGACACTCTTAGAGGAATGGACCCAACACAATCCATCCACACATTGGCAACAATAACAATTTAAATGCACCCTCAAAATTGGGAGCAATGACTGATTAGACCGGTGTAAGGTACACTCTTAATCCCAAATATCTGACCCACCTCGATACCAAGGAGTATTGACTCAAGGGTCTTTCTAGATGAGTCCATACTCACTGCTACTGAGGTGGGTCAGTGATTAGGGATTGAGAGTGTACTGTACATATTTCATGCCCTTCTTAAATGATAAATACACACTTAAGACTGAAATTTTCCCCTGCTATTAAGGGGTCATCTTATATGATGAGTTGTTGTGTATGCCATTGTATACGGTATATTGAATGCACAGTTCACTTAGACTTAGAGCATAGTAGGCATTTGCTGAAGGTATGTTACATATTACATGGATTATGGGAGAAAGTGAGAAGAGAAGGTTGAATGTAGTAGAGATGAGATGTCTGAGGAGCAAGTGTGGTGTGACTCGAATTGACAGTCAGGAATGAGGAAGTGAGGAGAAGGACAGGTGTCATGAGAGAGTTTGTAGGCCATGCAGAACAGAGTATGTTAAAATGGTTTGGACATGTTACAAGAGGGGAGCTGGGGGAATGATGATTACTATCTGACTATCAAGAATAAACACATTAATTAAAGCAAGAAATATTATTAATCCCCTCTTGCAACAAACCAAGTTCTATATTACTATGTGTAAAGCCAAACACAAAGTAAAATAATTAAAATTATTAATAACACTAAGCAGTAGGACAAACGCAATACAATCAGTGAAAATTAAATCAGGTATTCCCGTACTGTATCTCATACCAGAATAACTTAGTTTACTCTTTTAGGCTTAGACCTGTCCTAGGTTTTCTTAAGCATACCTTATTAAGGAAAATTATCCTACACATCATGGTTACATATTTTGCTGAAAGTAACCTACGAAAGCTAAGATAAAAACTAGGAGAAAAACATTTTATGAAGTTGTGCTATGCATTGCATTTTTGGTAATAAATATAATTAAACACATGTCTTACCATCTGACTTTGATATTAACATCCTCTAATTGTCCACAGCATTATCATGTTCATCCCAGATAATTAAATCCCCATCTTATCACATGGACATTTACTTTAAACTCTTACTTACGAAGCAGCAGTGCAAGAAAGCACTTCCCATTAAACTTCCCTTAACGTAATATGGTCAGGAGAATATTAGCTATAGCATTAAATGGAGAGCATGATATCACTAATGGCTTTAGATTTAGATATTGATAAGTACCAATTGGAAGGGATGCGTTCTCTTACGGGACGAATTTCACTTTCTTTTATATAGAGTAAGCACCAATTATTCCTCTACACAACCACCCTATGACAAATGTCATATGATGTCTGGTATTGTAGTAATGAATTTTGTTTAAAAAAAAAAAAAAATTATGTACGGCATGGCGAGTCTACCATAATTGCTTCTTTTACTTCTCTGCCAATCTGTTTTATACCAACTCTGTTTATTCCACTGTACCTCTCTCTATTCCCATGGTCTAAATCTTGGCCTTCCCCTTACTCTTGACAATTATACTAAATTAATCACCCCCTTATGTATATGCATGAATAACTGGCATTTCTAATATTCTTTTTCATTCCTTTCTACAGGAGTCCTTGGAATAATCTTTCTTGCACTGTTGTGCATGGGATTCCTGATCGGACGATATCTTGCGCGTCACAAGGGTGACTACCGCACCCATGAAGCTGATGGAGCTGACACGGCACCAGATGCTGATTGGGCAGTACAGCACGGCACCACTGGACCTCAGGTCAAGAAGAATATGGAAATGTATATATAACATAAAGACAAAGGTGGAACACATAGAGGAAGATACACATCAAACTTGAAGATAGAGGTGTAACATGAACAGTTAGGTAAACAGTACCATACTTAAAAAATTAAAGGACAAAAATGAGGCATGAACC
Organism: Petrolisthes cinctipes; assembly: GCA_033782935.1. Lineage (NCBI taxonomy): Eukaryota > Metazoa > Arthropoda > Malacostraca > Decapoda > Porcellanidae > Petrolisthes > Petrolisthes cinctipes. The sequence continues at coordinate 77,088 of JAWQEG010000808.1, read as the reverse complement.
TTAATTATTATGCACTAAAGAGGAAGACTTGGACACAAGAAAAGTTATATGCATGCATAATGTATATAGACTAACATAGATTGATACAAAGGTGGAAATGTAACTCGCAGTTTTCTTTGAAACTGTTGATTGCTGAGCAAACATACACACTTTCCATAAGACCTCAGGTTCATTAGAGAACAGATATGTACAATGAAAGACAATAATCGTGTTCAGACACCTGGTGAAAATATCTGGTAAATAACAAACCATTGGATTTCGGTGTGTAGTTGTGGCCTGTTCAGTGTGGATTGTTGTATGGAAGTAATTATCGGACGGGAGGATGACACGAGTTTTGTCTCTCACTGTACACTTAGCAGATGTGAGGTTAAGTATGGAAGTGAATGTTAAACTTTAGCCATATAAACAGATATAAACATTGTACACTTGCGGTCAGAAATTGTGTCCCGATCCCCTGGCAAAATGAATCGCAAACATCCTAGCTTTGAACAACAACTGTGCGTCTCCCTACAACACACATTGGTTCCAATCATCAAAGCTTGGCTAGTTGCAATTCATCGTGCCAAGGGATCAGGACAAAAATTTTTTTTATATAAAAATTTTTTTATATACAAATTTTTTTATATAAAATTTTTTTTATATAAAAATTTTTTTATATACAAATTTTTTTATATACAAATTTTTTTATATACAAATTTTTTTATATACAAATTTTTTTATATAAAATTTTTTTTTATAAAATTTTTTTATATAAAATTTTTTTTTATATAAAATTTTTTTATATAAAATTTTTTTCATATAAAATTTTTTTTATATAAATTTTTTTTATATAAATTTTTGTTTATATAAAATTTTTTTTATATAAAATTTTTTTTATATAAATTTTTTTTATATAAAAATTTTTTTATATAAAAATTTTTTTATATAAATTTTTTTTTATATAAATTTTTTTTTATATAAAAATTTTTTTATATAAAAATTTTTTTATATAAAAATTTTTTTATAAAATTTTTTTTATATAAAATTTTTTTATATAAAAATTTTTTTATATAAACCTTTTTTTAGAAAAAAAAAATTTTATATAAAAATTTTATATAAAAATTTTTTTATATTAAAAATATTTTATATAAAAAAATTTTTATATAAAAATTTTTTTATATAAAAATTTTTTTATATAAAAATTTTTTTATATAAATTTTTTTTTATATAAATTTTTTTTTATATACAATTTTTTTATATAAAAAAATTTTTATATAAAATTTTTTTTATATAAACCTTTTTTTAGAAAAAAAAAATTTATATAAAAATTTTTTTATATAAAAAATTTTTTATATAAAAAATTTTTTTATATAAAAATTTTTATATAAAAATTTTTTTATATAAAAATTTTTTTATATAAAAATTTTTTTATATAAAAATTTTTTTATATAAACCTTTTTTTAGAAAAAAAAAATTTATATAAAAATTTTTTTATATAAAAAATTTTTTATATAAAAATTTTTTTATATAAAAATTTTTTTATATAAAAATTTGTTTATATAAAATTTTTCTTTATATAAAATTATTCTTTATATAAAATTTTTTTTTATATAAAATTTTTTTTTTTATATAAATTTTTTTTATATAAATTTTTTTTTTATATAAAATTTTTTTTTATATAAAATTTTTTTTTATATAAAATTTTTTTTTATATAAAATTTTTTTTTATATAAATTTTTTTATATAAATTTTTTTTTTATATAAAATTTTTTTTTATATATAAATTTTTTTTATATAAAATTTTTTTTTATATAAGATTTTTTTTTATATAAAATTTTTTTTTATATAAAATTTTTTTTTATATAAAATTTTTTTTATAAGGTTTGAATAACTGTGCGTCTCCCTACAACACACATTTGTTCGAATCATCAAAGCTTGGCTAGTTGCGATTCATCGTGCCAAGGGATCAAGACACAATTTCTGACCGCGAGTGTACATTTTAGCTTGTACATAAATATATTATTTAACAGGTTTTATAATATATCATCAGTATTTAGCATTTTAATCCACTAAAAAATATCCACACCAAAAATCCTGGTAGTGTTTGTTGTTAGTTTAATTTTTCATTTGTATTATTGGGAATTAAAAAGTGACAGGAATAAGGTATAAAGCATTTCTGTTTGTGGATGGACTTTTCAAGGGTGGGTGAGTCGTGGTGCAGTCCTCTGGTATTATGAAGTTAAAATTATTATAAAGTTAAATATCATTGTAACTAAGGGGTTAAAGGCAGCTTTAGTGTTACTTGATTGTTCATATTTTGTTTGCTATGCACTAAAAGCATTGCTTCCTTTAGCATAACAGGTTGATGTTTATTATTTCCTTATTCAGGAATGTCCATGTGTCACAATCAAGGATAGAATTGTATAGAATTATTAATTAATCTTTACTTAGTAGAGGCATATGTGATCTTTTTCTCATATTACACTCTGTTAGCACTTCATTCCATAAAACTATGCTGTATATTTTTGTGTTGACACTCCTTAATCAGAGAGTGGTATAGATTATTAAGTATTTTATGTAACTGAACACGTATCTTTCTATCATGTATATACTTGTGGATAACTCAGTCTTGAAGGGACAAATTATATTAAAATATCAATATAATCTACCGAGTTTCTTCGGCAGTTTGAGAAAGAAATACTGAAAGTTGGCTGTAACTAACATTTGTCAAAGTGGGATTGTATGGGAAAGAGCACTCTTAAAGAATGGTGAGTAAAGAGGAGAGGAGTGATAAAAATGATGAGGACAGGGGATTGAGAAAATTAAGTGTAGAGGAAGTAAGGAAAAGGGAAAGTAGGAACCAGAATAGAAAAAATAGTGGATTATTGAATGGAAAGCTAAGAACTGAGAAGAGGTAGAGGGAGTGACTTAGGTGAAGATGAAGAGTACAAGTTTTATCAAAGATAGAGAATGGATAAAACTAATGTGTTATTATGAGAAGAGAGGGGGAGGAGAAGGTTTCAAGTTCTTTCTCTGTACAACCGTCCTAATTCTAAGTGTTGAGTGTTGTGATCAGGTAGGCACAAATACAATGATTTGAAAGAAAATCTGAGAATAAAATTTATGTGTATATGAGGTGTTGAGGTTATATCAAAATGCCAATGTATAACTGTGATCTTTTTGCCACATTTCTCTTTTTCTTCACTTTACTGTTATCAGCATGATTTGTGTGTTCTTTGTCATCCTTAGTGTAATGTACTTGTAACATTGATGATAGGAATGTGGTACATAAGTACTGTACTGCCTTGTGTTCATGTACAGTATGTGAAGTGGTGCCGTATTTCAGAGTGGAAACACTGGAGTGGTTACAATGGAAGAAAAAAAGAAGTAAGATTTCAACAGAATTACCCCAAAGGGTGTGGTGAAGATGTGATGATGAACACTATCAAAGTGTATAGTAATATATTTTGGCTGATGACCACTATTTATGATAAGAATTACTATAGTATTCTACACATAGAACTATGAATTATTGTATTGATATACAGTACAGTGTATGATCTGCTTCTGTGACTCATTATGATCTCTAATACAGTAACAAAGTACTGATTGTATTGCTCATGTTAAAACTTTTCTCCTTCTCCATGACCTGGAATTTGGAGAGCTGGAATGCCAAAAATTTGTAATGTAAATATTTAGGTATGCTTGCCATTTGTAACTATTTCTCCTCATGCATGCCTTAAAGGGCTTAGACTATTATGGATGAGTAGTACATCTCGCATAGAATCTAAGAATAGCCTACAGAACAGATTATGCTCAAATCCAGAAAATCCATGTTGACATAATTGAAAATATTTCCAATCATATGGAAAGTTCTATTCAGCTTTGCAAGTATGTGCATCTGATAGCAATTAAATTAATCTTTTTAGAGAATTGTAGTTGGTTCTAAGTATTAACCTAATGGTAAAAAGTATTTTATAACAGTATTCTTGACAGCAAGAGGATAAAAAAAAAAGAATTATTACACAGTAGTAAAGTGTCACCAGTCCTATCGACTTGTGATTTCTCTATCATTAGCTGATACTGTATTGTGTCATTGATGTATCTGTATAAATACATCGTCAGTACATGTGGCAACACCCATTGCACTATCCCTGCTGTCCAGATTTGCCCTCAACTGAATACCCTTGTGCACAAAACCAGGTACGCAAGTTTTATGCTGTTGACGCTCATAGGCCAAAACCTGATTTGGGTAATGTATACGCCCTTGATGGCATTCGGGCTGATGATAGAATCCTGCCAGTAATGTCATGCAAAGTTCTATTTCTTTTTATAGAATTTGAGTTCATCTGTAAATAGCAAAGAGACGCCATGTTAGTACTGTACTGTGGTTTCGTCATCACCTTGCACTTGATTAGACTTAGGTTCAAGACTCATTACTGTATGACAACCTTGTGGGGAGGAGTAGTGCCCTCCTGTAACATCAGTATGGGCTACAGGATTTTATATGGCCTGGTTTGGATAAGTTTCAGTTTTATATAACAAAGACTACAGATACATGTGAAATTATATGGAATCCTTATTTAATTAAAATGCAATCAATATTGAAAACAGTTCCATAGCATGGATAATTTTTATAGTGTAGTTTTGACAATTATGTGATTTGTTTATCTGTAGATATCTAGGAAATCAGTAGATATTTAAAACTAGCAATTTTATAAATTCCACATTTGTTGACGATAATAATTGTCTGCATTATTTTATGTTGTTTTGATAATTCAATATTTCTAGTAGTTTATTTTTGTGAATCTCGACACACTTGTTACTGAGTACCAAATTTGCATAATATTGTGCAGTACTGCTTGATGTTGCTTTTCTTTCTTTATTATAGCCGTAAGACAAAAAATGATCATACAGTGTCTTGAAACAGAGAGTTCCAGAAATATACATTCATTACCATTATTGCAGCTATATAACTGATTGTATATTGACTTCTTTTTATTTTTACAATTTCATTAGTACTTGTTGGAATATGCTGGGAAATTTTGTACCTTTGGACTGAGGCAGTTTAGTGATAGAATATGAGTATTGTTTGATTAATATACTGTGTGTGTATGCTGTGCTGCAAGTAATTATATTTTGTACAAATGTAATCAGTGATTATCAGATGTTTTATTAAACTCCTAATTAAACCATGGAAATCGAAACAGTTTCCAAATTTTATATGTTGAATCTGATGGCTGTACAGTACGTATTTAAATTATGAGTTACCTACAATGGTGTCATTTGCTTGGGCTGGGGAGGGTATTTGCCCCCCACTCCACACAAACCTACCAACAAATATCACAAGGAAAGAAGTGAGGAGATGTGAGAAAAGTAATTAAATTATTAAAGTACTGTATTATACTCTGAATCATGAATTTCAGATTAATGTTGAATATGAAAAAATACATCCAGGCTATGAACATAAGATTTTATAATTCTAGGCTGATCAGTGATTCAACAGAATTGTCTATTTTCTGAATTCTCTTGAATGCTATTGCCTTAATTAGCCTACCACAATATACCTCTGGATATGGCTTCAAAAGACCCCAAAATGACTGATATTGCCCAGCTGGGGGGAGCCTCCTTGGCCGCCCTTGCCCCATACATCAGTATGACGGATATCAAGCAAAAAAACATAATACATTTAAAAATCAAGGCATGATATTGTATTACAGAGTACCAACGAGTGTAAAACCACTAAATAGTGAAATGGAAAATCTTGCAAAAACAAATAGCAAGGTCAGCCAATAGACGCTGTTGAAAATGTTAGACCGTGTTACCGTTAGCTTCATCCTCGTCGTCGTCATCTTTATTCTTTGTTTATGTTTGGGATAACTCACGTGTGTGTGTGTGTAGAAGGGTGTTTATATTAATTTTGTGATCTGGAAGGCTTCTATCTTTCACTTTCTCAGACAACCAACAAGAAATTATATTAAAACCAATATTACATAGTTACAATACAACAAAATTGAACAAATCAGTAAGTTAACTTGTTAGTTGAAATAATAACACGTGGCTGCAATACAGTGGCAACAAATCAGTACATGTATCTACAGAGTTAGTTGAAATAATTGTAAGTATGATCTGATGTGAATTATACATGAGTTTAGGGTAATTCTGGGTATTATTACAGAATAACTGGGTTTTTGGCTAGGATCGCGCAGTGTTCCCACATCCGGCTAGGTCCTGGGAATTTGCCCCAGTCACTTTATGATAGTTTACACCGGTTATATCCCGGTAGTTTGCCCAGGTTAGGTCCCGGTAGTTTGCCCAGGTTAGGTCCCGGTAGTCTGATGTTGTCTAGGTTAGGTTAGGTCAGGTCAGGTGAGGTCAGACTAATTTCCAAATTATGTTTGTAAAACGGGGCATATCTCGAAAACGGGGCATCTCCGAAAGAAACACCATAGAATAAAAGTGTTTTAGAATGGTCCAAAATAGTGGGTAATGATACTAAAATACACAATATAGTGAACCCAGTTCTTCTGTAAATTTACCTAATTCTGAATTTGAGTTACCACTTCCTTTACCCCAGGAGTCTTTGGTTTTATTTATGGGGGGGGTGGGGTGGGGGTTGGGGGTGAGACGGATGTTCAGTGAAGTGTCGTTAAATTTTGAGAAGTTTATTGCATTTTGGCCATGTTTGACCCTCCCTCCAGAGGCTGGATTGAGGTGTAATATAGGTAAATAACACATTAAATAGTTAATATTAATATGTTATAGATTTAGCCTGACTTTACCTAACTTACCCGTGTGGAATCAGACTTAAGGAGGCCTCCGAGACCTAACCTGGGCAAAGTTGGGAGCGGGGATCAAACCTGGTTAAAGTTTACCATCATCCTTTTATTTTGACATAAAATAAGGAACTAAGGGAATAATATTTAAAAAAATAAAATGGAAATTTTGTTTATCTCCCTTTTCTGTGGCTCAACTTAAAAATTACCCTACTTAATTAATATCCATGAGTAACTTAAATACTAATGAGTACACATTCTCCTTTTCAGATAAATTTAAGATGGTGGTGTCAAGTGGAACCCAGATTAAAAAACCAAGAGTGTTGGAGGAAGAGTACATCTCTGAGGAGGACGAGGAGAAGACCAGGAGCAAGACAGAAACAGATGATGATGATGATGAAGAAGAAGATGAAGATGAAACATTGAACTTCAACCAATCAGAAGTTGAATTAAAGGAAGGAATGGAAAGCGAAGATGATATTAGTGACTCTGAACAGCGGTCTGTGGTCAGCAAATCTAAATTGAGAGACAGTAAAGATCCAAATATGTCTGCCACAAATGCCAATCCTACTGAAAACAGCTCAGATGAGGAAACGGAGGATGATCATGAGGAAGAGAGTGAAGACATGGATGATGATGATTTTGGTGATGATGATGATGGTAAGGAAGAAAATGATGATGGCATAAAAACTGACAGGCGCAGCTCAGGTCTTGCAGACGTTATGGCAAAAATTCTGGCCACCCAGGAGAGAAAAAGTTTACTGTCAAAGGCCAAGAAAGACTGGGAAATAAAAGACGAACCAGATGAAGACAGTTTTGAGGTGGTGGACAGTATTGGAATTGTGAAGAAGGAACCACATATTAAAATTGAGAAAGAAGAGAAAGAGGAGTCCTTTCGATTGCATGACAAAATAATGATGGTGAGTTATGCCTTGACCCGTGTCTAGATTTTTGAAGCTTACGTTAATGTCGGCAATGAGTCTTTCGTTCTTAACCCTCACATCACACAGAACCTGCACCTTTTCTGACACACAACAGGTTATATCCCCCAGGCTATGTTATTACATTCATACCTAATCCCTTTACCCTTGTACACTGACAGTTATGGCTTTCTTTCGGTCTTCTGGCATTGCTACTCATCTCTAGGCATGGCTGCAAATAACATTACTCCACTAATGCATCTTTGTACTTCAGCATTTCCACAGTGGCACTATTTGCATTTTTATATTGACAAGTGTCGAATTTTTTTATTTATATTGACCCAAAAGGAAACCACTGTCATTCCAAGCTGCCCGAGTTAGCTATCATCTTAATATTGATCTAATCAGAATTTGCATATGTTAATTGAGAACTTTGTTGTAAATTATTGCTCTCAGCCCCTTTTATCCTTCCACAGCCATCAATTGGTGTTTATTAGGAACAAACCTTCTCTCCAGTACATCTACTAGGTACTTTATTTTTATTGACTACATCCTTGCCCAACTTGTTCTCCCTACTTCCATATTTACAAACATTGTGTTTTTTAAAACATTTGTTCTTTCCAGAAAAAAATATGGGAAAAACGATTCCGGGTGAAGCCAAACCTTCAGGAGGATCATGAAAGGGAGCGAAAATTAAAGGTCTTGGCCACACAGTAAGTTAAGCTGTATGAAATAATAAGTATCATAAGTTTGGCCATATTATGCATATACAGTATATTGTAGTTATACAGTTTTATGATAGCTACTTACTAGATTTAACAGAAGTTATTACCCCACTTCCATGTGGGAACTCCACTTGTGTAAGTGACCACAGCAGAATAATAATACTTCCTTTACCTAATGTATCAAAAATCTATATTATACTAGAGAATTTCCAGCTCATTGCAATGGGACAATTTCATTCTGTATCCCCTGGATACTGAGTGCTTGGGTTAATGTATCCACTCCCCCAAAGTACTAGCAAAAGAGAAGTTTTGACATAATAACACTTAAAGGATTAGGCCTATCAGCTGTGGCTATTCCCATTCCGTTACTTGAGTCTGTATTAAATGCCAGGTAATTTTTTTTCAGGGGTGTGGTACAACTCTTCGGTGCTATCGAGAAACACCGGAACATGATTCAGAAGAAGCTTTCAGAGACACGAAGTGTAATGGGGCGTGAGAAAGTGTTGGAATCAGCTGGAAAAGAGGCGTTTATGGAGGTGCTTAGGGGAGAAGGCAAAAAGGTTAAAAAGAAAACTGTCACAAAGGATGAAGTAAAAGTAAAAAGGGTGAGTACTGTATATGAGAGAAACCTTAGAAGAATAGGAGGAACTAATAAAATTATTCAAGGATGCTTTAATGTACAGTGGGCAGTAAAAGTCCTGTCGCTTCATTCAGTGCTTCTTGAAGGATGATATAAAAACTTATCATCAAGCAAACACATTCATTTTGCAGAATTACAATGTACAGCAGGCAAATTAATAAACTAATTGGTGCTTGAGCTGAAGCATGTTTTCATATTATGATTCATGACTTAGCAGATGGTGTGATAGGACGTGTGCCACCAATTTTACTTCCACATGGGAATAATTGGGAGACATTTCTTCTTGAAGGAAAGGAAAGATTATGGAGAGAGCACAGACTCAAAGTTGTAGAAAAAGAAAGACCTGATCAGGTGTTTTTACCAGTGCTCAATCTAGTTACAGTACTGTATAGGTTAGTATGTACTGTATAGATAATTTTACATGTTTTATATTCAATTATCTCAAATTCCATTGACAACCATTAAAGCGCAGGGATATTCGTGTGTGTCTGCTCTCCATCGTGGGCATATTTTACAAAACGTAAACAAACTTTGATGTAATAGCTTATAAACCATTAAACCTTCATGAATAATTGATATATGATATTGAAGTACAAACCTTTAGCTGTCTCCTGATGTACTTGTGAAGACTATATGGACATAAGTAGATTGTTTAGTATATACATCCACAGGTTAAAATATGATTTTTTATGTGTTTTTTTTAGTAAGATAATAGATTAAAAAAAGATTTAAATTGCTTTCTTTCAGGAAGTGGAAGAAATTCAACTTCCTGCTGCCAAGAAAAACAAGTGGAATGTATTTTCTGATGATTTCTATCAAGAACCAACTCTACAGGGATGGGACCAAAAGAGTGATGAGGATTAGTAAAAGTGTGACTTTTTAAGATATTGAATGGAATACAAATCAATTATGGTATGGTTGTTTTTTTGTTTTTTTTATACAGTAGAAAACACATTACGTACTGTTTGTCTTGTAAAGTACAGTAGTCTTATCTATACTTTATATAGCTCTGATGCCTCTCCCTGTGGGAATTGACCCCAAGGAGGTAGCCATGGCAGAAGTCTTATTTCTCTGTTTCAACACTCCCTCTTCATTCATTCAAGCCTTCACCTTGATTAAAGAGTACCTTGACCTGAAAAGCACATAAACCCTTGCTGTAGCCCCCACAGACCTACAACATCCAGCATACATTTAAAAAAAAAATTTCCCACTTTTATTTCATGTTGGGTTGACAAAGCTGTGCTTTGGTAGATGATTTTGCAATGGTTGCCCTTCCTGACACCAACCCTTCCTTTAATTTTGGAAGGATAACTCTGCAACCAGTTTTGAACATCTTTGCTACCCACTGGTGGATGGATGGGTGAAGAAGATCAGATGTCTGTGGGAGAATCCACCACCCAATAGTTATCACTATTGATTCAGATCAGATGTCACTAATACATTTTCACATTTGCTCAGTTCAGATGTCTGTTTGGGCAGGGCCTCCACAATCCAACATAGGGGGTACTGAAATGCTGACATGCAGGATGTTGTGAGCTACGCGGTTAAAATTCTTGGGACTGAAGGTTAACCCTAACAAGATAGGTGTCTTCATATGAGCACACAGCCTTCCATAGACAGAAAGATTGTCTGCGTATGACATTGAGCCAATTTTCAAAATAGCACTTGCACCGAGATATTTTCCCATGCCCAATGGATGAATTGAAGGATAATAAAGAACCCCCTCCCCAATATTGTTCTTGCAGAGTTAGTCTTTGTCCAGCACTGTTTTCTAAAATATGGGTGTCATAAGTCTTTATTTATGGTCCGGGTGGCAGGATGTCCCACATGCCTTAGTATGTCCGGGCGGCGGGATTTCCACCACCCAGCTCTTGCCCTTAAAGTGACTAATCTTCATCACCTGTTGCCTCCATAACCAAGAGTGCCAGAGAGCTGGGCTGGTCTCATTGTTGGTGAGTATGAAACCAAATTTAAGTTTCTATGCATGGTAGTTTAGGAGCAGGGATAAAGTGAATTAGAGCGTTTTTAGCAAAATTGCCCGGCCACAGCGGTAGCTTCTAGCTCACCTGCCCGGCCATGGCGGGAGGCAAGAGAGAAGTCGCCCAGATTCAAGGGGTTAAGATTAGCAGGGAAAAGTCTTCTACACAACTTCCAGGTAACATTTCAGCTTCGACACACCACCACCTCCTCTACCACACACCCAGTCTTCCAAGATCTCCATCACTTTGACCATCTGCACCTCAATTCTAGTACAGGCGGAAGATACAAGCCAGGAGGCAGGAAGCACTAAAGATGACACAGCATACCAGGAGTGCAAATGCCATATACATTATTCTGTTGTCGTCATCTTTCTTCTCTTTCTTGAGCTCTGCTGCCACAGGAATCATGGCATTTAAATTACCAGAAGTCATTTTTTCATTAATCACACGTACAGTAATATTTAATGTAGCAGGAATTGCCAAGGTGGTGAAACAATGAGAGGAAGGGGTTGATGTCTAGTGGAAGGCATGGATGGAGGTTTGGTAGTCAATATGTATGGAAAGGAAGCAGGTCATTATTATACAAAACAGCACATCAACATTTGTCTTTTCATTGATCACATCCAAAATGTTTCTCTAGACTTGAAGGGAAGATGTGTGGAGGGACTTCTGTAATGTCGAAACTTCTCAAATGTTCACTACCAGTGGAAAGATGAACCTGCAGTAAAGATGCCAGATATGATTAGATGGATAGTTTGAGGTAAACAGTAGTGAAGATGTGTGATGGAATGGGTAGTGAAAATGATTGATTGGTGGTGTAACTGACCAAAAAGAATAGTGTTGATTGATGAATGACATTACGAAGGAAGGAAAAGAGAGACTACTGTGAGCTGTTTTTATAAAGCCTCATACACTGGCTAGAGTTACTGATAAGCACCACCATATTCACCTCGATGTCTCGGGCCGGGGATTAAACCACATTACAGCTCATTGAATTGAACCCCCGACTTCATATATCAATATATCTCAGTCAATATAATTTACCGTAGCCAGTGTGACCATGGCAGTAGTAGATGCTGAATAAAACCTTGTGAAGTGGGCACTCCAATTCTTAGCATATCTTACCTCTGAAGCTTCAAAAGGCCCCGAATGAATGAATCTCTGACTACGTGGTGATGGCCCGATCCGACTCACCGAGTCAAGTAGTCATCCTTGGTTCTCCATCTTGTTCTGGTGTGCTGGCTACCATTATAGACATACAGCTGCTGTGGGGGAAGGTGTGCATACTTCAAGTTCTTTTTGTGGTAAATAATTGACCAATGATTGCTTCTGCATTCGTGGATCCTCTTCGCGCTTCCATCTGATTACAGGTACATTGAGATATTAGTCATTATTGTTATTAATTGCACCCGTGGTGGGACTGGTGGCTGGGTGGTATTGGTTTGAACAAGGCCAAGAGACATACCTCTTGGCCTCTAACACTTCAAAAGGTCACTGATCAAGGGATGTGAATAATGTGATCGATTGATATTAGGCGCCACAACAGTGAGGTCATATTGTCTCGTGTATTAACAAATATAAAGCTATAATGTTGAACATAAGTTCCGATATGTTCTTTCATTTAGCATAGTCAGTGTTCATAAAGGCGACATGATCGCAGAGGCTAACTGGTAGTAACTGCTGCCTCACAAACCAACCATTGTTCAGGGCTTCCATGAGCTCCGATAATATTACATTAGAATCGAGCCAGTTTTACCCTAAATTACCAAGTATTACCCTAAAAATCGGCAACATCGTAACTTTGAATAGTATAATGCATTATTACACAGTCATTTAGGATCATATATGACAAACTAAACTAGATTATATTTGTAAAGATATCCATGTTTTTCAGAAAGAAAATAAACTTACGGTATCTGGGTTATGACCCAATACACTGTGGATTATGGATAATTTGATGGGTTTAACAAAATTGTAAAGCAATATAACATGTAACCTCGGTATTAACTAACTTCCAACATTTCTTATATGTCTACAATAGCTTTGTGTACTATTAATTTTCGATAGATTTTGACACGTTTATAAAATATATTTTGCCAAAATTAATGAATTACCCTAGTTTAGGGTACTTTGCCCTAAAATGGAAGCACTGCCATTGTTACAGTTTGTTTCCGTACGAGTATATTATATAATAACGGGTAAAGTTGACAATTGGCAAGTTTTTTTGTTTGTTTTTTCAATTGCCATAAAGTACCTTTATTTTATTGTTTTTCATCCAATGATTGTCGGAGAGTATAATTATACTGTATATATTTTGTTGCCAACATATCTTCATTGTTTTTATCACGAGAACTAGCATCATGGGAATTTTTTACTCGGGGCGAGTATGAATATGGTGGAGGGAAATAGGAGGGTCAAACCACAATGTTGGTCAAAATATCGAGTAAGCAGCATGTAACGTACCAAAAGGACAAGAAATATATGGTGTCGTGTGGGAGGGAGAATGTACAGAGAGGACGGTCAGCCAAGGGAAATAAAGATGATATATAAGGGCCAGCTGTCATCAAGTAGACTATTATGTTGGATGGTGACCTGCTGAACTCAGCAGCCCTGGCAGAGTAGGGAGGAACACTCTCAAGTGTGTTTTGTTACTTTATTCTAGACCAGGAAACATAGGCAGTTGGAGAAAACATGTAGCAATTATGAAAAAACATATTCTGTAAATATATTATTATATGAACTTTTTCAGTTGTAAATTCAACATGTATATAGACATGCAGTAGACTCCTGCAATTTGCTGGTTCATATATCCACAAGTTTCGTTTGGGAAGCCATCTGCAGGTATTTCAGATATCCTATTGGTATTCACAGATTTGGGGGGGATAAAAAGCTAGATGAATATTAGTGGTCGACCATAAGGGTCCTATATCACGTACCCCTGTAAGTAAGTACAGTACTATAGAGGTATGGTAATGAAAATAGTACAGTCTTTAACAGTATTATTCTGAAGTCAAGTTACACTTTGACATCAGCAGCCAGTGGACATACTATTTTTCTACAGTACTTGAAAAGATTGTACTCCATAAATCATTTACAATATATTCTGAGATTAAATATACAGCTGGATCAGGCACGCACTCACTAAGTTAATATACATTCTGTCACACAGCATCTAGTAAACAAACTTATTCAGTGGACCCATCTATGACACTCAAATATTTACAGGAGCAAGTAATGCTCTGAGTCAAGCAATATATTATTTGTAAGTAACAACAAATCCATATTGACATGTTTCAGAGTAAAACTATTGAATGCATCACTAACTGCAATGTCTATATTCAGGGATTTAAAAACATACATCTTGCAAACAAAAAATTTAAGGACTAGAACAACCAGGATTTTACATAACTGGTAAATGATATTCTGCTACAAATGATTGATCTAAAGGGAAAGAAAGAAATGAAACAGCCTGTGTTTCTGGCTGTTGTTATAATTATAAAGGATTGTTGATAATGCAAGAGACATGCAAATAATGCACATTAATCATATTTTTACATGAATTGTATAGTGTTCTTTTTAAGTCTTCAGCTCTACATTTACCCGACTTCTCTCGGAGTCACTCTGATGCAGTACAGGTAATTTACTCTTCCCAAAAGTTCTTTTCTTTGTTAACACAGAAGTAACTCTTGAAAGACTTAGGGGGGTTATATTGAAAAGCTTTGTACTGTAAATGTTTGCCAGTAATTCTCATCTCCTACATTAATAGGAGTTCTTACTTTTTGGCATACAATAAGAAAACATTCAGGTAGATTATGACTGTAAACACTAGGCTTCAAAAAACATTTCTTTGACTACAATACATGATTTTTCATACTTTATACATATAAATATACATATTAATATATACACGTATAGTGTATGACAGGTATCCTATCAGCCTTCAGAGCTGTTATAAGCAATCAACATTCTTGAAAACATATACAAAAGAAAACCTTTAAATGTCCTGTAAACCTAAGCTAACAACTCTATCACCTTTTTTCTATCGTATATCCTTGAATTTTATCATACACTTGTTATATAAATAACTTATTTCAATCCTTTATTCGTATGGATTAATGTCTTGTTCCCTCATGAACACACCCCTTAAGGTCTAGCCAAGGTTGATTTTGACATCTTAAATGTTTTCCATGGGGTCTATATTTAACTCAAGATGGCAATAAAAGGAAACAAAAAAAAAAAACATTAAAATTTGTAATTCATCTGTGTACGAGTATAAAGCTTCATCCTACATACTAATAATTCCAAAACATTAAATTCCTGAAGGAGGGAGTGGAGGTAAGACTGAGCCAAGCCTCATAAAGTTAACACTCGCCTACCACACATTTATTCAAGCTCCATAAAGGCACCATAAACTCTTTGATGTGTTAAAACTAGTTTGAAGACACTCATTAATTCACTCTCTATACAATTATAAGTTTACCATTAACTTAGTAATAATATATAGGTGCTATCTTACGGGTTGTAAAGGTTGTCTTTAACACGACTGCAGGTGTGAGGTTATCCAGTTTATAATCCAGACATCTTTACTGAAATACACACAAGCACTGGCAAAATTATTTGATTAACAATTAAAGATGTTTCTCTTAAGAAAGATAATGACAATCCAAAAGCTGAACACTTCACGGGTAAAATCTCACCAGTGAATTGTAGGAATCAGTGGCTATGAATTCACCGACACCTTAGCCCTAACTCTTGGGTGGTCAGAAGTTGATGAAGGTCAAGGCAGTGGTCATCAAAAGCATTGCCAAGTGTACCTCATTCATATTATCACCTTTCCTATTGCCTGTGATTTTCCGAGTTCACTTTATGTTAAAAGCCCAAATACAGTGTAAAGTATGCTAATAACAAAAGTCACACCTATTCAATGATAAGTCACAGTACTGTTCTTGTTATACTTATGGGCAACCATTAAACCACTATGTAAAATTCATTTACCCAAAATACTAATATTATGTGTGAAAATAATATACTGTATATCCCAATAATGTACACTTAGCTTACTAACTTTCTTGTGTTTGTGGACATGTCACATAATGATACGATGATGATAATACATATCCTCTTAAATTTACAAAGTTAGCAATACACACACTTGCTGATAACAGTTTGCTCTGTTGCACAAAATCCAAATACAGTAGTTATAAAAATCAAACTGCATACTCTTGTTTTCAAAGTTTTCAAAGTTGTGAATGTTCAACATGGCACTCAGGTCCTTCCTTCCTCATCCATTTGGCCCTATTTTCCTTGTCCTTTGGGGCCCGAGACATATATAATAAAATGCATATATCAATGGTATATTACTGTAAATATTATGCATAATCTTTAATTTTCAGAATAAATTGTGAACAGTAGCTCTCTTTTACTTTCTCATGTATGATAACCTCCAAGAAATCAACCACATGCTCCAGCATGAACATATAGTTATTCTTAAAATCAGGATTTCGCAAGTTTGTCGTACTACATGTGGAGGAACGTAATTTTTTTTAATGCAAGATTTTTATAATCTATTGCAGTGGCAAACAATTTATCATTATTACAGTGAGAACTAGCACCAAGCCCTGAGGGATTATTTGGCACTAAAGCAAGCATGAAAATAAATGGAGAAAAGTTAAGCAGAAAAAGGGGATGTAAGGCAAAAGACAAGTGTGCGACAAAATGCATATAAGAGAATAAGGGGATTCACTAAGGTCAGTTAGGGAAGGAGGACTGCCAAGTACTAAAGGAACAAGAAGGCCAGCTGGTCAGCTGCGTGATACTGGGGTTAGTCAATTAGAAGATGTTGGATTGCAATCTGAGAAATCGGAGAGGCAAACGAATGCATTCAACTGTATTTCCTGTTTGTCAGGAAATGTCAGCACATCTTTAGCAAAACTGTAAAGGCAGAATGGCTACAATGCGAGAATACTCTAGAATTTAATTAAAGGTGTTCCACCATTTCACAATTAAGCATAAATGGAAGCCCCTTTTCTCTAACATCATATCATATTCATAGTAAGAATATTAACACCCGAGACACCAATTTCCATAATTTGAAACCTATTATACTAGTACAGAAGAGTCAATGAAAGAAATTTGGTTAGGGTTGGTGCTATCACTTGTAATAAAAAAAACCTGCATCACAAAATAAAAATATATGTATACTACCAAACTGGGTACAAACAACACTCTAAAAACATTAAACTTCCACTAAAATGAGTAACTTTCCGAAAAAATACTCTTCTGTTATAGAATGGCATAGTAGGGCTCTCACTTCCCAATGTGGTCACTCACAAAAGAGGTACCAGCTAGGGAGAAACTATAAGATTGCTTGAATTCTTGCACATAGTGAGAACCTTTGTAATAATTCAGCATTAATCCTTTTGCATATCACTCATATTTTCCCCTACTCAGTCACTTCTTATATACCAGTGCTATGTGAAGTACATACAAAAGTTGTACTCACAACATACCAGTAATTGGTATCTGTAGGTAATGCAAATTGAAGTCAGCAAAGCAGCAGAACCAATATTCTTTATACTGTATACCATTGTATCAAGATAAATATCATATTCAATAGAGCTTTTATCTTGCATATGTCCTTCACTGTCATAACTGATACCAACAATAAAAATTATGCACAACACAAAATAAGCAATGATAAAGGATCCAGTTTTGGAATCCATAAAACACTGGCAGATGTGACCACTTGATCAATCTTTTTCCATTGAGTTTTCCATGGTTCATTTACAGTAAATCTTTAATTGTATATCTAAATCACTTGAGCCAAAGACGTGTTCATATCGTGCAAGGATCAAGATATTGCAGACGGATATTTTTACAACAGAATTACAATAACCGGACCGAACTCTGACAGTGCGATACGAATGGAAAAATAACCAAACCTAAATCAGTAGGTTGTATACATAACTTGTTCTGATAGCTTCCCCACACTATATGAACACAAGATAGGTACAGTTTGGTTACGGTACATACCTTTTTCAGATAGCTTTTCTGCACCATACAAATCCAAGACAAGAAATGCAGGGTACAACACAGACTGTTACTGAACCACTACTACACAATGAGAACCAAAGTCGACACGATCAGATAAAGTTTCCAGTTTGTATACTGCAGTGTTTCAATTAATGTAGGTTTGGATAATTAAGGATATACAGTACATACTGTATGTATTTATACATATACTGTATGTATATGTATATATACTTTACAGTATATACTGTATATTAGTCCCTCAACATTCGTGAGAGTTACATTACAAACATTCGTGCGAACGCTGAATTTCCAAGCTACTGAATGAACAGCTGCCTTCACTACACTTTCCTTTCATTAATTTTTTGTTGCATACCCTGACTGACTGACTGACTGACTGCGCAGTACACTAAAATACTGTATCAAGAAAAAAAACTGCATTAACAAAACTATAACACGATCCCATCAGCAGTACAGCATAAACAAGCTATACATTATTTACAATAGCACAGTACTGTACTGTATATGCCATTTCATATCTACTGCAAATTTCATAGAAAATATGCAGGTCAGTAATGCATAACTTGTGTATCTTGTCCTGTTACGTATCGTGCTTTTAATACATTGTGTACACAAAATTTTTTTATCAATCTCATCAGATTTAAGACCATCCAGGCATAAAAAGAAATAATACAGTAATGTACAATCAACTATTGTGACTCATTTAGGTATTTCATGTTAAAAGGCAATATATAGGTTTTCTTAATATATGGAAAGCCGTGTGATTGGTGGTGCAGAAAAAGCAGATGATGATTCTCGAGGTTTCTAAATGCTTTTCAAAACTGAACCCATTAATGATGAGGGACACCGTGTGTGGGTAAGTATATATGTATATATACTGCATAAACGTTATTATTATAGCGCTGATGCTGTATAAAGGATGTCTGATTTCACCCTCATTTCTCTCCTGCACCCTACGTTCAACCGATTCATCAGTAATGTCACAACTGTCCCTATAAAATATATATATATATTTTTACTGTGACAGCTATTACTGTCAAAAGAATGTCCACTTTTATTTTCTTTCTCTCCTCCACAGTATGTCCAACTGTTTCATCTGTATTGTCACAAGTGTCACCATTAAATAAAACAACTTATTGCGACAAAGCTGATGCTATTTGAAGGGTATCCACTTTCACCCTCTTCCTCTCCTTCACCCTACGTCCAACTGTGTCATCTGTAATGTCACAATTGTCACTGTCATCATCACTGTAACACCGTTTGGTGCTGCCATGGTTTTCCACTGCTTCCTCATGGCAGCCTTTGTAGTGTCGTGTTACTGAAAGATCCTCAGCACATTCTTGACCTGCTTCCTGAGTACTGCCACAGGCATGGAAGGCCGAGAAGGCTTGTGGATTGCCTAGGGGGCGAGGTGTGATAGGAGTGGGAGAAGCTGGCAGCATGCAAGAGGTGTTCTGTTTCCCAGGAGCTGATCCCACATACGAAGATGCCATAGTCTGGGATGCTAAGTGTGGAGGGAGGGACGCTGAAGCAGGCTGAGAGACGCATCCTGGGTTGCTGGCATCAGAAGCTCGGGAAGCTGACCAGCCTTGCATATAAGACACATTGTGGGGACTAACAGAAGCCTGAGAACAAGATAGTGTTGGGAAGGAGGAACAAGGCAGGGAGGAAGATGATGATGGCTTCTGTGTTGGTTCTGATGACCTTCTATTGGAGAGATCCATATCAAACACTCTCTCTAGGTTTCTTACAGAGCCTCCAACAGCCTGCCATCTATCTTGGCTCTCATCCCTGGCTAGGAGTACCCCTGGACCACTCTTCTCCACACTGTCTGGTACTGCAGCAGCTGAAGAGAGAGGAACATACACAACTGCTTCTTCTCCACCCTGCATAAGAACACCAGCCTGAAGTTGTTGCCCCATACCCTCACTTACAGACTGACCACAGCTGTAGCATAACAGAGGATGGGCTGGGGACTTGGAGCGCCAGTACTGCAGCTCTGTCTTACACTTGTTCAACTCCTGAAAATAAATTTGATTATTGTTACAGTACAGTACTACCAATATTAATTTCAATATTCATTAATTTACAAATTAATGAAACTGGTTTTTTTCTTAAGAATATTCATATACAAAAAGTACAACACAGAGGTATTATCAATAACTTTGTAAAAAAAATTACAAAATAGTAAGTACTGTAGTTATAGTACAATAAGTTTCTTTGCCAAGTAACATATTTCATTTTAACAAAGAAAATTGGTCAAATAATTATATTGTGTTAAAGCCAAGAATAAAAATAATTTGGTCATAGCATAAATTGACAACACCACAATATTAGGAATTAATGACAAAGACTGAAGAAATATGTCTGACCTGTAGGACAGTGCTGAATTTGCGGGATGACTCCTCAAATTTTTTATCATACTCTTCCATTCTGGTAGAATATTCCAATAATTGTTTGTGTTGGTCTCCCAGTTTTCCCTTGCAGCCTTTTAGTTCTCGCTTCAGAGCCACCAGTTGAGAATTGTACCTGTCACACAAGTTGTAAAAATAAACTTTTGGCAAATATTATGCAGGAGTTCTTATATGAACATATTAGCATGTTGTGACATCACACACATACTTTCAAAACCATGATGAACAGAAATTAAGTATAACAATATGGAGGAGGGGTACTAGGGATAATTCAATACTGTCCTCTTACTTCTCCATAGAACATGAGAAAATAACTATGTCGGTGCTATTTTGAAGAGTGCCTTGACAACATATGTGAACATCTGTTATTCTGTCCATAGAAGGATGTGTTCTTTAAACCAGACACCCTATATTTAGGAGTTAAGGGCAATATGGACAACTTTTGCAACTTCATCCTTCATTACAGTAAATGTTTTTTACAGATACAATTTTAAGGATTTAACAGTCCTTGTTATTCCATTTCCATCTTTTTTAACTAAGTCAGTCCTAGCATGGTGGCATCTTTGTCATGGGACCACCCACATACAATATATAGTCAACAGTAATGCTTGAAAACTAAAGTCAACAAGGTTGGTTGTATTAGATGATCTGCCTCTTCCACTTACCTCCTCATGCCCTGACGGATTCTGCGTATCCTCTTGCGCAGTACCATGTTGGAGGGTGGGAGTGGATCACGTTCTGGCAGCTCGTCCTCTGGCTCAGACACTCGACCACTGCCGCTGGGAGACCGTACTCCACAACCTTCTGTTACCACACACAATATTTCCATTAGTTTCATCAAAAAATATTACTGAAAACTCAAAAAGATTTTTTGTTTCAACCATTCAAGATCAGAGACTGTCCCAGTGGTGTATGGAAACAGTCTCATCCTACCAAATCCAATCTTTATTTGAAGTAACATAACTCAGCCTTTGGCAACCTCCAGTTATTATCATGCTATAATTGTTCATGCTATAGTACTTTATTGTATTTTCCTTATTTCATTATTTAATTGTGATTATTTGTTTATTCACTCATTTTCAAAACAATCCCATACTGTTAAAACTGTTAAACTTCAAACAGTATGGAACAACTGCATCATTAACTCGAAGAGAAAGATGAAAAGTCACTAGCTGATAAAAGCCACCTGAAAATCTGGAAGTTATATCAAGGAAGTCGGAGCCAAAATATGTAATCTCTGGGAGGCGAGGCTCAATATGCTCCTTGAAGTACTCCATGGCCATGCTGGACAGATCAAACAGCTCATCTGTCACCTTGTATGCCCGGCCAAGATTGGGGGACTTTTTGATGTGGGAGAGGATACGGAAAACTTCATCCAGGATCTGAGAAAAGAAATACATGTATAATAATTTACAAAGCTTTTTTGGTATCTATTTGATTCATGGCTTTGACTGACATGGCAAGCATGAATATCATATTTTATGCTCTTCTACAGATTATTATAGTGCACTAAGCTTGTTTCCACTTGCTATGTGCTACAGAGGAAAAATCCATTATCATTGTGTCGATAGGGGTAAATGTATTGTTTAAAAATATTACAAAATTTATATACTCACATCTCCAGCAAAGAAGCAGCAATGTTTCCGTTCAATGTGCTTGCCAAAAGACATCTGAAGTAAAGTAAGTCGCATATGAAGAGTCTCAAAGATGTCTGACTCTCGTGCCAGTGGGTGTTTTCGTCTTGCACTCTCACGTCGTGGCATTTGGCCCTTGATACACTGAAACCTCTGAAGCATCTGGTTCTGGAGTCGCTGGAAGGCTGTGTTTAGGATGATGGACCCAATCTGTTCAAATCTCTTGCACGTCTGTGGAAACATATCTCCTTTCAGGAATAAAGAACAAAAACCACATTCATAAATAGCAAGTCTTGTGTGGCATATCAAAAGAGAAAGTATTGTAGTTTGAAACAAGGATCAATTTATTAAGTTGCTTTGACAAACTATGACAGACATTAAAGTTTGAGTGGAATAAAACTCTAATTAAAGGTACAATAATTGTATGATTTGTATACTACAAAAGTGCTATACATATCTGAGCACCATTCACCATAATGTTCTTGCTTGCACAGTTTTCTCATGATAACAAATGGCATGAGAGGGTAAATAACATAAAATAACTACACAGTACATCAGCTCTTACAAAGTTTTTGTGATACTTCAGAATGAAATTCTATTAAGATAGTACCGTGTCTAGATGGGGATGCCAACATTGTACTTTCAACCTCTTCTGTACAGTGAAGTCATTTTAATGGTTTTACTTGCCAGCCTGACTATTATATTTGCAAATAGAGAACCATAGATCCATGACGTTATTTGCTTCTCCCCTTTCAGTTAAAGTTCGAGATGAATTACCCGACATTTAGATACAATCAATAACATTACTCATCAATTCAACAAGTGTTGATTTAAATCAGACCACCTGTTCTAAATTAGGCTTAGGGTATGATGATTAAATATGCTCTACCCACCAGTCTTATCTCTCCAATCTTCTTGTAGGTCAGGTACGAAAATATCTTGTCAAAGATCTCATTGGGAAGGTCAAGTAACTCTAATCTGCGTACATCTTGACGGCTGGAGCCAATGGTACAGAGGGAGGTAGACCCATATGTTGAGGGTGATGATGATGATGCTGAGGAGGAGGACTGTGATCCAGAAGGTGGGGGTGATGGTGAGGGTGTGGGTAAAGATGACGCTGAGAAAGATGGGGAGGAATTTGTGGTCGAGGTGCTGGAGGTAGCAGAGGAGGAGGAGGAGGAGGATTTTGATGTTACATTCACCTGGAAAACAATGAGCTCTAATTAGCTGAAAAAATGCAAGTACATTAGTATACATGTCATGAAAAGAAAGTAATATGATTATTGCTGACACATATTGGTACAAATAAAAAAAATAAAGAAAAATAAGGTTTTACATTAGTGTACTGTACAGTAATATCAAATGAACCTTGAGTAATTAACTACTGCAAATGTACAGTGTACTGTGGCTGGATTTCCCATGGCTCAGTGGCAGGCATAACCTTCCCTAGTTAACAAAATTCCATTGACTGCTGTTTGAACCTTGGGATGAATATATAAGTGAATGCAGGTACTACCAGTACTGTAAGTACTGGTATTTACTAAAAATTTCCATTGTTAGATAATAAATGGACAGATAATTAATATTATCTGTCACTAGATTATTGATTTAGTGCCCAACTTTGAAGAAAGATTAACAAAAAATAAATTTTCACTTACTGTGATACGCTTGCTGAGATGGTGTGATGAGGACGATGACGGTGCAGCAGCAGGGTCACTGTAGCTATGGTCACTAAGGGGACACACCTCGCCAAAATGAGAGAGTCGTGTCAACACCATCCTCACTGTCTGACAATAGAAAGTGGTATCTCTTGAGTACAGTATCATGATGAAGGAGCAAGAAGTGTTCACAGGAAAATTATTCATATCATTTAAATACATCTATCTATTTCATATATATACTGTATATAAAATATGGTACGGTATTTGCAACAGGAAAATTCTCCAAACACAGGCAATGAATTTCACTTTAAATTCAAAAAGCAGTTTCTTTCCCCTTCATACATTTTCATAACCCCTCTCAAAATCCATTCAACAGCCAGCTTTCCCATAGCCCACTTGGCCATCTCTCAATCCAATAGCAAATTTAAAAACAGCATCAAATAATCGATAATCATATTTTTCATCCATGCTTACCATGTACCACTCTCTATATTTTCAGACTTATAGATGATACTGCACTTTAATATTCTATCTATTACTCACAATTCATTAATTTTACATTATTATTATTATTATTATTATACAAGAACAATCACCCTATAAAGTTTTTTGAATAACTTTTATGGGTAGTACAAGCATGGTTTGGTATTCATGTCCCTAGGAAGGAGGCTGTAATGCTGATAACTTTATGTTTAGTAGTTTGTTAATCTTATATTAAAGAGAACGATCTCAGATCAAATAATGAAATGTATGTATTTATATATGCAAACTGCAAAATTAAAATGCTTTATAGGTCTCAAAGTTGTTGTTTGAAACATAAAATATGGAAATGTACAACTCCATTAATGTAACCTCTCTCAGATATTGGTCTGGCTATTTGTGTGCAGAGTAATAACTGTAAACCTAAACTATTGATTTTTTCTGTGTGGTATCCTGATATCAGTTCTGGATTGTTGATCATCAGGAGGTCATGGATGTGTAAACTACCGGTATTTTATATATATATATTTTTTTTTTTGAGCTAATCTCTTGTATCAGGAATAGATTATTCCCAAGTTATGAAAGAACTCTGACTTGATCCTGGTTGCCTCTTGTCCCTCCACTGATTGTTTCTGAGCACCACTTGATTAATGGCAATTTAATCAAAGGAGGTATCACTTGAAGGCAATTTGCAAGATCATTGATTTCTCCAAACTATATGAGAAAACAGATTACTCTATTATATATATATATATATGAGTTGGGGATTTGTTTTGTAGCCTAGTTTGGAGGAATCAGTAGCCCCTCAGTTTGACCATAAGAGAATACTGTACCCCTTCATGGTAATCTGCAACCATTTTGTCTAACACTGGTGTTTGCATTGCATCTGTGGTGGTCATAGTTCACTTAGGGCACCTCGGACATTAGTACAGTAAGGCTGCGGCTATAATCAGGAGCACTGGATCAGTAGGGGTTTACTATTATGAGTTTTGTATAATTAACTTGGAAGATTATAGCTATTCCCATCTGCTGATAAGAGTAAGAGCAGTACAAGGTTTTAGTACTAGCGGCCAACTCCTTCATTATATGTTATTATACCACTGTGGGACAGGCCCTCTTTCCATTCTGAAGGCAGGCACCATATTACCTCACTGTTGTAGCGCCTAATATCAATCAATTAATCCATTCTGAAGGCAGTGAATGGGGTATAATTTTCAACATTAATCTCTTCATTGTTAATTCCTTAGTGTAGGTGAGTTGCAGTGAGTACAATAATGGGTTCTCTAGCCTCAAGATCTGTGCAAATTTTAATTCAGAGAATAAGATAAGAAACTCTCTGCTTTTCACCTTGCAAATTGGTTTGTGTTCACAATAATTGTTAACTGAATACTGGTTGATACTTAATGTATTCCTATTTTACACCTTGATGACCTTGTGGTAACATCATATATCACAATTTAATTTTAATTGGCCTCTGTAATCTGTGAGGTTAGGTTGGCTATGGTACGGTAACATAGTTTGAAATTACTTTATAATTATGCATATGGGGCTCCAACGCCTCACAACTTAAATAAGCTACAGGGTTATCTTAATATCTATGTCAAAAACTATACATTTACCAAATTTCCGTACTTAATGAATAACACCATACGTGGTCCACTCCTAATCCTCTGATCCCCTTGGAGTATCAAAGATGGAAGTGTGGAAACGAAGAGAAATAATAATGAGACAGTAGATAGAGCGAGAGGGAAGGAGGATGTGTAGAAAATAATATAATATGTATGCAGAGGATGGATGGGGGAGAGGCAGAGGAGCTTGGGGCGGCTGCTCTAAGTGACCTTGGACACCACAGTTTATTCTCGGCTAAATTCCCACGTATGACTGTCAACATGAACAAAAGTGCCTCAGAGTCAAAAATAATACACTAACTGATGGTCTGAGGTAAAATATGCGCCTCGTGGGTCTCCAAAAACCTACCTTTAATCAGAAAATCCCGAGGTAACTCAACTCGGGTCTTCAGCACACAGGGACTAGTGATGGTGTCGACTCCTTTACAATGATTACTTTATTATGGCCTTCCCTTCACCTCTATAGCATTTCCACATAGCAGAGAGTGTAGCTGAAGGATTAATCTACCTCTATGTAAATTATGGTCGACCTGGCTTCCTGGGCTTGGTAGCAAGAGAAAAACAATCTTGTATGGAGATGCTCCAGACAGAGACTAGAACAAAGCAGAGGGTCCCAGTACAGTTGCCTGGTCTCGTCACTCGCTATAGACGACAAAACCTACCTTGACTCACTTTATAATAGACTATCCGATTCTATATATTCCACCATACAAACCCAATCCAGTTCATTCATTGGGTATTTGATTGCCTTTCAATATCTGTTTTTCATATCTATTGTTCAAAGGAGTGTATTCAGTAGTGATGGTTTTCAATCTACGTGCAGTATTAATATTATCATTATTGTGTGGTGTAGGTGAGGGAAACTATTGCAAGTATCTATCTAATAGATATATACAGCTATCTTCACTGTTTGCAAGTTAATGTGCAAGTGTTTGCAAGTTTGTGACGCGAGTAAATTAGTTTTTGTTGTTTAATAATTAATTCTTTTGCCTATTAATTTACAAGTTTATTTCTTTACTCATTTCAATACAAAATAAATAGTACAGCTATATACGCAGTTATGCTAATAATTAATGTAAAAATTAACATGTCGGTCAGTGCATCTATGAAGTATTTACAGTATATAATTATATAAAACCGTTTTCATATTTGTTGCATCAAAATGCCTCTGGGTGGTATTATTAAATTAATTAAACTACTTCGAGGTAAAGTAAGCTACATGTGCATACTGCAGTTTGGAGTAATGTCAGTCTTATATTCATTCGAAGATCGTGCATGAAAAAAAGAGAAATCGAAATGCAAGCGCAGTACGTAGGAACTTTCCAAGGGTTGCGTTTCCTGCTGGGGCCTGGGAGCCTCTGGGTGTACGCACGGTACGGTGGGTGTATCAGCTATATAGGTTATTTATTTTTACAGACCGCAACAAGAACATGCAGTATTCTAATATCAGGCTCCTCAAACCATATGGTATAAAGTCGCATTACATAAAGAGATCGTAATAAGAGATGGCCAAACATCATCTTAAAAATTTAATTAATACACGTGTGACCATCGCATTTACTGTAAAAAGCGTCTGTAAAAAAGCACAATGACATACGCTGGCTAGGTCGTACAAGCCAGATAATAATTATGGACCCTTGAGAAATTACAAGAGAGCTCTACCTGTAGCCTATAGGTCATGCAACGTTCCCCTAGCTGCCTAGCTTTTCTGTTGATGAGCGTATGCTATACCAAGGATCCTTGTGTTATACAGCCTGTGTCTGCTAACGTTACAGGCGAGGGTGAACCCAGTGAAGTACACCTTGGGCTTTATTATTATTATTATTATTATTATTTTAATATCCCAAAGGAGGAGGGCAGATCCTGCCGCTCAACCTCTCAAGCAGATGTAAGGAGGAGACAGACCATACAAGCCCCCCAGACTGGCTAAGCAACAAAAGGTGAGGATAAGCACCACCAAATCCATCTCGATGTCTCAGGCTGGGGTGCAAACCACCGAGGCACCGACATCATGCCAACAGCTCGGATACTCTACTGTCTCAACCACTGACTCACTGAGCCATGCACCTACTATAGGCTCCCCTTCATCTCTCTTATAGCAGTCTAGTATGCTCCTACTGAAAGGAGAGCCATACGTTCTTTGCCAAGTTCGATTCAATAAGAAAACAATGCCTCATTCTATTGGATTACTTCAATTCAGTGACTGGTTCTGACATCTATAGCTGAGTATGGCTGAGGTAAGTACTATATTGACTTCACAAGATCATGAAAATTTAGGAGTGGGGTTCTAGACATAGGCTACATTTTTGTCATTTTGGTTCGGGCCAAGGATGCTAGTACTGGAAGAAGGATAAGCCACTCTTGTAGGAGTTTTGGTCGTCTTGGTACAGAAGAGCCACCTAGCGGCGATGGGGATACAACAGCTGGCGCCTTTACTTACACAGGAGCTGCGGAGTACAGATCGATGTGACTGATTGTGATAGTTATACAATCTGGTGTTGGATATTAACTGGTGTTGGATAATAATACCTTATCTTTTTTTTTTTTTTAGCAAGCTACAAAATACAGATAACTGATTGTGATAGTTCTACAGTATTTATATTGGTGGTAATGACATTGATATTAACTGTTATTAGATGATGATATATTATGCGTTCTATAGTTATACAGTATTAATTTTGGTGGTAGTGACATTGATATTAACTTGTGTCAGATAATGATAGCCTACCTTATGTTTTCTATTTTTTTTAAGTACTGTACTGTTGTCTGTATATCTATTTGTTCCTGCTAGGATGGAATATTGCGTATATTTTTTCCTTACTCCCAACACTGAAACTATGGCTTTAGACTTGCAGACAATTAAAAGATATAATGAAAGTTACTCCTGAGTTTTAGAACCTTTCAAGCTAAGAAAGAAAGCATGAAATCGTTGATTCTAAAACACATAGTACACATACAGCTCCTCATAGTAGCCTAAGGTTATAATGCTCTAATGTGATGATGACAATAGGCGAGCCCACACTTTGAGTGATGTTGCCAAATGGTGATCTATTTTTTATTTGCGACCTCTTAAGTGCTGGACATGGGTAACTCAGTTAAATTTCATACCTTATTTTACACTAGAAAATTAGCGTTCTAGTTCACGACCTTTTACTTAGATGTATAAAAAAA
The DNA here is from genome assembly GCA_033782935.1 of Petrolisthes cinctipes. NCBI lineage: Eukaryota > Metazoa > Arthropoda > Malacostraca > Decapoda > Porcellanidae > Petrolisthes > Petrolisthes cinctipes. The sequence continues at coordinate 48,031 of JAWQEG010000808.1, read as the reverse complement.
TACATACTTTTGTGTTTTCGCATAATATATGCTGAATATACTATATTTTTCATATAAATTAGTAAATAATAAAAGTCGAAATGTGTGCATTAAGTGGCTTTCATGAACTGCATGAGTATAACAGCCTACAAATATTAACAATTGTATTTAGCATGACCCATACCATGAAGCGTAAAATGTTGAAATGCCATATTTTCACATTTATTAGCATTAGAAATATGCATACCTTGCGCTGCCAGGGCTTCCATGAGCTCCGAAAATATTACCCTAGAATCGAGCCAGTTTTACCCTAAATTACTATGTATTACCCTAAAAAATCGGCAACATCGTAACTTTGAATAATGTAATGCATTATTACACAGTCATTTAGGATCATATATAAGAAAAAACTAAAATAAATTCTATTTGTAAAGATCATCATGTTTATCAGTGAAAGAAAATAAACTTACGGTATCTGGGTTATGCCCCAATACACTGTATTATGGATAATTTGATGGGTTCAACAAAATTGTAAAGCAACGTAAATATGTAGCCTCAGTATTAATTAACTTTCAACTTTCTTTTCATGTCTACAACAGCTTTGTGTACTATTCTTAATTTTCGATAGATTTTGACATATAAAATATGTTTTGCCTATGAATTACCCTAAAATTACCCCAAATTAAGCATTACCCTAAACACTACCCTAAAGAGGATCTAATTACCCTAGTTTAGGGTATTTTACCCTAAAATGGAAGCACTGGGTGCTGGGTTGGTTTGTTTACGTGTTGCTGCAGCAGCGGAGAACGTATGGTATGGAGACACCAATATATTATCAACATCTTATTGTGATTTAGTACTGTTACTATCATTGACGACGTAAAATGTAAAATATAATTATAAAAGGCCTGTATAAGTTTGTATATCATTCTAATTTTGTTATCTTTGCGTATAAGCCGACTAAAAAGCCTCTTCTGAAATAATAGGAGATATATTTTTATTCATGGCTGTATTCGTATGAAAATAAGTCCAAGATAAGTTAAAAATATGTAAAAAATATTGAATAAGTTATAATAAGTCGTTCCACAATAGGAAGCCCAATACAACTTTGCCCGACATAGGACATTTTTTCCAGCCTAGAAATCGCCATCAAAATGCCGTTTGGCAACTCGCATTAAAGTGTGGGCTCGCCTATACGATACCGTACGTATAGCCTACTGTACACTACTTGTATAGCTCATTGTTTTGTAGTTTTAAGTATGATCTATAAAGTCTGTATGGCTACATGTCCTTTTCTGCAATTATACATCAGCTGAATACTTTTGAAAAAAAATATTGTAGACATCATAAACAGGTAATAATGATTCATTTTAGATATTATGCATGAATGTTATTAAAATATGGATGATTTGTCGTAGATATATTAGGAAATAGATAATTTATTATGAAATATGCCTTTAATATACATACACCAAGCAAGATTTTTTTTATTCTCAAGCACATGTAAAAATAACTGTCTTGTTCTCACAGCAAGCAAGCAAGATGTACTTTTTTTCTATATTATATATAGCTCATTGCTAAATAGTTTTAACAATAAACTATATGTATGTCTTTTTTTTTTTTTTTTTACATCACAATATTGTTGAGAAACATAATTGTAGAGGTCATAAACAGGTAAGAATCATCGCACATTGGAGTTAAGTAAATGGTAGGTATATGTTTTTTTAAGCAATATCTATTGTCGTAGATATTATCGTAATTAATTATGTAATTTGACCACAGTAAATATAGTTATTCATTTTATAGTCAAATAATTAGTATAAAATGTCCTGTGCGTTACTAGTAAAGAAAATCCGACTGAAAAATTTATCAGGATGAAGGGAAGCAGGCGGGAGGTGGATTATTGCTTCCCGTTGTCCGCTAAAGGCGCCACCGTCCCAGCCAGCCACAGCGACTACACCAAAATAACATAGAGTGACCCATCCTTCTCCCACCACAGTACTGACTATAGACTCTTTTGGTTCGAGCCAAGACCACATTTTCGACTCACGAACACTGTCTATATGAATCTCATCGTCAATGACCTAATGTAGCAAACACATTATACTCAGTTATATCAATTTGAAGATTATACACATAGAAAACAAAAACAAATTATGTTTCGTTTATCCTTACTTTTTTTTTCTGATAAGCTAGTACACGAATTCATGTCAAAAGTGTGTATTTATTTACCGACATTATTATATTTCAGTGGCCTGCAACTTGCTGAGTACGGTAATTGTCACTAATGGCGTCGAGTGAGTTGCAGCAGAGAGAAGAGTAAAAAAAAAGTCACAAGAAACCTCAAATAACCAACATTGCAAAGGAATTAGGCAATGAGAAACACGGGTACATACATTACATCATCGCAAGAATAACAATATTTAATTCTACATCAAAGAAAAACCCAATAAAAATGACATAAAAGTAAAATGGACCTCTCAGCAATTACCAAGAACACGTGAGGAAGATTTTACAACTAAAATTACAAGGATGGACTCTTGAGAAGAACAACCATTACCAGGCACCTTCAACAAATATGGTATTCCAAGTTAGAACCTTCAGGGAAAGCTAACTATATTGGAAGATGTGGCAGAGAGTCTAAAAAAGCAAATAATTGAGGAATGCCAGGACAAGAAGAACTGCATAATAGAACGAGGATAGATAGAGGAATATGCAGGTATGGTTGGATATGATCAGTTTTGTCAATGGAGTAACAATAATATATATAGACTGTCATTATTTCTAAGTCATCTAGATGTCGACATACCGTAATATAACCTCTTATACTGTATATACTATTGTCCACATAGGTTTAGTTCATAGTCACACAGGGCCGTATTCAAGAACATTCATAGGGTATAGTGTATACGATGGTGAGGTACTGTACGACGGCTCTGTTGATTGTCTGTGGAGCTATCGTAATAAGAAAATAGGAATTTGAGGAAACTGCAGAAGGCCTGTTGGTCCAGTTGTTGGCAGCTTTGATTTAAACTCATCCCTTTGTATCTATGTATCTGTTCAGCCTATTTTAAAAGCCATTCAGTGTTTTGCATTTACTAAATTACTACCTCTCTTGGAAGCTTCCACTCCTCCACTTTTTTGTTTTGTGTCTAAAATGGTATTTCTCTAGTTTGAATCTATTTAAGTAATTTGGTTTGAGGGGGGATGTATAGATTGACTATTGTAGTACTTATTGTTTTGCCAGTGAGTACTTTAATGGCCTGAATTTCTGTGGTGGTGTTGTGGAGGAGGAGAAGGGATTTGAGGTGCGCACCGGTTTCTGTATAGTTGATGGATTTGTGGACTAGGGTGATTAGTCCAACGCCATTGCCGTTGGCCAGGTCCTGTCTAATGGTGGTGTAGTTGGGAAATGTGGGTGTTTTATGTGTGTTACGTAATCTGGTTTCTTGTAAGATGGCAGTGTGTATGTTGTGTTTTATGATGAAGTGTGTGAGTTCTTGTTTTTTGGTGTTGATGCCATCGATGTTTACCTGAAGTATGTTTATGTTGTGGGTGAGGTGTGTGTTAGGTGCTGCTGCATGGGGGGGATGGAGATGGAGATGGTGGTGGCAGTGTGGGTGATGGTGTTGGAAGTAAGGGTGGTGGGGGTGGGAGTGATGGTGTGGGTGATGGAGGTTTTGGTGTTGGTAGAGGTATTGGGCATACAGGACAGGTCTATGTGTTTGTGTAGTGTTTACTGGAGACAAATGTTGTACTTGTGAAATGGGTCCAGTTTTTGCAAGGGTTGCATTGAACTGAGCCCATTGTCAGTTTGTTGGGTTTTGGGCATGTTGGCTGTGTGTGTTTGTTGGTGGGTCCTGGGTTGCTCTCAATGTCTCCGGCTAGAAGGAGAGCCGAGAAATGACGGCCGTAAGGTCATTTCTCTCGGTGGTGGAAAAATGTGTAATTGTGTGTGTTGTGCGAGGGGTGTGGTAATTGCCCTGGTGACCAAAGCCGTTCCCAGGAATTTGCACCTCCTTGATGGAGGCAGGGGAATTTTGTGGCAGTTTGGCCCCCATAGCTTCCTCCCTGGCAGCCCTGGGGGGTGGTCCCACAATGTAGATGCTGCCACTCCAGGACCGGCCTTAGAGTGTTTGAAAGGTGTGTACCAAGGCACTTTAATGGATTGCCACTATATGTCCAGAGTAATGAAAATTGCTCGAATTTTAAGAAAAGATTGAAAACACATCTGTTGGCTGAGTGTTACGACAAGGATGATATGAGTATTACAAGTGATTATAGTGTTTAATAATATTGAGGGAGGCCCTGCCTGAGCACCATCTGCTGGTGGAGCAAGGCCTAGAATATTATCCAAACAAGTAAACAATAGTTTATTCCTATACCATACCCATTTTCATTTCTATGGATTTTGTAAAAATAACGGCTGGTTTGTCGCAGATTTCTTCCTTGCATTTCTTTAGTATTCTGGTATAGACTTCATCTGGGCCAGGAGACTTCTGTACTGTACCTTTATTCTGTTTATATTTTTTTAACACATAATTTCTGTTGATACCCACTACACTTAGGACACTGTCATTGCTACAATTATGGACAGTTTGGGCTGATGGTATTTCTGCTAGATTTTCTAAGGTGAATGCTGATGTAACAAATGTGTTGAACATGTCACACATTTGTGTCTCATCCCTAGTTATTTGTCCCTCTGTTGATTTTAGTGGTCCAACCTTTCCTTCAGCCTTTGTCTGGTATAAACCCTTTGAGTTTACCTTAGACTCTCCAGCTATCTTTATCTCATAATTTCTCTTGTCTTTTCTGATTCTCAGTTCCCCCTCACAAGTTCTTGCAACCATGACATAAGACTCTTCACATAGCCTTGGTGGAGGAAGCCAATCCATGGATGTAAAAGTTAAAACCAACTTCCCATCCTTAACATACACTCCTCCTTGTGAAAGTCTTCCACTCTTGCTAATCATGCACCAGTACTTTTGCTTCTTTCATACTTATTCCACATTTTCTTACACAATTACTCACCTTATCTTCTCCTTGGTCTTCCCCTTCTTCTCTGCCCCTCAAAATCACTCAATACACTTTCTTCACCACTCTTGTACTATCAACTGTTTTCACATGCCAATACCATCTCATAACACTTTCCTTCACTCCTTGGTCCAGTGATTTGCTCATACCATACCTTTCTCAGATTTCAGTAATTCTTAGTCCTACTGTACTTATAAATTAGGTACTAATTGGATTAATTAGGTTTGGATAATGGTTGCTTGGTAATAATTCACTGGTAAGAAATTGACTATAACATTCAAAATATGTAAAAAACTATATATTTTTAATTAGTTTTTTTTTTTTTCTATTGTTAAGGTTGTGGCCCAGGACAACCTCCACTTGATGAAATAGATGAGCTGGTTCTGGGATAACGTAAAGTCACCATTATGGGGCGATGAAACCTCTGAATCCTAACATTACTGCATGCAGCTGTGGAAAGCCAACCAAAATATGGTGATTTTCTTTTTAAATACATACTATGTATTGCAGAACTCATTGCTGCAAATCTAATACATTCAGTTATTTCATTATCAACTTTAAGTTAAATAATTGATTTAATCAGCATATCTCTATTCACGTCTGTACTCCACTATGTATGGTACAGTGACTCTTTTCCCCTGATCAGCTTTTTCCTTATGCAGTACTGAACAGTTTGCAAGTTATTTTCAGTTTATTTTCCTCTGGTAAATCCAGATTGCTCCTTTTTTACATCATGTACTGAACAGTGTATCCATTTTGATTCATATGTTATGAATCTATCTATTTATCTATAGCTCCGACGCCTTGTTCCCTCCAAGGGGGTGGCCACGGCAGAAGACTCTCCAATCTTCCCTGTTCCAGCAATCCCCCCTCACACATACTATTCCACTCTGTTCTGCCAATTAACTGGTGGTCTCTCTCTCACACCAGGTCCCAACTTCACTATCATACACCTTTACAAACTCCACACCTTACATTCTCTCCTAATGTCCAAACCACTTCAATGTATTATGCTTCACCCTCTCAACCACTCCACATTCAATATCAATTGCCTTCTCACTCATACCACATCTATCATACACTCATATTTTATGAATATTTTGGGTAATTCTTGCAAGTTGCCACAAGTGGTTTAAAAAAAATCTTACCATTCCTTATATTCCAACATTTACTACAACTCCTCTTTTTACCATTTCCTTAGCAAGTGCATTATTAACACTACTTAATTCTTACATATACTGTATATAAGGTAAAATAATACTCTTTCAGACATTTAATATTTTTACCTAAACTTTTTAATAAGAAATTTTTCCAAGGCATTTAATTCACACTGCAACTATTTGTACAAAAATCAGAAATCCTGCATTGCTGTTATATTTTCATTAATTTTACTAACCCCATGAATGTTTCCGCCAAAATGTAATTATCGTACAACAACACAGCCTCCACATCATAAAATTTCTCTTTCTCTATCCTGGCAACCAACTACTTTGTTTTAGTCTTGTGTTTCTTTCCATTTAATTTAGTTGCTTAATTTGATTACAATAAAGAACACTCACAAATGTGGTAGGGTCTCCTACCACCTACATACAATCACTTTCCATTAGGTAACTAACTGTCCTGCATCACAGGACTGTGGAGTGAGGCTTGTGTTCTGATACACGGTAAATGAAAAGTTTATCTTCCGGTCATATAACACTCACAAAAGAACAGACAGTACATTTTAAGTGGTTGCATTGATTGGCTATGGACAAAGTAAGGTACAGTATATATTCCCTTCAACAATGATTGCTAAAATATTTCTACTTGGAAATATGGCATTAATGTGATGCTACAATATGGAAATTTTTCCTTCTATCTTGTACTAATAATTTTTGCATGTCAACATTATAAAGTCAACCCTTTTTCTACATCTTGGTTGGTTAAAAATAATTATAATCTGAGTTGCCTGAAAAAGGACAGTCCTACATTTCTTTATTACAAAATGGTACCATGTACATTTACTATGGCTGTCATAATGATTTTTCATATTAGGTGTGCACAGGGGAGCCTCAAACAAATCTCACCACAAACACAATTCCAGATAGTTTAGCAAATCTTTATCATAGACTCAGTGGAAAACAGATTTTGACTCGGCTGAGACCATAAAAGAGGCAGCTCACGGTCAGCTTAAAATAGGTATAGTAATCTCCATTTCATCAAAATACTTTCTCCAGATAAGCATAAAGCTACTTTCATAACCTTGGATTTATGTGGTTTGGAGAGACTTGGTCTTCTCATGCACCCTTCAGTCCTTTTTTCTGTCTACATTACCAATATCAAACATGCTTACTGAACTCAAAACATCCAATTTTCATCACCTTAAATGTACTTACAAGTCTGAGAGTAAATTTACTGTACTCAATATTAACAATTGTTTACTCACCTACAGCAGTCAAGAGGGAGAATGGCTGGCGAGACTACACATACAACTGATATACTGTATTACCATTCATAGCTACACTGTGGCAAGAGAGAGATTCCTCATCTTATATTCAACTTTGTAGCAGTGTACAAGTGGCATTACACCAGTCCAAGTTTCAAGGTACAGTATAATGCCATAATAATAATAAACCATAAATATCTGTCACAAATACTCCATGTCTCTACATACATTGCTAGACAGCTCCTGAAAAGAGAGCCTTTGCATATACAGTTAACCATTTTACCAAAACCTTACTTAATGACAAGACCACCGTAATGCATAAACATTTCCACTTACATTGTACACCAGAGAGTCAGGCTCATGATACTGACTCAAAGCTCAACTTTAAACTCAAGTACAGTAAGAAATTAACAGGAATACTACACTTAACAAAAATATATATATATTTTTTAAATTTGGGAATTAACATGTTAAGATGTGATAAAATTGGGATATAATAATAATTTTTAATATAGAGTTACTTGAGCAAAAAGAGGAACCAAATTCCATGAACACAAAGACAGTATTACAATGAGCTCAGTTGATTTCTCTCTAGTGTAGCCAGAAGTGGGTGGCATAGCCAGATTATTGAACTATAGGTGACAACACTCCTCCACTCCATGTTACATTTAAAAGAACTATAATACTAGAGGCAAACTGGAGGCTACTGGTTTCTCCAGTCTCCCAACATTTAACAAATCACTTGTACTGAGAGAATTTGTTTCTTGTTGTGTTGGATGATTCAGTAACCTACAATTTGTCAACTGTATCATACATCCTTAAGTTCACACCGTGCTCAGGTGAGACAGTGGAGTTCCCTTAAGTACAACGTCAGTCTCACCTGAGTGAGCATCTTACTGAACTGAGCAATATGTGGTGTGAGGGTTGAGTCTCGTCAAGAGTTCAGCTGCCCAGCTTCGTTTCTGGCTTCAGTTTAAGTAACCAGTATTACTTCCTCTCTTGCACAATTTTTGATAACTTCACGACGTGTTATTGAGTTATACAACCTACATAGGTCACGGATGTAATAATAATTAACACAATAAATAACTACAAGTACTGTACATTCATTCACATAGGAAAATATTGTATTACTGAATATAACTATCAATTCACTGGAACATAGGTGATATGGGGTTCTCTGTATAACTTAGATAATGATTTTTGGAATAACTCAACTGTACACCAACCATTAATTCAGTACAGTATTAGGCAAAAAGTACTTTCTTGGCACAGTAAATCACAATCTAGGAAATATGCAGTCAGAAACTGATCCCAGTCAGTAAGGGCCATATTCAAGAACTGTGTTGTATAACCAAAAGTTACAGCATTCTTACTAGACGGTAAAATTAATGGAAATAATAGGCAATAGAATATCCACTTTAAAATATAAAAAATATTAATTTAACTTCCTTTTGACACTTTCAGGTAGTATTTAAAATATTTGCTTTCCAGCATAGTAACAGACAACCATATAATATATAAAGTACACACCAAGGCACTGTTTTTGAATATGGCCCTTGTTATTGTGGGCCTCTGCTGCCCCCAGAGGTAACATGTCTGCTGCAACGCTCCCATCACTACACAACACTACCTAAACCTCACCACTGCCACAGTCTCTCCATGCTCAGTCATTAAGACAGAATCTTCAGTTTACAAAGAAATCCTCATATTATGGCAAGAGTTTTACTGAACCAGCTGGCATTATTGTAATTACATGACTGGCTATTTGTTTCATGTTCGGCCTGCCACTGAGAATTAATTTTAGCTTGGGCTAGGTGCTGTGCTCAGCCTACCACTGTAATCTTTATTTTGTTAGCCGGTATAAATATGGCGAGTGGGCTGGTGGTGTCATACTCACAACTGCCACACTACAGATGGCTGTTAGTTGTTTAGCTATAACCTATACACAGCTGATCAAACTACAGTACAATGATACACAACAAGCCAGTGTTAATTACAGGATGTACAGCTGTCCAGTGAAAATTATGTTAACACTTTAATATTAAAGTGTAAATAAAGCAAAGTTGTTAAGTAAATTCTGTTATGTAAAGCTGCCCAGTAAAAATTATGTACATATGTCCAGTGTAAATGGTGTAAAGCTGTCCAGTATAAATTGCATAAAGCTGTTTAGTATGAGTATGTGCAGCTGCCAGTACAAATTGTGCAAAGCTGTACAGTGTATAAATTATGTGAAATATTCCAGTTTAAATTATGTACAGTGGTTCAGTGTAATATGTGTAAAGCAGTCCAGTGTAAATTATATAAAGCTATCAAGTGTATATCATGCTCAATTGGTCTTTGTAGAACAACTTTCCAATTGCATAAAATTACACTTAGCTACTCATAGTACATTTTGGTGGAAAACAATGTTATTAATGAGTACAGACTGATGCAATCCTTATGTAATTGCTTTTATACTTTACTGGCCAATGTAATTTTCAGCTGCTTGCTTGTCTCTAATGCAAAGTAAACTCAGTAGGCCATTATGTAAATTTTATCTAGCTGGCTACAAAGTAAATGAAATTCAGGCGACTATACACCATATCAAGTATCAAGAGAATGTTATCTTGAAATATATGAATTGAATGTTATGGTCAGTTGAGCAGTCAAGCTGAAGTCAGTGGCAGTCAGGTATGTGAGGTGGTGGTCTTGTGGTTACCCTCAACAACAAACAACACTATTCAGATGCACAACAATATCCAGGGACAAAGCCTTTCCTCTTCTAGCAACAATGATGTTTTGGTCCAATACGAGTCAATTACAATAAATTAGTTATCCCTCCCATTCCCCATCTACATGATTCCCTTCCCATCCCTACTATACACACACTTCAACATACAAATGTCGAGCACTCTTACTTTGAATCATACAACCACACATGAGAACAAACCACACAATGAAACAATTATGAACAGCCATACACCAGAAAATATATACTATATATGCCTGCATGAAGACACACTTATGCATGTTTATGAGTCACAAACACACACATACATAAACAATCATACAATGCAAATTCACAATACTAAGTCAGAAAAAGAAAATGCATTAACTGCAAATATAATCTACATTAAATTTGCATATATCATATATACACACCACATACACAATATACACAAATAAACAGAATACACACCACAAAATATATGAATACTTTATATACATACACATAAACTTCTCTAGTGACAAGAGTCTAGTAGGAAGCATCCTCTATGGTTCTAGCCATTTGCATCTAATTTCAAAATTTTATAATTTTTATATATACTTTTTTTTTTGCATAGGCCATAGATATTCATTCAACAATCCCCTGATGTGTCAAGTGACATTAATCTTAATGACTCGCTGAGATTGCGTTTACAATCTCGTCATTTAACTCATATAAAATGATTATCAGAAATGACTTAGATGACTTTGGAACTAGTCATCACCAACAGCCAAGTTGAGCTTAAAGAATATAAATAAAACTCTATAAAGTAAGTTCTAAAGATATTGGTCTGTTAAAACCTTCAGTCTGTGGAAGATGACATACTATCAACACAACTTTGCATGGGCGTGTGCCAGGCTGAGGTTCCTCCAGTCTGAACCAAAGGTCAGTTTATCACCCTATTTGGGCATGGAGGAAGCCAAAATACTTGCAGCCAAATACAATGCACTCATGCAGCAAAACGTAAAAATGAAATAAAAAATAAGTTATGGGCGACCTTGGTGGGCCATGAGGCGGGCACAATCACAGTAACGTGGTCAAACCGGGGCTGGTGATCACCGGTGTACATCACGTGCCTCTACTCGCACATCAGAATCCCGTCGTGCAGACTTCTTACGTTTAGTGTTATACGAGACACGGGGAAATCTGGCCTGGTTTCCTGTCGCAGGGGGTCCACTGCTGTTGCCATTCTCACCAGTGTACTTGCTGCTACTTTTGCCATTGCCTCCTCGCACATCACTTCCAGAGGGAGATCCTGCAATACATATAAATAATATTGTTTCATACACTCCAATTTTAACTTTTTTTTTATTATATAAATAACCCTTAATAACCATATTTTTCAGGTCCTGGAGTGGCAGCGTCTATGTCGGCCAGACAGCTTGAGGAACTTCAACAACAACCATATTTTTCAAATATTGTCTTTCAGGTTTGGGGATATATCCTTTGACATGGGAAATATGGCATAGTGCAGGTGTATCAATGAATTACGAGTGAAAAAATTTTATGTGTCAATACTTGTTTTTTTCTACCACATGGAGTAGATAAGTTTTGGGATAAAAAGTGACTGACCTTGTGATGAGTGTGAGTATCTCCTGTGTTTAGACCAGGGCTTGGTAGGGCTGTTGCTATGGTGGGGGGATACTGTTCCTTGCCCCCCTGTTGTCCATTGCTGCACACCAGTGTAGTCCTGTCGTCCCTGCTGCTGCTGCTTATTGGATGCCACAGTATCAGAAGGAACAGGTCCCGGTCGAGGTTGGGGAGTGGTGGTAACTGGTGTGCTTGAGGGAGGGTTTGGAGCAGGCAGTGGATGGTGATGGTGGTGCTGTTGTTGTTGTTGCTGGAGCAGGTTGGGAGAGCTGTCACGACTCCCCTCACTCATATCCACTGCTGGATCTGAATCCTATACCACAAAATATTCAGTTATGTAACCAATATATTCTTATCTGTATTCTTAATAAAATCAGTATCATATCAATATATAATCATACAACACCATATGTCAACTCAACCCCCTCAATTATTATTATGAGGTGCTGCAAAATCATACATGTGTTGTTTTTTATTACCAAGATATTTACTACGATGAGAGGAAAGTGTTGGTGGATATTTGATTGTGGCTGCACCTTAAGTCAGTGAGTGCCCAGATACAGAGTGCATGAAGGGGGTAAATAGGGAAAGGTGCATGGCCAAGTTAACGAACTCACCGTGTCATCACTAACAGAGGAGACAGACGAAGGAGGAGTGGAGTGAGGCTCGGAAGCTTCTGAAGACAATGCCTCCTCCTCACCACCACCACCACCCTTCAGGTTCCTTAACGTGCTGCTACCATTATTATTATTATTGTTGTTATTGTTATTATTATTATTGTTGTTGTGATTGCTGTTATTACAGTTGTAATGGTGCTCAGCAGAGTTCTGCAATAAAAAAGTACATATTTAAGAATGATACTTTCTGTCACCCTAGTCTTCCATCAACCTGAAATATAGGTAATAGTCAGAGAAAGAACATGGATACTATTATATAAATGAACTCAAAGAAAGATTGAAATAACCCTAATCAAAATAACCAATAGTTTTTAATGGGAGTAACTTTTCTTCTGTGGCATTCCTCTCAAATTCAATATAAGCAGTTTACTCAGTGGGTATAAGAGCACCTAAGAAAGTTGTTCAGTTTCAAACAACACTGGGGTAGAAAAATCAAGTGGGAAATGACTGAAACTGCATATCCAAAACTAAAATAATTTACTGTACTGGAGGCGGTATAAAAAACTGCCAGCACACACCTGAAACACAGCTTAAGGAAATGACTATCTAAATAAGGAATAATTATTAATTTCCTGAGAAACATGGGGAATCTTACCTCGACCATTTACAACACAATTATGAAAGTGTTGATTCAGCATAAAAGGAACCTTCCTCAACGATGACTTCTTATGACTAAGCATGTGATTTTAACCGGCTCCATCACTCAAGAACACACCCAAAAAGGATGTTTTAACTGTTTAAACAACAAAGGTAAAAAAAAATGAAGGCTAACTGTTAAACAACAAAGGTTAAAAAAATTAAGGCTAATATTTCCTCCAAATTATATCACAAAATATCCTTCTCAAACCAATTAAACATTATCTCACCTGTAAACAAGGCTGGTAGGCAACTGGTGGGGTAGTAGGTGGTGGTGGTGTAATGTGAACAGGGAAAGTTTTTCTGATCCACTCACGGTAGAGGATGACATCATCTGTTATTCTCAAAATACGGCCGAGGATTGAATGGGAGTTGGGATCAATGATAATGTTGTTTAGGGGATTCACAGCCTGTAAGAGAAAAAGACAGAATTATTCATAGAATTTGTTTTCAGGGGAGTCAAATATTAGTTATGGGCGCACCGGACTGGAACCATATAGAATTGAATGCACTAAATCTAATCAAACAATATTGGGGAAGATTTTGGCAAATAAGAGATGGATTCACAATTAGCAAAGACACACAAGAACATGGAATCAGTCATCACTATCTGCTAAAGACTACAAAATGAGCCACATCAACCAAGCCCTCCAGACAGGCCAGCAAACAATAATAAATTAGTGCAGTTGGAGGGGTAGTAGTGGTTGCATCTTTCCCTCCTGACCACCATCACCTAAGTCCATTTCTGCTGCTCCTCCAACACCCTTAATAATATCCACTTCAAATCACCTACCATAGTCACTCCACATCCACCACCATCCATACTTACAACACATCCATTCCATATATTATTAAGAATGCGGATGAAATTAAAGTGGCTCTCACCATATGAATAAACAAATGTATGAAGGTTATTATACAACAGGTGCAGTAGGGGAAACTCAAAATTTTAAAGACCTACTTTGGTTTCCTTAAATATTCCTGGTGGTCTGATTCACTCATTCATTCAACTATAATAAAAACTCACATATTTATCACACTCACCTGTGAAAGGACGATGTAAGCATATTCGAAGGCCTGCTTGACATGGAGGACCCCATAGGAAGAGCGGCCGATATCATTGCCAGGAATAAGTGGATCCTCGATGCAAAGAACTGATGGTCGATGACCTTCTGGCATGTCCCGTTGAACCTGATTATAACATGACGCTCATCAGTATCTCATCTATTATATACCAACATAGTATCACAAATATACAGCACAGGGCATGCAGGAGGTACATGAAGCTTGATTATTGAAATTGCCCAGACCTACAGGGCACTTGCATAAGAAGATTTTGGGCTTTATGCTTATCAACTCATGGTGTTACATCAACATATCTTCCCCCAGCCTACAAGGTTGCAATCCTTGCTATTATAGTTGGGTACCTATTTACTGCTAGGTGAACAGGGACATAGGGGGCTTGGAAAATTGTCCAACAATTCCACAAACTTGGGAATCAAACCTGGGATCTCTCGCTTGCTAGGTGAGCATGCTAACCATTACACCATCAGCACCCCCTCGATTTGTGTAGCATAGTTTAATATACTGTTTTGAGAAATTAGTGTATTCTTATGTAGCTGGGCTGGTCTGATACCCCTAACATAGGAGACAAAAGAAATGTAACCAGCAATCAAGGTTAGGGAAAGAACTACAAACTCAAGCAATTCCTCAAGTCTCCTGAGGAGACTACCTTGGCAAAAGTAGTAGTAGGGGCTGTCTACCCATACTACTTTAAACAAAAAGAAATAGCTGAAAATATAGAGGTACCTCTCACTAGCCTACAAAATATAACAACATTAATGATAATAATAGCATTACAAAAGAGATTGCCTTTCTTACTTCATCTTTGGATATGTAAGCACCGCCATCCTTGATTCTGATGCCAGTTTTCAGGTAGTTGAAATGTCGACCATAGAGCTCAAAGAATTCAATTAGCAATACCCCCAAGTTGGCGTCTGGATCTGCAACACCTTTTCGTTGATGTAACTGGGAAGGAAACAAATAAACAGACTTTCATAGTGTTTAAAGGCTGATTTCTGTCAAATGTGTCATCAGCTACACAATTTATCCATAACCTACTCTCATTACACTCTCTCTCAATTTCTATTACTAATCCTTTTAAAATCTTTTCTGTATCTGCCACCAATGCTGTATCATCTGCAAACAACAACTGACAAAATTCTCATCTACAATCACCCTCAATACATAACTCTGTTCCATGCCCCATCATTCTCACCACCACTCCTCTCACAACTCCATCCAAAAACACATGAAATAGCCATGGTGATACCACACAACTCTGTCTAAAAACCAAATTTACATCAAACCAGACACTTTCTTTCCACTTCATTCTATCACATGCTTTACTATCTCTGTAAAAGTGTTTCACTGTGTTTAACAGTTTCCCTGCCACTCCATACATGTAAAGCATTTTCCACATTGTCTTTCTGTCCACACTATTGTAAGCCCTTTCCAAATTCATGAGTGCTATACATATTTCCTTGACCTTCTTTATCTACTTCTCACACAATCTGTTTAAACACAAACACCTGATCAGTACATCCTCTGTACATTCCCTTAAACAAAACTGTTCCTCTCCTATCAATCTCTCTGTTTGTGCTATCACTCTGTCAATTACTAATTTCACTTATGCTTTAACTGGTACGCGCTAAGCAGACACAGTATGGAAACCCACCTGGAGGAAGCTGACGGTCATGAGGATGAGAGAGTACGAAGAGATGCCGCCAGTGAACACTTCATTAAGGTCCCGTTGAAGTAAAAACTGTTTCAAAACCATCACTAGCTTAGGTAGTACTGGGAATCGCTTCTTGAACTCCTTGATGAGACGAGCAGAGTTCACACCACTGCTCATATTGAAGGAAATATCCACCTTCACATCTGTTTCACTGTCTGTCAATTTCACGATTGGTACCTACAATAAAAGTCACAATGTTATGAAAATCTTGTATGATCAGCCCATAAAGAAAATCAATACAATCTGTATGCATAAATCATTTTTAACGTGCATCTGTATAAAAAATGAATTTCATATACAGAATATACTAAACAGCATAGTGGTTGGTAGTAAAGCAGTGGAATAAGTAAGGAAATGGTGATGCTGACTGGGAAAAGTTGTGTTGGAACTTATAATTTTAATTGGAGTAAAAAGATTATCTATCCAGATGTCTTACCCAATGCCAACTCTTTTTAGTCGGATTCTATGACACCCAAGATATAATAATTAAGTCTATTCTTGAAAAAGCCCAAGTGAAATGTAATGCACTGAGATAGTTTGGATTTATCAATGAGGATGTAAGGTGGGGAGTTTACAAAGAGGATGGTTAGGAGTGTAACTGAAGGGCTATTATTATGTGATAGGGAAATCCCAAGTCATGTGGATTAATATAGTGAAAGATTACATGAAGAATGTGCAGGAATGGGAGAGAATTGATTCAGAAAGAAGGGAACTTCAGAACCAGGAAATATGGAAACTCTCCTGTTGTGGCAATAACATCTCTAAGAGGAGTTCCCAGAAAAACAAGGCAACAAAGCTAAAGATAAAGAAAAACAGGCAAGATGATTAATTGGCTTGACAGCCAAAGAAGTTCTAATAACTGATGCAATATTATATTCACTGATAACTGAAAACATGCATATTCAACAACAGCACTGGGAAGAAACTTACAGAAGCCCGGTCAAGAACCTTGAGTGAGGATGGCTGTGCAATACCATTTTCCAGGAGTGCCTTTTCTAACGTGCGAAGTGGTAGTGCGTCCCACTTTCCAAGCACCACCAAGTCGATGTCACTGTATCCAACACCACAGGCAAATTGAAGAGAAGAATAATGAGTGAATTTTCACAGTTTCATTACTGTATAACATTCTACATGAAAATAATGCTCCCTCAAATTAAACTACTGTACTGTACTAAAGATTATAAACTGGGAATATTTCACCCACTACACCTTAACATAATGGTAATACCTACACACATTAGTAAAGATTACTATTTACTTCAAGGGTAAGTACAGCTGTCTTTTTCTACATATTTTCCAACAATCGAATATCCTACAGAGAAAACAGTATGCATATAGAATAGAGAATAAAAAAAGTGTTTAAGTAATGAACTTCAGTACAGTACAGTACAGTAACGGTACTGTATAGCTAAAATGACTTGGAAAAAGTATTCAAATTAGGCACCGAGATTCACTTGAACATTATGGTTTTAATACTACAGTATACAATGTAGAGTATAACTGGAGCTGACCTGGTGGGTAAGTAGAGGCCAGTACGAAAGCTACCAAAGATTTCAACACGAGCCTGAGGCCAAAGATCAACAATGACTTGCTCGATGCGGAGTACCACCTTCCGCCTCATCTCATGTTCCTCAACACTGGGGCACATCCATCTGTAGAAGTCCTCCATCTCCTGGTGCAGCCTGATGAGGGAACAATTAATACACCTACTGTATGCCTTCTAGAACAGATACATGCTATGAAACTTGCACTGTACTGTATGTACCGTAGTTTTCTGTAATACATTTTGCACCTTCACAGCAACATTAACGTTTTCAAGCTACACAGTGAATAATAGCAGAAAAAACACTTTCTCTACAAACATGCACCAAGACTATTACAAGCTGAAATATTGAATGGCACGAGATTTATTCACAAATATAAATAGTGAATTGTTATTGATCTGCCAAGTGTTCTAACCATCTCAATAATATAGTGTGGACAATAAATGGTATAATTTCACAGAGTAGTACATGCCTGAAGGAGTGCCCAAATCGGGTAGAAACAGTGTATAGGGTGGTCTGAAAGTCTTGTCACCCCAACAAATGGCTTGACCAATTGAAAGTGTATGGTATGGGGTGACAAGACTTTTGGACCACCCTGTACTATTCTGTGAAATTATTAGAGGAATATGATTGTCTAGCCTAGTACTATACATTTACCATTTCTAAACAATAAATATTCCTGAAGTACCTGTCCCCAGCACTGCTAAGGTGACTACTGACCTGCATATATAATACTGTATATAAACTAACCCAACTCCTAATGGCCTAGCTACACAGAGTAACCTTGAGCTTGAATTGATTACTGTACTACACTGAATCAGGTTAGGTAGAGTTAACTTTCACTATAATTCATCTCGTTGTACTTTTATTGTTTTATTTTAGATCTTCCATTTCTCTCTTGTCCCTCATAATCATTCTCATAACATACAGTACAGTACCCCTTTCACCACTCTAGTTTCATTAGTCTAAAAATGCCTCTTAATTCATCTTGTACTTTTATCGTTTTCTCTTAGGTCTTTCATTTCTCCCTTGTCCCTCATAATCATTCACATAATATACAGTACCCCTTTCACCACTTTAGTTTCATTAGTCTAAAAATGCCTGCAAATAATAAAATACCTCTTTATTAGAGATGAAGTGTAAGAAGTGCCAGGTGTGTCTAATATTATATAGCCAAAGGTTTAACTTACTCCTAACAATATTCCTGCTCTTAAGATGGTAATTCACTTTTGTTACACTGGAGTGCCATGATTCCTCTAAAGTATGACAGGAAACAGGACCAAATGAACAAAAATAATGGTGTTCTGTTGCTTGGAATAGTTTGGAGGAATCGGTTGCTCCAGATTTACCAACACTGAACTTCCCCCTTAAAACTTGCCCTGGACCTTCAACTACGACACTTTGCTGGAGCTATGGGCCGTATGCAAGAACATTCGTGGTGTTGGCGATGGTGGGGTGCCAATACGATGGCTCTGTTGTTTGTCTATGGAGCCATCGTACCAGTACCACACCATCGTCAACACCATCGATATTCATGTATACGGCACTATAAGTCACTGGAAAACAATTATATAGGCCTTGTGCAAATGCAACCTCATCTCAACTCGACTCCTACCTGGCAAGATTCTTCAAAGATCAAAGATACAGTGCATATTTACCTCTGTACCTTAACTTCCGATAACTATTATTAAATCTATACCAGGTTTAGGTTACATCCATTACTGAAAATACCAAAACACACACAACATTGAAATTCTGGACTCCAGCCACAACAAACTCCCTCAATAAGAAGCATGGAAAGTTAAGCTGTACAGAAACTACAGAAATCCCAAAGTCATACGCTAAGTTGGTAAAGTTAGTTAATAATATGTATGTCCTCCCATAGACAGTATGCATGTGGCAAAGATGTTGACAGGGACTCCATGGCCTCGTGTGTAAGTTAGGTAAATGTTGGTGCACATGTTTCCACTCATTGTATAATTATAGCCTCTACCTGATTATTACCTCCCTCATCCAGTCTAAACTATGGTTATTATATCCCTCCACAACTCACCCAACAACACCGAGGTCGTAGGAGTCTGAAGTCCTCCTCCAGGGACATCCCCCGAACTGTCCTATGAGGTTCTTCTGGTTCTGATTGAGGCCGTATGTACTGGCCCGGTTCTCTCGTTTCCTTTTGGTTCTGTTGTAATAACTGTTGGTGGTTGTGACACTACAATTATTGTTAGTCCTTTCCGAGTCACCGACACTTAAGGGAATGTACTCGTGATTCATATTGGCTTCATTTAGATTCATATTGTCTAATCCTTGCTGAGTTATCCAAATTCTGGCCCAGAGGTCTCTAGCGGGTCCCTGCTGCTCTGGCTGATACCACCCTATACTGGGATCCATCCGGCCACTGACACCTCCACCAACACACACACCACCTCACACACCCACAACCCACACTCCTTCCCGTATACACGCATTAAAATAGACATAAATCAATTGTTTTCCTGTACTTGTTTGACCACACGACTCGAGTGCCATAGCCAGGCTCAACACCAGACAATCCCAACACCAAACTCTATACAAATGACACTTCCATAACACCATCATTATTTCACACATAATATATACTACTTGATTATATTTACACATTTATTTAATTTTTATTTATAAATATCTATACGACCAAAATGAAAATCAATTTACATTATTATTACTAAGAAATTCAATAAAGGAACATAGTTTTGATTATGAATTATGGGTTGCCAGTGTTCACCATTGCCATGGTACACCCACCGTGCCGAGCTCAGTGTTGCCAGGTCTGCTTGATGAAATTTCCCCAACTTCAACAACAGAATGTCCCTTTTTACCTCAAAAATTCCCTGTTTACTCTTGACGATAGTTTTACATTTACAATCATCTTGTTATTTCGTTTAGTAAAATTTTCCCCCTTCACTCTTGAACAATATTATATAATATCCCCATTGGTTCCTCTAATTCCACATTTCTTGAGAAAATTCCCCATACTTGGCACTACTGGCCCGAGCTGCTATAGAGACGGACCTGTACGACGGACCTGTACGAGCAAGGCTGCCGAGGTGCATCACTCTTACGAAATAATTATGATCTTATACAGTGGAAGTATGTCTACCATTTGGTTAGCATTAGTGTTCCTTAGTGAATAAAAAGGTTAATTTTTAACTAAGTGTACGACAATATAATATACATTGAAAAAGAACAAATAGTTGCGTTTTAGAGACGCGTTTTTGGCCTCGAAATAATTACATAATATCTGAATATATCTTGGACACAGCATATGGTACTTCATATCTGCGCACTTTTTGCTGTTATATCATGTTTGTTGTTTCAGTTGGCTTATCACCAGTTTTATGGACTGTATGCTTTATATTTGTATGCATAACTTGTCATTGCTTTATTTATACCACATCCACGTCGTTTATTTTGTCTGTAGGCCTACCTGTTGCCGATCACGATGTTCGCCTTACCTCCCTGTTATTATGTTATATTCAATTAAATTACGTTGGGTAAAATAATGTCAGAGTCTAAGTTGACCTTACATAATGTCCCTGTGAAGCTTTTTTCCTTCTGTGTTCACGCAAATTGTTCAGTATAGCCTACTCATTGCTTTAAATTGTCCCAAGCATTTAATTCCTTTTCCAGTGCATGTTGCCCCTGATATTATAATTAAGAATATTAACAGATACCAACTGGGTTCACTGTTCTAGGGTTCGTTTTCCGACAAGAAGACAATTATAGGACCAACTTATCTATCTTTACTAAACAGTAGGGAATACAGAAAATATTACAATGAATAATATAAAATACTGGCATAGAATTAGCTCCCAAACAATCATAAAGTTGTTAAACAGTCCATAAATTCAATACGTGCAAGTCTCTCGTGTTATGGTTCTTTGCAGGCGAGTCGTCTCCTTCAGGACCAGATCGGTCAGAAAATGAGTTTCCTTTAAGGGTAGCTGAAGTAAAATTTCAAGTTCAAGTTGTGGGTCCCGCAGAGGGCCGCTCATGGGCAGCATAATATGCGGGGGTTGTGCGGGAGATTTAATGATCCAGGGGAGGATTAGGTAGGGGGTTGGGATAAGGGTAGATTGGGTCAGGGACTGCGGGTTGAGGATTAGGATTGGGGAGGTAATGATTGGTGATCCTATTTCTAAACGTGTCAAGAGTGGGGCTATTAACTACGTGAGATGGGAGATGATTCCACTCTTGGATGCTGCGGGGAAAGAATGAGTGCCTAAATATATCAGTGCTTGTCTGGTATGTATGGTATTTTAAGTTGTGGTTGCCTCTAGTGGATCGTATACTTGTAGGGTGTAGATATGTGTCTTTGTCTATGTTGTAGTGACCCAAGCATTCAGGTAGTAACGACCTCCTGACGTTATAATGTCAACTAACTTGTTTGTGATTTTGTATATCATCTGTTGTCTGTGTATCTGTCTTCGTGTTGTCAATGGGTCTAGTTTTGTGTCTTGTTTAAGCAAAGTGACTGATGTAGTGTGTCTGTAATCACGTCGACTGACCCATCTTGCAGTTTTATTTTGTATGGACTCTAATTTATTGATATTATTGTTAGTGTGTGGGCCCCAGACTGTGTCGCAGTACTCAAAGTTTAAGTGTGGCCGAATGAATGTTTTATAAGCAATAATTTTGATGTCTGTTACACCTGCTGAGGTTCCTACTTCACGTTCAGTACATATCACTGTCACTGGGCCATGAGGATGAGGCGGCTTCTTTGGGAATGCCAGAACTTATGACAATCATCATTTGAGACAAGTTTGGTGGCACTTTGCTGCATCTAGCATTTGGTACCATTTTCTAGGAACCCCTGTCAAATCACCAAACAAGTATGGTACCCATTTACCTTCATTACCCCATAGCATGAATCACTGAGTTGCTTCAGGAGGCAAAATATATATATATTTATTCATTTTTAATAATACCAACTTCCTTTAGTTAAGGGAACATCATCACAAGAGGTGAAATTATTCACTTTATGTAAGGCACATTAATGGTTGCATCTATCAAGGAATGACAGTAACATACTTGCTTCTTACCTTTATATACATAAAATTAGAGACAAATTCTGGTAACTAAAGTACTTCCGCTTTTGTGAACTGTGAGTCTCAATGATTGCAATTAAGGAAGATGAAGCAATACTAGGAAATATAATGGATAGATTAAAAATACCAATCCGTTGCATATGTATATTATTTCATTCTCCTATAAATGTAAATTATAAACAATGACCGCGAGAAGCTGGCCAACAGAAATGTGAGTTGACACGGGGTGAACTGGTCTGCCCCGCTCTCAATCACTCTTTGCTCTTACTACCACCTGACCTTCCCCCCCAACCTTACCACCCCCCTTGACCTTACCACACTACTTGACTTTACCACACCTCTTGACCTCATCACACCATACCTGACCTTACCACACAACACCATACAACCTGATCATACAACACCATCTATCCCCATCTCTCAAACACACACCACCTTCACCTCACCACACTACACCATATCACAACCCTTCCTGACACCACACCAGGCAGAATCATCACTTGCCATCACCACACTACACAACTGCAAATTGTACATTTACCATACCACATGAACATCTGCCCTCACCACACTACACAATATACTACCTGTCCTCATCACATAACCTTCATGTTACCATCACCCTCATTCCTTTACCACCACAACTACCACTACAATAACAATTACCAATCTTATCTCATGACTTCTCCACTATATTGTCAACACTTCTCCAAACACCAGAACCATTCCCTCACCACAGTCCCAATCTTCTCACCGCTACAACTGAGGACCACACATACCTGTCGGTAGCAGCACCAGTTAAGAACTCAACATTTCACACCTAGCTGGCTCATGGAAACTCTTTAACACCAAAGTCCAATTTCATGGTAAATATTTTGCTCTTGCTATTGTTTACTGAAAATAAAGGAAAGAATACACTACATACTGTAATTCATAGCAGATCCTAGTTTGACTTGTAATACTTGAATTTCTGGTGAATCAAAGCAAAGTTCATTATTGTTATTGTCATTATTATTATCAGTATTAATATTGTTATCATTCATAGGAAATATGAATCAGGACTGCATTCATATTTACTGTGTTTGACTGAAAAGGGCTTCATTACAGAGCCCGACATAGAAAACAATCCACATGTGTTTCACTTTTGATGCACAATATCATGGTAAGGTGGTAGGGTGGCGCGGTATATACAATACAGCCTGGGCAACCATCCACCCTGGTATAGGACCCCTTGGAAAGTTAAGTTGCAATGGAGAGCTTGGCTGAGCCTGGGACGCAATTTGTGGCACTCTCTTATCTAATGTCTGGCACCCCGGTACCCTGTTGGTGGCACCCTGCCTCTCAACCCCAGCTGGCACCAAACAAGAGAAAATTAACCAAAAGACTATGATATTATATATGATATGATATTGTAACGATATTAAATGAAATGAAATGTTGTCTTTTTGCAAGTGTGGAGATGCAGTGACCAGCTGCGGCCGTCTAGCTGCCCGGGCCAGCCCGTACCAGTGACTGGCCACAAGAAACTGGAGTAATTACTTTTATCTGTTTTATAATTTGAATGTTGTGTAGAGTTGTGGGGTAACTTAGTCTGAGCCAGTGCTTGCTCAGAATAATTATTAAAAAAGAACAACTGAGACAATAACACTTCAAAGTTGACATTTAACTGGTGTTTCTTCCTAGTGCACCACCAGGGCTGCACCCTCACCTTCAGGAAACCCTACTGGTTCATGAATTTGTAACAGTCTTCTTACACACCTTCTAATTCAAGACTTTGAATGTTATAACTGTACCGGTACTTTAAAAAAGTTTTTCAATGACAACAGGCATGATCAGTATGTGACTCTAGGAGTATGTTTTACCTCCACAAGTCCAATATCATTGGGAGTCAAGAAACAACTACAAATACATGACAGTAGGGAAAAATATATCTATGGGGTTCTGAAATTCCCTTAATTCCTGTCCAGCATGGGGATGGCAGAGTTAGCACCCACCACCACCAGAGTCACCAGCCAGTGTTCCACCACCACATGTAAATAACATTAACACATCATTATTATCATCAGGTGCTTGTAAAAATTACCTCTCGAGGCTCAGATATAATGCAGAATGACAGGAGGTTGACGTGGTTACAGTAATGGGTTAACCCACAAAAAATAATCAATACAAATGGTGAAATATCCAAGCTTATCATTAAAGTTACCATACCAGACTTTTATTTAACATTTTATTACAGTAATTTAGTGTTGTTTTGAGCAAGTAACACAGGTAAGAAGACTGAGGACTGCTAGACTATATTGTATTGTCATTTCAAGGGAGGAATTGTCATTAGTCTTTATAACAAATAAGTAAATCATCTGTAAAGAGGGATAATTCATCTGTCTTATATAACCCTGACTCACATACACAGTACATACAATACAACTCTCATTCAGGACTAACAAGTGACTGAATGTTATGCTTTACTATACTGACTATGCAAAATATTAAAATGCATATAAAATGATTACTTATCCAATAAAGGTTTACCATTAAAAAGTCATATAATACGACATTATCACTGAAGAGGGTACAGGGGTGAATACACACAATGTAACTTATTTTGCTTTGTGGTACAGGATAACACTAAGCCCTCTTGACATGTAATACCAATCTTACAAAGGAACACATTCACCCACACACATACTGTACACACATGTGGTGCGGACACACATGCATTAAAGCAAGTGAGTCCATAAGCACACAGACAGACATGCCCTCACACACACACATAAGCACGAGCTACAGGCTGGACAATCCGTCAACAGTTCTTTCAGTGTACCAGCACTCTATTCATATTGTAAACTCATCTTTGCCACCACTAAATTGAAACCTAAGCAAGACAAACAGAGACTTTCAACCTTCTCACGAGTTAGATGATCCATCCCCTTGTCATATCCTCGTTGTTAACATAAATTGCCTCTGAGAAAATGTGCGAAATGTCAAATTTCACCCATCTTTCCAATGGTATCGAATTTGTAATAAAGGGAATCCTGGACCTGGATCATCTTCAAGGAGGCTCTAGCCAAGGGTATTTCCCATTTTATGTGAAACTTTCAAGAAAATTGTAATATTTGTTTTAGAGATGTGCACGCAGACAGACAGACAGACAGACAGGCAGACAATCCAAATGCAATACCCTCACACCCGGAGAGGAAGAATGGGTAAATGCCCAACACTAACCAAGAACTGAGCAGAAACATTCATTCAGCTGCTTTGAGCCTCTAGACTGCTTCAACTCAGTAATAAAACATACGGTAATAATTTAGTGTATCTCACGGATCATGATACTGTCCAAATGAGTAATTTAAGTAGCTATAATTTATTAAAATTTTGATTAAAAGGGTTCTGGACAGCAAAATGAAAGTGAGTTAACAGCTAAGGTCATTATGCAACTCCTCTTTATTATGGACCTATGTGAGATATGGGTGGACAAGGGAACAGAGCGATGCTGCAGCGGCTGGATAAGGGAACGGAATGATGGAAACTGGACAGAGGAATGGCATGACTGGAACCAGACAGGAAGATGATGTTAGTGACAGGAAATGGACAGAGTAACTTACATTAAAATATATAAAAAGAATATTAGACACTGGATAGAGAAGAAATAGATAGATGGGATAGGATGTAATGATTGGAATGAGACAGAGAGATAGTATTACAATATAAAGGGCTATATTCATGAAGGGTCATGAGCTGGATGGTGATAACCCAATATGTTGTGTCTATGTAGCCACTGTACCAGTCATTGTCACTGTCTAACTCATGATGTTTTTGTATAAGGTTCAAAAACTGAAATATAGATAATGAATAATACCAGCCAGGGAATATGAGTGAAGGTGGGTTAAGGTTAGAGTTCCTTGCATGCCTTGAAGAATAATCACATAAACAAGATGTATGACAATTGATTTAGTGATGTAAATATTTTCTTTTTCTTGAAAATCTAGAGGAACTTACATAAATACAAAAGCAGGTAAATATATATCTATATGTGTACTGCACATACACATACCAGAATGATGTATTTCCATTGGCTGTATGCAACAGTAATGATTACTGAGCTAGAGTTCCTTTACAATTTTGAGACTTAATAGCTAAAATAATTTATCTTTCAATGTACAATATGTTCTTTTAATGGTTGCAGTGTTGCCACATAATATGGATGATGGTGTATGTCTGTGTCACCACCTAAGCCGTTACGATGTGTATAAAACTGAGCCGTGGGACAACGTTGTAAAAGGTTGAGAACTGGTCGCCCTCAGCATACTAAACACTCAGCGGTAACAAGTCTAGGGTCTGTACAAGAGGACAAAGACAAGAAACATTGTAGACCTGCAATAAAAATAATCCTAATTGTTCAATGACCATTAAGTAATTATGAGTGACTGGGCAATAGGCAATGTTTACGTCACTTACATTACGAGTTCTTCAGTACAGTACAGTATCATAAAATACTCAACAATTCTGATCTAACAAGAAACTCTGTTATTTATATAATAACAATGCCACTGACTTCACACGCGTCAATTAGTCTACCATCATCAACAACAATTTGATATAGTAATTTACAGTATAAATGTCCCAATACTGAATACTGTTGAAGCATCACAACACACGGGAACACCACACCCCTTCTGTTTGGTGGGGTGAGGGAAGAGGTGAAGGTTGGGGTGTGGTGGGGTGAAGGGTAGGTATGAGTCACTTCAGGCCAGTGTGTGCGTCTCGTTTTGTTCACACTTGAGTCTGGTGTCTGGTCTTGCTCTGCTCTTCATTAAGACATAATAAACATCCTGGCTAATGTTTCACTTGCGAATCTAAAAAGTCACACAAGTTCTTCAAGGAGCACTCTCACCAGACAGAAAACAAACTCACGTCACTTATGGTCACTTATAGACGAGATTATGTTGTTGTCTATGCTAAAATACAAAATGTTTAAAAGGACAACTGCATCCTAACAACTTGGATTTTATTTATAAGTGTGTTATGTCACATGTGGAGGTTTTTCATTTCTCCTGCACTGCAGTTCAGGATCTCACTAAAAAAGGGGAAGCCAACGACAAAGTTGATTTTCCATCACAAACGCTTAAGTCTTCTTTGCAATGAGTTGAACACCATAGAAACGATTGTCTACTCTGGGTTTCTGGCAATGCAACTTTGTTCTTCTCACGTCATCCAACTGGTTATGAAATTTTCACTATTTCTGGATGATCTCTTACCCAAAGTTCCCATAATGGACAGCTAACAACTGTAATACAATGATATATCAGTTGTGGATGTACCAACGGCAATTTCTTACTTTGGATGATGAGGAGAAATGCTTAAGTATCATGTCTCTGATGAGAAAGAACACTGTAGCCATGACGAAGTACCTCGAGCTAGCCAGTGTTGAGATGCATGTGTGTGTGTGTAAATAATTGTGTTACAGGTATTTGTATCTATGCCAGAAACAAGAAAGTGATGATTAAGCTAGAGAAAGAGAGTGAAATGTTCTCAACTGTACTCCAACTACACAAGGATCAAGAATCTTATCAAAATCAGAAACCTTAGGTATTACAGAAACAAATCCTTTTCTCTCTACAAACTTCTACAACGGCACTCCACCAGAAAACATACTCAATGCTTCCACAACTGTCAGGGTAACAATTTTCAAGTTATTTACAGGGCATCACCCACTTCGTGTCTCAGAAGTTCACAGGGGTTGCTTCCAAGATACAATTTTCAGCCTTCAATCATGCAGGTTGTAAGAGCTTCAGGGAACTAGGATACAGCCCACAGAGAAGTCTCTATAAATACTGGACACAGGAGATACAACAAAAATGATGGGAGTACAATACGGTGCATCTCGTTTCCTTCTCATTAATTCTCCTCCAGGATTCTGAGACCTGTAGCTGAGACGGTGGTGATGGTGTATTAGTAGAGACGGAGGTAGTAACGGTGATGGTGTAAGGAAGAACTTATCCATAGGATGGTTGACTGGTAAGATGACTGGATGGTTTGCTGGGACACAAGATGATGATAGTGGTTTGGAGGTGAAGCTAGGCTGTTGGTTGAGACTAGGTCGAATCCAGGATACATGGCTGATTGAGACTGCATGTTGAGCTGGTTGTTTGGTTGATGGCTTGATGAAAGTCGCTGGGTAGACTTAATTTGCTGTTGGTTTGGGTTTTTCGATATTAATGAGATGCATAGTGACATATTTCACACTCTGCTTTACCTTCTAATTACTCCCTTTAAGTAAACCCACTAATAATGAACTCAACACCTGTTGATGCTGATTATGTGGTTGCATTGGGGCTATTGAATAATTAAAGCAAAATATGCTTGACCAGATGGCAGAGGTGTATACCAATGTGGTCATTGTGATACTTGTTGATGAAGCAAGGATGGAATGTGAAGTAATGAGCAACTTTCATGAAAGCTCAGGAAGCCTCACCAAACCTGAGAGTGGTGTGATGATGACAGTCTCCAGTAATGGATGTGGAAAGAGGCGCTGCTGCCAAATGAAGTGTGTTGTCTGCGGTTTCTTTCTGTAGTATGTAACTGTGTTATAAAAACAATTTATAATTTCTTGATATATCTATCATTGGTACTGTGTAAGTAGTACATCTCGATGTGAAACCAGCATTTGAAGACAAAGGGCAGCATTCCTTATTGAAAGTGTATTGGTCCTTTCTACAGTTTAGGTAGATATTAATGCCATATGAAACTGATGTGGCTTCCAAGCCAGTTAAGTTTATCTTGGCAGTATTGTGGTGTACTACTGTTATAGTAGTGATAATAAAATGAGGCATCACAACAGGAGTGTCAGGCCTTGGGATCATTTGGTCTGTGTGAGAAAACATAATGTTTCTGACCAAGATCACGAACTCTCATAGAAGGAATAAGAGGCTTATGACAGGGGTACAAGACCTCAGTCATCCTTGTTATAGTTGTAGCTCTTCCAATGGCCTTATTACTGGCATGATGACTTCAGGGACAGACCATAAGGCCTCATAACAGAAGTATGAGATCGCAGCAGCCTATGGTCATACAATGATGGCCTCAGTACATAGCATAAGGCTTTAAAATTGTTCCAGCCTCAAACAGATTTCTGTCGATTCAGTAGCGTTTGGCGTTGATGAGATGTGTTTGGTATACTTCTGAGAGTTCCTTGTCAAGTGGTTCACGATCGTCATATAGTGAAGGTGCCTGAAGGATGATGCCAGCCGTCCCCACCAACACAGCCAGAGTGAATATCCATAGAAAGAGTCGATCCAGCACCATAGCAACATACTTCCAGTCCTCTTTCACCTGAAACGAATACATCATGTGGGCTTAACTAAAACTTTTAACAATATTGAAATTATAAAAGAAACTCTGATATTTGTACTACAGTACTATGCAATGAAATGTTATGCTTTTAGAAATTGTGCACAATAATAACTTAAATATCTTGCTATAAAAATAGATAGTATGCATTATAAAAATATGACAAGAATGCTCACAAATATTATAATGGAAATAACTTTGTTTCCTTTTGATTATTAGATACAGTATAGTTGTACAATTGTATATTCTTAAATATAAGACACACAGGTTACCAATCATATTTCATTTACAGTAGATAACATTAACAGTTTGTTTATATAACATTCTTCTGACTAAATTTAATATTGAGTAGAGTACACCTACACATAGTGAGTGATATACACACCTTGGTGGATCCCTCCTTGAGCCTGGTGTGTTCAGCAATATAGTTGACACACCAGCAGGTACGGTGGACCTCTGGGGAGCAGTGTGGGAGGGTATGTTGGAAGGGCCGGAAAGTAGGGCTTTTGTCGGGGTCCTCCAGGGTATAGGTGTCCTCTGGGAGGGTGGTCGGGCCCCCATGGATGTTGCTTGACCCATGGATTCGGCACGTTGTAGAGAACGGCCCATCTGTCATCCTGTAAAGTGTTGGCTCAGGTCAGGGCAGATCAGGTTAGGGTGGGTAGTCAGAAGTGAACCCAATACAGTTATAGGTCAGGTAAAGATTATGGTGGGGTTCAATGAAGTGTGGCTATAATTTTGTAGGTGCTTTGAACGAATCACTCCCCTCCACTCACTGAGAAAATATTATGCCCTCAAATTGCATTTTATCTAAGATGTTTCTGTTATGTCTTTGTCTGTCTTTGAACCTACTGTCTCTACTGTTTTTCACTTACTATTTATTTCCTTTACTATAAATTAACAACATTAGTATTTTCTGCCTGAAAGGGAAAACAAGCCATACACTCTTCATTGTGGTATCATAAAAACATAGATAGGTATCAGTATAGTATTGGCAAACTGAACAAAACTGAAAGCAAATTTTTAACAGTTCCTCAGCATACATCCATCCATATATGAATAGAATACAGTTTAGGACATGTATCTGCATTGATTGTGTCATTGATGATCATCGTTTACATTAGGAGAGAAATAATGATGACATATACAGCGGGATAACAAGGTTATCAATTTTCTTATCCATTGACAACTTGAGGTGAGAGAAAAATATAAGACAAACAGGATAGAGTAATGAATGAGTTTGGGAGTGGTGATGCCAACTCTTTACTATACACATCCAGTTTACTGCTCAACAAAGAACAACTGTAACTTAACCATACTGAACTTTCCTACACAACATTTATGTACATAATTTAAAAGGATTTCAAAACTACAGTACTGCATACTAACAAAGTACAGTACAGTAAGGAGAGACATGTACGAGTATAAATTATATTAATGGTGCTATCATTAACATATGCCAGTTAGTATGAGTATATACATCTTAAGGAAGAAGTGCGTACTATTGAGGTAAGTCATGTAGCCCACTGCTGCTACAGGAAGGCACTATAACCCTCCACACCTGATTTACGTCCAGCAGCTAGGACCTTTGCTGAGAAAAACACTTTTTTTAGACAGAAAGTATTTCTGTCTAAAAAAAAGTGGGTTTTTCTCAGCATGCTGCTCTTCACGTCATTGTGAATTACCACTCCAGCTAGGACCTAATTCGGTCCAAAATTGTGTGAGACAAACACTCTACTGATGTACAAGTTATGGTAGATTCTCAGAACATGATTATTATGAAAAGTTTAGTTTTTCATACACAGTATTCTACTCTCGGGTTTTTTTCTTACCTTCACTCACCTCCAAATGTCAGTACACTATATGGGTTTGGTAAGCTCCTGTTTCCTTGCTTTCCTAGACACAGGAAGAGGAAATTATGCGGAAGAGGTAGTAATGTGGAAAAGGTAATTATGTGGAAGAGGTAACTATGTAGAAGACGGTTGTAATTGTGATAGGAAACTGATAACATGAACACACTAGATTATCAATGGAAAAAAAAAGGGACTTGTGATAATTTGGTCTGACTTTGAACATCCTGAGGTACTGTATTTAGAGAATTCATATCCTCGAAGTAAGATGCCTGAGAAACTGTGTCTGTGTTCAGAAAGCTAGTTTTATTAGATTTCTGAGTTTTCTGCTGGTGAAGTTTGTTGTCTGAGAATCGTAGAAGAGGCAGGATTTATGAAGCACATCTTTCTCACCTGCTTAACAACGACCAGAAGACGATAGTAACCAGATGAGACTCCATTGCTTCTTGGCAGTTGAGGTGGAGGGAAGGAGTAACAAAAGCCAGTATGTTATTCCCACCTTGTGGCTTCATATCTTGCTGTAGTGAGGCT
This sequence comes from Petrolisthes cinctipes, assembly GCA_033782935.1. Taxonomy (NCBI): domain Eukaryota; kingdom Metazoa; phylum Arthropoda; class Malacostraca; order Decapoda; family Porcellanidae; genus Petrolisthes; species Petrolisthes cinctipes. The sequence goes on along the minus strand of JAWQEG010000808.1, from coordinate 15,785 downwards.
TCATGTGTACCCTCCACCTTCATACTCTCTATGGTCTGGTGTGATGCCAGTCCAACATAAAGTCATAAACCATGAAGAGGGGCCTGACCCATAATGAGGGACAGGTAGGCCTAACTAACTAGCAGGAACTAAACTGTACTGCAATCTGAAGCATGCAAGCAAGCTGTAAGCTATGGGTTGTTGACAGGCTACAAGCAGGTTGCAAGGTAAGTGCAGGCAGGTGGAGAATGGATCCAAGACAACAGTGTGGAGCTGTAGGTTTGGTTACAGCATGTGTTACTAAGGGGACATTTGAATAGAGGTGATACTTCACCATAACATATTATGGTCTATATACAGTGTTAAGAGAAGAATGTTATAATTTGACAGAATGTGATGCTACACTCTTAATCAAAAGGCTACAGATGCCCTTCCTTAAAATGCAAAAAATATTAGACAGATTATTCTACCAAGAACTTGTGTAATTTATAATTGTGTGTACAGTATATGGATTATATGCTTATCATTTTGACACATGTTTATTCTCTTTACCAAGAATGTAAAGTAACAGATGTTGATGTGAGAGGATTGTAAACTCACATACAGTACTGTATATCTGGTAAAGTCATATAGTGTAACCTACTGTATTGTGTAGTAGCAGGATACATTAAAGTCAAGGGTCCACTTTCTCATGAAGGTGCTGGGCTTGCAATTCCTTTAATATGGAAAGTAAACCCACTTATGAGAATGATAAAAATGTTTTTGTGTCAGTCCTGAGTCTGCATTGTTGGTTAGTTTACATAAGGACAGATAGGGGGATACTGTACCTACAGGGACAAAAGAAACTAAGCTTTGGGGTTTTTCAGCTTGGACTTGGTGTAGAGCAGGGAAGGAGTTTAGGGGAGGATGAGGATACAGAGGGGCTGAGGACAAGATGAGCCAGTGGTCAACAACTCACGGAGAGAAGTCATTTGGTCCCCTGTGTGTGTCGTAGGGGAGATGGTCCGGGTGCTTGTAGATGGAGTCGTCGTAGTGCGGTGGGCGGTAGAAGCTGTCCTGCATCTCGTGCCCATTACACGTCCGGATCATCACACGGTTGGGCTCCATGAACACGCTGGGATGGCGGAAGGTCCATCACCACAGGCACACAAGGATAACACAGTGGCCAGAGAAGAGGGAAAGGAAAGCAGGAGTAAGGAGGGGAAGGGAGAGTAAAGGAAGTAGTGTAAAGGCCAGAGAATAAGGAAAAGAGAGCAGGAGCAGAGGAAACAATGGCCAGAGAATAGGAAAAGGAATGAAGGAGTAAGGGAAGAGAGGAGAGAATAGGAAGTAGTACTGTATACTGTATGTCAGGTGGACCTGGGAGAAGGCGAATATGACAAGGAAGAGGAATACAAAGGAATACAAAGGACATTCAAACAGAAAGGAGAAACAAAGAGGAGGAAGGAGGAAAGAGGAAGGAGGAAAGAGGAAGGAGGAAGGAGGAAAAAGGAAGAAGGAAAGGAGAAGGAAGAAAAAGAGAGACTGACAAAAGGACTGACGTATGTGTAGGGAGAGTGGAAGGGAGAAGCGTGAAGGATAACATGAGGTAAAGGAATGGATTCATAGGGAAAGAAGAAAGGTGAGAGGGATTACAGAAGGGGAGTGATGGTAAAGCGACAGATTGAGGGTCACAAGGAAGATGTGACAGGGGAGGAGAGGAAAAGGGGTGGAGGAAAAGTATATAAAAGAGACTAACAGGGCACAGTGTTACAGAGAAAGGTCAGTGGTATGAATAACGGGTGGAGGATGTAGGAGGAAAGGAAATGAAAGATAAAAAAGGAAGAACATTTTAGAAAATAGTCAGGTCATTGAAGTAGGGAGTAAATAAAGGCTAGAGACTGTGATGGAGTGTGTAGCAGAGTGATCAGTAAAGGAAAGACTCAAGAAGCACACCAGTTAATATGTAAAAGTTGATAACACTGGGGTGGGGCATGAGGCAGTGAGTGTTGCCATGTTGAGGCGTAAGACAATGTGGTGGTGTCCCTGCCTTCACCAACCTCGTGGTGGTGTCAAGGGCAAGCCAAAGGTGTGGCGGGTCAGCGGCGAGCCAGGTAGCAGGCGTCGAGCTCGGCCAGGCTCTCGTGCAAGTGGAAAACTAAGTTATGGCGAGTTTTGTTACGACGCCTGGAACCCATTCCATCTCAGACGGGTACCTCGACAAGTTATACTGAGGGTAGAAGCCTAGGAGGCCGAACGAGATGTGCTTCCCGGAATGAGTACAAAAACACAGGAGACTTTTGTACGGCACCTTTTGAGTTCATATGGATTCCAGATGCCGTTGCAACACACATTATTACTGTATAATCCGTGGTGGAACCAGCTAATGAGGCAGTAACATGTTAGTGAAAATTAAACAAGCACAAAAATAAAAAGAATACTGTAGTTGTATGATCATGCAAGTAAACCAACTACACATAACAAACGTGTAGCTAATTAGTTTTGAACCTAATGTGATCACTGACTGAAAATTACACAACAATCATCAGTCATGCCTCGTGTAGAGTTAAAGCAAGCCAGTCAGTCACGCTCCTGAGACGGGAGGCCTGTTCCGAATCTGGCCAATGGGGAGGAGGGAAAATGGACAGGCGGGAGAGCACACATCATGGTCACAAAGAAAATATTCATATCCAAAGTATAAAGGTTGTTGACACTTCCTCGGTTGAAGCCCCACAGATACTTCCTTATAGGTCACTGCAGCCACACGACACACATTCAGGAAGACCACGAAAATACACATTGCTGTTCACTTCAGTCAAGGATAACAAGGACAGTAGCAACAACCAGTTAGTGCCCATCCTGTGTGAGGCTGGAGTTGCCACAAGGGTCGTGTCCTTGGCTACACCTTATGAGTTAATTCCAGTATGGTTCAGCAGGGGTACGAGTGTATAAGTGGTAGCTCGGGGGAATGTTGGATGCACGCCACAAACAAGGACAAGGAAACGAAAAGTAAACACACGTTTACTTACAGAAATATAATGAGGAAGTGTGAAAGCAAAAAGATTTTTTTAAGAAAAAAGAAAAAAAAGAATACCATTCTAGGCCTGGAAGACCATGTAGGACGAGAAGCTAGAAGAGAAGGACAAGGTGAGGGGTGATGGCTGGACATCCTCACCGCCTCACCATGGAAGCAGACACACAAGAGGCTCACATTAACTACCACGAGTGACAAGTTTGGAGTTTCTCAAACACAACACATGGCCTCACCTGCTCAACATGCAGATGTGTACTTTTTAAGGAAGCTTTACAAACTGCAGTCAGTACAGTACGTAGTTATGTGGTTCAAAGAATGAAGTGCTATTTAAAATCCTATTTAGTTGAACATCACGTTTAGTAAAATAAAAAAGATGACTCTCTCGAGTCAATCAAAGAACTTATGGCGTGCAGACCTACAGTCGCGGACAATATTCATGTTTCACACCTAAATACAATCTGAATATAAATATAATTAGAAGATGCAAACTATATCATATTTTTCTGCATAAGTACACTCGTGATACGTAATCCCTGACCAGAGACGAACGGCAGGCACCACACATACCCAGCATTCGAACTCGCCTCTATATGTGTACTGGGTGGGGAAATGAGCAATACCAGGCGATTCGAAGCTTTCTGCTCCTCACACTCTGGTCAGGAATTATGTATCACGAGTGTACAGCCATGGCTGATAGTGCTGGACCAGGATCCAAGGAGTGTTGGAGAGCAACTGAACAGAGTTCGAACAAGTGAATTTTCCAAACCATTCTCAACGTTGAGAGACTTTTTCGAACCCTGTTCAGTTGCTCTCCAACACTCCTTGGACCCTGGTCCAGCACTATCAGCAGCCATGGCTGCACTATCAGCAGCCATGGCTGTACATGCAGCAGTACACGATTGTTCTCTTCTTCAGATATTTTGCACACAATTAACATAATAATGGGAGTCATTCGGAAGGTAACCTGAATCTGATGTCCACGACTGAATAATTCATTATGCACACACAGACATATCCATGCCCACTGAGGAAACGGGTAGCAGGCAAATGAGAAAGACATTCCTTATAGAGATATTGCAACCAGGAGATTAGAGGAAAGTGCCAGGAAAGTAAGGGTCAGGCAGGGAAACAGGCAGGCAGTACGAGAGAAGGTGAGAGCGAGCGCCCCCCACCCCAGCAGCACCGGCAGCAGGGGGGAGTGTGCAGGCGGGTGTGGGGGCCATGTTTGTTTACCTGTTGGGCTTGGTGTTGCCGCTGGAGGACCACAGGCTATGAGGAGAATGGTGCCACATGAGGTTAGTGATGGTGGTGGTGGTGGTGGTTGTTGTTGTGATGGTGTTGTTGGGGTGTTGTTGTTGTGGTTGTTGTGATGGTGTTGTTGGGGTGTTGTTGGGGTGTTGTGGTGGTGGTTTTGTTGGCGTGTTGTTGTGGTGGTGGTGGTTGTTGTGGTAGTGGTGATGGTATTGGGGTGGTGGTTGTTGTGATGGTATTGGGGTGGTGGTTGTTGTGATGGTGTTGTTGGGGTGTTGTGGTGGTGGTAGTTGGGGGTATTGGTGTGATGATAGTTGTTGTGGATGATGTGATGATGGTGACACTTTTGATGTGGAGTTGGTGTGAAGGAGGTAATGTGGTTTGTGGGTTGGTTGGTGGGTTGGTAGTATTAATGAGTGGTGTTAGTGTGGAGATAATTATTATTTGATGTAGCGGGGATGAGAGGGATGATGTATATATGTATCCTATACAGTGTGTTACTGGTGGTGTGTTGTGGTGATGATGATGATGATATGGTGCTGGTGATGGAGTGACGATGACGAGTAACAACAGTGTGGGTCGAGAGGGTCAGTTGTTGTGGTTGGTATGCATTTTACAGTCCCAGTGTGTGTTGTTCTGGCAGTGTTGTCTGAACGGTGCACTGGGGGTCGTCATATCACAACATTTCGTTTACTGTATCGACGGAAAATCTATATGTTCATTCATTCTATCGAAGGCTGTGTTTTTGTATGGTGGTGGTGGTGATGATGGAAAGGTATAGAATAGTGGTATATATAGTGGTTGTGGGATTGTAGCAGTAGAATGGTAGTGTTAGTGATGTGATATGGTAGTAGTGGTAGTATGATAGTAGTGATGGTGTTGGGAGAGGTGAAGGCGAGGTGTGTGGTGTGGTGTGGTGCTAAGATAAAGTGAGGTGGTGGTGGTGGTGGTGACAATTGTCGTGGTGGTGGTGGCAGTGTCAGTGGTAAGAATGATGACAATGGTGGTAGTGGCGGCATGTTAGTGATGAGATAATAGTAGTAGTGATAGTGTTAGAGGTGGAATGGTAGTGATAGTGTTAGTGGTAGTGGTGGGATGTGCCAACATTACATCTAACAACACTTACATGCTAAATTACATCTACTGTAAAGATAGATAATAATAATAGTAATAATAATAATAATAATATGGTAATAATAATATGAGAAACGTTTAAATACTCTTAACTTTACCTCTAAATAATTGCACATTGTTATTTATCTAGGCAAGAATGATGTTCAGTAATTAAGACAAGGTTACTGTGTAGTTATTTAAGTCAAGGTAAAGATCTTATTTGTGGTATTAATGATGTAGTACACATTGAGGCCAAGAAACCCTACACAACGTGACAACGGGTACAAAAGAAAAATAGGTGGCATTTTTCGCATTCACTCTGTTTTTGCGGAAGTTGTGTTGTGTTGTGGCGGAGAAGAGTACAAACAATTGTGACGTTTTTATTACAAGTATCAAGACATGTGATAGACCCCTTCTATTATAAGTCAAGGAATGATAAATCAAGTTATTAATGAATCTGATGGACGATGAGGAGGGACAACAATTCCTGAAGGTATTGTATTTTCTTTCCTGACCTCCATCCCTCTAACTAAAGGATATGGAGTAAGTTATAATATATGCTTCAACAGAACTAGATATATTTATTATTGAACCCTTCATTTTATATACGTATGAGTTTCTGTGAAACTGCCACCTGTTTCTCGGTAAAATGACCATTGACACCTACAGCTATCATGACAACAACTACACTATTTCAAACTATAACACCATAAAACATTAAATATTACATTGAAGCACAGGAAAAGCGTAAATAAACAGTAAGTGTAAAACAACAGAATAACATAATATGTATAAATAAAGTGGAAGCTATATATTTATTAAACATCTCCGAGGGGTTTCTACTGACAACGGTTCAGGTCTGTTTCTTGTGACGACCACCAGAAGCCGTATGGTAATGTGTGTAAAAAGATCCTTCTCATATTTGGTTTCTTTCTTGCCATCTGTCTATACATTTTATCTTATTACTTTGTGGACACTACTACAGGAACCGTCAGATGTGTACGACCAGGAAGCACCACAAGGTAAACAGTGTGTGTCCAGTACACTACTAGAGACATACAAACCAACCAACAATTTTCACTGTTATCTTGTAAATGCACATATCAAACACTTTGGACATTATATCATAACTTCTCGTCTTGTGGCTGAACTTGAGATGATACTGACGACAATATTATTAATGTGTATAGATACTCATTAGAGAAATGTGTGGCAATTGTTGTGACTAGTGTGAATATTACAGTACTACAAGGTGTTTGTCATGATTTAAACGAGTGTTTGTGAACAAACAACGATAAGCAACTCTGATGAAACCGGCTCAGCAGTATAAGACAAGAACTCAACAAACAATTAAGTTTTAACAAATTGGTGATATTACGAAATGTCTTGGCTGCAAATGGCTTCCCAACTCTACCTGAAGCCCTTGTGGTTGTTTGTCTTTGTGACATTCGATGAGTACATACATTTCAATGATAAATTTTACACTTAACCACACATCCATATAAACATTTCTATCGTTCTATTGACAACCCTGCCAATAGATTACATTAAGAAACCCAAGACATAGTCCTTCAACAAGTACACAAACTATACCCAAGTTGGAAGGCACAGTGAAAGGTCACGTTACTTCCTTAGTTTCTGTGTGAATAAAAATCAAGGAGCGGCATTTACTGTACTATCTGTCACGAAGAGAGAACAATCTGCTCAACAATAATCTGTTCAGTAGCTGTCTACCAGAATACGAAATAAATTTGATATTTTAGATAAGTCTGTATCCAAGGTTAAGGGACAATAACAAAACAAAAATTACATTCAACTAAATCCACACAATCCTAAAACGTATATAAACAAATATTACTAACGAAAACACAAAGAAAAAAATATATAGATAAATAAAAAAGCAATTGAGATAATAGATAACATGGGGTTATAATAATATTTTACCTTTTGAATTCGCTAGTGAGGTGAAGGGGGTGGAGGAGGAAAAGGAAGAAAACAAAATTAGTCCAACCCGGCCGGAACGGAGAGTGGAGCCTTGGCAACACTGATCACCTCACAACACACAAACACACCCTCCACTGGAAGGCATCTCAGTACTGACTCATTGATTCCTTTTATATGTGTCTAGGTCTTATATATTAATTCCTATAAACCTCGGTGACAATAGCAACAAAACACACCAATAGGAGGTACAGTAGTACAAAATTAATGTGGTGTGGTGTGGACTTACTCTGGACAAAAAAATCTTTCTTATTCCTATAAACCTCGATGACAATAACAACAAAACACACCAACAGGAGGTCGTACAAAATTAATGTGGTGGGTGTGGTGTGGACTTACTCTGGCACCACAAAAAAAAAATAGACACAATAATGATATCTGGAGGTGACTTTTGGTGTTTACACAAGTGGTTCTCTGGGGCTGCCCCTTGTCCTGTTATTACGGTACTATATAGCCTAGATTGGTTATGGTGATGATGAAATTTTGAGATAGTTAGATAATGCTTGACATCTATAATCAGTGTGACATCTATAATCAGTGTGACATCCATCGTCCAGGTCCACTGTTTGCTTGTCACATTATACAGAATTTAGTTGAGTGTGACATTGTAGTGTGTAGGTACTGTACTTGATTCTTCCAGTAGAGAGCACAGCATCTTGACTGATCAGCATGTATGTATAAATGTAATACACAATACATATATATACAAATAATAATAAATAATCATAATCATAATCATAATAATAATAATAATAGTAATAATAATAATAATTATATACGAAATACATGAGCTTAGTTATGACGACATAAGGGGACAATACAGTGTTGATAAATCTGGAGCATGCAATTGATTCCTCCAAAGTATTCCAAGCAACAGACAGACTACCAGTTAATTTTGATCAACTAGCCGTGTTTCCTGGCATACTTTGGAGGCATCAAGGCGCTCCAAAGTAGGTACCAAAAATGTATTATCCCCTTAATTAATATCTGTGCAGCCTGATGAAGCCTTTACATCTAATAACACTAAAGTGAATAATTATCATACCAACAACATACTTTCCTTCATCCTCTGACCAATCCAAAACCTCCTACGTCCGTCCTTCAAACCAATTTTTCTTTTAATTTATTTTTTTGTTTAGAAGACTTCCTCTATTCTAAACAGGTTGAGGATGAAGGAAATATTATGTGCCAGTGTGATAGTAGAGCCTTGTTGACAACAGTGTCTAAACATGCAGCTAAAGTTATATATAGACTACAGTGAAGGGAGAGAGAGAAACACACACACACACACACACACACACACACACACACACACACACACACAAACACACACACACACTACCAAGGAAGGGGTCATTAGGCTACACACACACACACACACACACACACACACACACACACACACACACACACACACACACACACACACACACACACACACACACACACACACACACACACTACCAAGGAAGATGACATTAGGTTACACACACACACACACACACACACACACATTCTTCACTTGGTCTGCTCCTGGACATGCTGGTGGGAGTTTCATCTTGGTGTTGATTCATCATTATTTTTATCTGAGAGTTTGTGTAAAATGCAGGTTTATGTAATTCCGAATGAAACAATAATAACTCATTTAATACAGCATTTCAAATAAAGCAGTTCATGTGCACATTATTTAATTAAACGACGGGACACACATTCGATGTACGACGTTAATATTATTTATTAAGGCATTTATCACACATTTTTAATTGTCAAATGCTCGTGATAATTTACTCCTCTGTTATACTCCTTTAAGGGGGGAAATTTTGTGTTGGTAAATCTGGAGCAACTGAATCCTCCAAACAGAACAACAGAACACTATTATTTTTGCTTTTCTGGTTCTGTTTCCTGGCACACTTTGGAGGAATCAAGGCACTCCAATGTAACAAAAGTGAATTACCCCATTAATCAAATAATATAATAATTTTACCAATAGAAGAGGACAATATTGTGTTAATTTTCTCATTACCTGAAGTCCCTCATTTTTCATTTTTTTCACTTTTTAAAACATTACGTCTACAAACAGCCAGCAAAACTCCAGGATAACCAAACAGATGAATCAACACCTAACAAATGGTGTTTTATTATATATATATAAATATAATGCAACATGTAATATGGGTCTCACTCTACCTGATTTCCTTCACAAAAAAATAACAAATAAATAAAAAAATAAAAATGTTCCTTTCTCTCATACTATTTACAGCGAAGTTTATTGAAATAACAAAAGTCTGGGGACAACTCTATATATCTTTAAAAACTTTGAAGCCTTAATAAGGAAACTGGAGTTACTCCTTTAAATATTTTTTTTATTAAGCAATGAAAGAAAACATTAAGTAAAAAGTGTAGAGTGTGTTTATATAATTACAGAGAGCGAGTAGCGACGTCAGTGAAAGATGATATTATTATACAGTAGGTGAAATAAGAGTGGTCCAGGAATCACAAACATACCTAAATATTCTAATGCGTACAGTACATACTTATTACAGTATGACGGGAAAGAAGTGTGGTAAACAACATCTCATTAATCAATAACAATATACAGTGTTACAGCCAACGTCAGGATAAGAGTATATGGTTGTCAGCAGAAAAGTATATAAACTATACAACACAGAATGGTCACGGTTCAAGAAAGAGTTGAATAACCTTATGTAATGTTGTTATTCATGAAATGTTAACTAGGCAAGAATGACAATATATATTATACAGTATAGCACATGATCCCCGTCCTGGCCAAGATTCAAACCCACCCGTACATACATATGAGAATTAAAGGCTTCTGATTCCTCCTGACCATCATGCTACGAAACAAGCTCCTTCCATATAGGTGGTGTTTCGCGGTAATAATTATTGTAGGACTCATTTATGACTTTATGGGAGTAAGTAGTACAGTGTTGGCAAATCTGGAGTAAAAGATTCCTCCAAACACTTCGAAGCAACAGGCCAGCCACCATTATTATTATTGTTAATGTGGTCCTCTTTCCTGGCATACTTTGGAAGAATCAAGGTGCTCTAATGTACCAAAAGTGCACTATCCCCTTAATTAAGTGTCAGAACCTTTTACCACCACTGAAGAAAAGAACGAAAAAAGAAATAAACTTACTAGGTTACTTCAGAGGCCGTATATTTAATCACCATATGGGAGGCCTAAAAACTTCACCAATAAATTATTCCCCTGCATTCTGTCGTTTCGTTATTTCATTAAGAACATTATGGACCCTGTGATCGTGTATGAGAATTGGAGGCTTCTGACTCCTCCTGACTATGCCATGAAACAAGCTCCTTCCATATAGGTGTGTGTGTTTCGTGGCAATATTTAAAGGACTCATTTACCTTCAATTTTTTTTTTACTACATCACAGGTCCCTTAAGAGAACTTTTGTTGTGTTTGGTAGGTGAGTGTGGTTCCTGGTAGGTGGGTAGATTGACTGACTGAATAATTGACTGTCTGACTTAATGATTGACTGACTAACTGACTGACTGACTTAAGAGAACTTTTGACTTTGTTGGGTGAGTGTGGTTCCTGGTAGGTGGGTAGACTGACTGACTTAATGACTTGATTGACTGACTATTTACACTGACGTCACCACCCACAGCAGTAAGTCTAATTGTTATTTGTTTACCTTTTTAAACTGTTGGCGCACATCGGGAGGTAGAGAGAAGGAGGGTGGTGTTGTGGTGGGGGGGTTGTGGGGGGGAGGGAGAAAAGATCAGACAAAGAAGCAAGTAAGCGTGGGAAAACATAATTCACGGTTGCCAGTTTACCAAGTTTTTTCTATAGCCGATGTTTAGTGTAATTTCGACGTTTGTGAATCCTCTTTGCAACACTGGAATTGAATTGACTGTTTCGTTTTTTCTTTTTGCGAGATTCAACATTTCTTCAAAGCTACTCAATTTCTCAGAGGAGTTCTTAATATTATCTGGGAAATATACAGTACACGGCTGGCTAAAAATAAACATCTGTACACTGGCATCTGTGTATATATCCACCCAGCTTCTTGCTCGTAAATACAATAATAAATACAATGAAACATAAAAAGTGTTGAACTGATAATCACTGGTGGATAAAGTGCTACGTATATCAACTCTACTATTACGTGTATAATATAATATATATATAACATTAATTACAAATCTACTATACGTGGTGTGAAAGGGTTAATTGATACAGATCAATGCATTACTGAAACTGAAACTGAAATCAAGCAGTCATATTGTACACATCCAAGGTGTTACTCTTATGAAATAAAATACAGTCACTACTGTATAATATAATAATGTGAACACTGCCTCAGCCTTTAAATATACACTACACTGAAAGGAAATCATCAGAGCATGTGCTGTGAGGGAATAAATGTATCTGCACACTGAAGGGGAATGTTATATAAACCAGCAAATGACTGGTTATTAATTACTCTGTACTGGACCATAAAAAAAAAACACATACACAGATCAAACTACAGTAGCTAAAATAACCTCTGATTCTTGATACAATCTGGACAACTATATTCAATGGTGTATTTCCTTCCCTACACCACTATACCCAGCACAACTATCCCACACTCACTTAGGAGGCCTGCCTGGGAACATACAATCATTTTATAATAATATACAGTATGAGGAAGTGATATAATACGTAAAAAAGGGCGTGGAACAATAACAAGAAAAATAAACGACGTCTGTCCACTGATAAAAACAAGTCAGGAAAAACGTTTATATTAAATTAACCTAGAGAATGTTTGTTGCCCCAATAACCTCGTGACCTTCCCAGCCTCTCGTGGCCTCGTCCCTCACAGTAACATTTCCATCGCACCTTTTATCGTTTTTATTTACAATTCTGGCCGCGTCATCTTTTTCAGTACTCCCATCACATTCCTCCTCCTCCTCGGTAGTACCTGAGTTGGGTGAGTCAGTACAGCTCTAGCATACCCTTCAGTACCTCTCTCTCATCTTCCTCAATACCCCGACAGTACGCTACCTCTCTCAGTACAGCTCTAGCATACCCTTCAGTACCTCTCTCTCATCTTCCTCAATACCCCAGCAGTAGTAGGTACACCTATGTTTGTTAGTTTGTGCTGCCTCATCATCAAACCTTCAGTACCCATCCACATCCCTGTTCTTATTATGTCCCTCAGTAAGTTTCCAACCCTCTTGCCCCCGCCACGTCGTAAAGTTACCCCCCCTTTCCTCCTAGTCCTCATGAAACCCCGGGAATACCTATATGTTTATCGTTGTTTGTGCTGGCTCACCATACCCTCAGTACCCACATCCTTGTTCTCAGTCCCCTAGTAAGTTTCCAAGTCCCTTTGACCCCTTCCTCCTATATAGTCCTCATGAACCCCGGAAATACCTGTGTTTGTTGAGCTGGTACTGGGGTCTCTTCATGATGAGTAGCGTGGAAGGATGTGTAATAAACACCCTCCTTACCCACGGCGCCATCTTGTGGGTCTGTGGTATGAGCGGAAGTGTACGTTCAGCACCATACCGTCACACATATACTGCATGAGGAGGTGATGGTGTTTGTATAGAAGGTGATGCCGGGTAAAGCATTAGTGGTACATCATGGCAGAGGTTGGTTGGTTGGTTGGTTGGTTGACCAGATGTTTCACGGTTGGTGGTGGTAGTACAGGTGGGTGTTGATGGCAGGGAGAGGCACGAAATTGAAAATCATAAGGTTAGTAAATGAGTGTAAAGGACTATGAAAACTACACTGACTAAACATATACATAATGGTTTGGTTATAAACTCTGTGGAAAGTTACTCTGCTAAATATTAACACATGTAGATATATGGGCTATCAGAGTAGGTTACCAGCACTACTAACGATATTCCTAATAATTCAACACATTAATAATTATATCTCGCAACACAAATG
>JAWQEG010000807.1:0-55000 GCA_033782935.1 Petrolisthes cinctipes | reverse complement strand
CGATGTAATTAAATATAAATTATATGAGCGAGAGAGATATATATGAAGTAAAAAAATAACGTATATATATATATATATATATATATATATATATATATATATATATATATATATATATATATATATATATAAATGTTATGCATTTTGCTATAGAATAAATATATAAATGTATAATGAACTAGAAAAATTCACAATGCCGTGAATGCAGAAGTCTAGTGAAAAACCCACATTTATTTGTAATTTATTGAAAAAGATATACGACTTTTCGGTTACATCACGTAGCCCTCTTCAAGTATGAGTGAGGACAGGTAGTGCAAACGAATAAATATGTATACCGCTCATAGAGGGGGAGAGGCGGAAGGGTCACGAGATAGGCGGGAGGAGGGGGTAAAGAGAAGTTGGGAGGGGGAAAGAGAGTAGGGGTGGGTGAATTCACGCAGGAGGAAGGAAACGGAGGTAAAATGGGGGGGGGGGGAGAGGCGGAGAGGACGAGCTGATAATGGGAAAGGAAAGAACATCGGGGCAAATAAAAAAATACATGGAATGGTAACGGAGGAAGTGGAACAAAACAGAATACAGTCACATACAAATAAAAATAGAACTATAAGTTACACACTACTGTATGTTATATGGATGTGCCTTTGACCTGAAGAAGCAATAGCTAAACGTCGTCAATAAAGGCTCCTCGTCATAGAGTGTTGTTCTTACCATTTTGTCAAGCAAATGCTTATTTGAACTCAACGTTCTTCATCTCACTAGACTCTATTAAAATAAATTTTAATAGTTCGTACTGAAAATAAATAAGAAAACAGATGACAAAATTAACAACAAACGATAACACTACTTCACTATCTGTAAATGTAAATCGTTATAAATTTGTCTATAATTATATAAAAAGCATATAACCTATCCCTATTACTAAGGTAGAAATTAATATTTGAAGCCATAAAACGAATCATAGCACGAGCCGTGAGCCCGTGAAGCAATGCCAGGCAGATCCCCTCCCATCACCATCAGTTGGCTGATGTATGACAACCACAACTGAGAATAAAATACGAGTTATTTCAGTATGCGTTATAATTCAGTTCCTCATTAACAATGTATGCTACTGTTCTTCATATACTGTTTATATGGCAAATAAACATAATATATTTAGTTCACCACAATGCTCTCTTGTTTAGATATAATAAGGTTATATTATCACTAAACTTTCCTAGCAACTCATCGACCAATCATCTCCGTCGTTATATGTTCAACTCTCTACACCTCCGTCACCTCCTTGTGGGGTAGGGTATAGAGAAGCCCAGGGTGATAAAGAAACTCCCTTCCGCAACTGTACAATACAGCCACAATCAAATAACCACCGACATTTTCCTTCCATCGTCCAAATAAATCGGTATCATATCAAAATATAATTTTACAACGGCTTATGTCAACTCAACCCTCTAAATTATTATTATGAGGTGCTGCAATATCATACACGTGTTGCTCATTATTACCAAGATAATTACTAAGATGGAAGGAAAGTGTCGGTGTTATTTGATTGTGGCTGTACGGTAAACTCTGATACCATAGTCTCTATCCCACCTGAGTCGAAGCCCGAGATCTGAAGCAGGCGGTTTCTGGACGACAGCTTACCTGAAGCTTCCATTGGTTCGAGATGTGTGTGTGTGTGTAGCCTTGTGATGGTTTGGGTGGGCTGTTTTCCAGAAACCGCCTACTTCAGATCTCAGACTTCGCCTCAAGTGGGCTAGAGAATATGGTATCAGAGTCTAGGCTATTCTTTGTTTGTTGCAGTACAGTAATTCACCTAATGTAATTCTGTAGTCCCTTGATATTATAACGGCAAAGAAGCCCTTGCGTTACTACCCGGGTGAACAGACTCTAGAATACACGGTAACAGTTTATTAGTAATACAGAGGGTTGCACACGAATATACATAGGAGGCCAGCCTGACGTGTAGCGTCGTGGTGAAGTCCATGGTTGCTGCAGAAGAGTTGTGTGATCGATGCCCCGGATGTACAGCTCCGGACAGATCAAGGGTCCACACTTCTTCCACTAGCGACTTGGTTTGGGCCTGTCGGATCTGGCAACAGTTGCAGGTGGAGGGAAGGGGGATGTTAGTGGGAGAGGAGGAGAGAAATGTGGGCGGTGCTATATAGGAGGGTAACGAATGATCAGGTAGAGAAGATGTGTGTCAAGAGGAATGAATGAAGCATACACTGTGAACGGTATCGAATCACCAATAGTTTAAAGCAGGGTTCTTCAAACTTTTACAATCGTGACCCAGTTTTTACTATGACATTCTCGCGACCCATACAGAAAGATATTTTACAAATGATCAGAATTATCAACCTAAGAAAATACAAACTGAAACGTAATATTTATGATTAAAAGGTATTCTAACCAGAATTATTAACACTGCCTCACCTACCCCTCCCTCTCTCTCTCTCTCTCTCTCTCTCTCTCTCTCTCAAGAAGGCTAATATTTGTGCAATGATTTTGTTTTATTGATAATTAAATATATGAATATTCGATTATAAAAATGTTAGGTGGATTCATGTATGAACTTCATATTTATTTTATTGTCACGAACATTATTATTCTATTTTATTCATGTATCTATTTTTGTGAGCCTGCGACCCAGTTTGTAGGAATTCGGGACCCGTAGTTTGAAGAACCCGGGTTTAAAGAAGTGCATACTGCATTAACGTAGGTGGATATAGGAGAGAAGAAATGTGATGATTTGAGGCGAGGGTGAGGGGGAAGAGGGTAAGAAAAATGAAGGTGATTAGTTGAAAAGTAATAACAAACAAATATAATTAGAATATCTGTTACATTATATCCTTTAAATAAAGGAACTGTCTTTTGTTCACCATCGTAGTGGGATAGACTACTGAATATATGTTATCCTTTGGATATTAGATAGCTATCCCTGTATTCCTTTTATCCCTCGTGCTTGCCCCGTAGGGGGGTATTGCCTGTAATGATGTGGGTTTTGGCGCCCCTTCGGCCCCAGCCACTAGCTTACATCATTACAGGCAATACCCCCATACGGGGCAAGCACGAGGGATAAAAGGAATACAGGGATAGCTGTCTAATATCCAAAGGATAATATATATTCAGTAGTCTATCCCACTACGATTGTGAACAAAAGACAGTGCCTTTATTTGACGTGTGTCAGGAGGAATAAATGAAGCATACACTATGAATGGTATCGAATCACCAATAGTTTAAGGCAGGGTTCTTCAAACCTTTTCAATCGTGACCCAGTTTTTACTATGACATCATTCTCGCGACCCATACAGAAAGATCTTTTACAAATGACCAGAATTATCAACATAAGAAATACAAGGCCAGAAAGTGAAACGTAATATTTATGATTAAAAGGCATTCTAACCAGAATTATAAACACTGCCTCACCTACCCCTCCCTCTCTCTCTCTCATGCTCTCAAGAAGAGTAATATTTGTGCAATGATTTTGTTTTATTGATAATTAAATATATGAATATTCGATTATAAAAATATGTTATGTGGATTCATGTATGAACTTCATATTTATTTTATTGTCACGAACATTATTATTCTATTTTATTCATGTATTTATTTTTGTGAGCCTGCGACCCAGTTTGTAGGAATTCGGGACCCGTAATTTGAAGAACCCGGGTTTAAAGAAGTGCATACTGCATTAACGTAGGTGGATATAAAAGAGAAGAAATTTATATACAGGAGAAAATAAATTTTATATATTTTTTTTTTTATAATTTATATAAAAAAAAAAATATAAACAAAATTTTATATAAAAAAATTTATATAATTTTTTTTATATGAAATGTTTTTTTTATAAAAAAAAAATTATATTAAAAAAAATATATAAATATTTATAAAAAAATTTATATAAAAATTGTTTTATATAAAAAAAATATATATAAAAAACTTATTAAACAAAATTATATAAAACAAATTATATAAAACAAAATTCGTATATACAAAAAATTAATATAATTTTTTTTTATATAAAAACATTATATAAAAAAATTTATATAAAAAAAATATATAAAACAATTTTTATATAAACAAATTTTTTTATATAAACAAAAAAATTTATATAAACAATTTTTTAAAAAATTTTGTATAAACAATTTATAAAAAAAAGTTTATATGCAAATAAAAAAAATTATATATATATATATATATATATATATATATATATATATATATATATATATATATATATATATATATATATATATATATATATATATATGGGTCTCGAGAATGATGTTGTAGTGTACTGCCCTTTCACAACACCCATTTCCTGTCATTAACATATCCTCTTGGGCAAACACACCTTAAACCTTCAGGTACAGTCGGCGGCAAAAGTCCTGTCGCCTCACTTGCTTCACCGAGGTACGCGATGTTCATAGACTCGAGATTATTATGTGTAGAAAACGTGTGTATTTCTCGAGTCCATGAACACTGCATGTCTCGGTGAAGCAGGTGAGGCGACAGGACTTCTGCCGCCGACTGTACCAGATTAACTGACCACTGGGGATAGCCTCCCTCCTTCGCCACCAAATTAAAGTATTAAATATATATCTCTCTATGACACACACACACACACACACGCACGCACGCACTAATAAATACGGCGGAGTACATACAGATAGTTAGTTCCACGTTAAGCACCACACACACTCGTGCCAATACCACTACCACAAGCAGACGTCAATACTAAGTTTAACAACGTGTACTATATTATAATCTGTGGAATATTCCATACTGTCCGCACTACAACGAATAAAATACTGTGAACTCTGTGCTGTGTATATACAACCTTCCATAGTGTGAGAAGAAAAGAACATATTAACCCTACAATGTCATAGTAAAAACTGGGTCACGACTGAAAAAGTTTGAAGAACCCTGCTTTATACTATTGGTGATTCGATACCGTTCACAATGTATGCTTCATTCATTCCTCCTGACAC
Organism: Petrolisthes cinctipes; assembly: GCA_033782935.1. Classification (NCBI taxonomy): domain Eukaryota; kingdom Metazoa; phylum Arthropoda; class Malacostraca; order Decapoda; family Porcellanidae; genus Petrolisthes; species Petrolisthes cinctipes. Next base: position 50,012 of record JAWQEG010000807.1, on the reverse strand, counting down.
ACATCTTCTCTACCTGATCATTCGTTACCTTCCCACATTACCTCCTATATAACTCCGCCCACATTTCTCTCCTCCTCTCCCACTAACATCCCCCTCCCTCCACCTGCAACTGTTGCCAGATCAGACGAGGCCCAAACCAAGTAGCTTGTGGAAGAAGTGTGGACCCTTGATCTGTCCGGAGCTGTACACGGAGTAATCACGTGGCTGGAAGTTTCCTGCGGGTAGACACGGCTGGGTGTGTAGGCACAAAGGAACTAAGGACATGGCGCCACTACAATATACACTGAATAAATAAATTCTTGTATCTACCACTTCTTTTTACACTCATTGAAGACCACCAAATGTGTTCCCAGGCTTTTGCTATTCATTATCATACACACTAAGTGATTTACTAGGCCTGTGTTAAAAGGGTATATGTGCTAAATTTAATCATCTTATATCAATGACCTTCTGTATATAATATATAGTAAGTGATTTGCTGAGCCTGTGTTAATAAAAGGATATATAATATTATTAAATTTAATAATATTATATCGATTGGCTACTTCATGATGATAATGATTAATGTGATTGTAATTAATGTTGTTGTTGTTGTTGTTGTTCATTGTGGACCTACTTTCAGATCTATTATGAGAAGTGTGAAACCGCCTCACCCTGGATGATATAAAGGAAGAAGAATGGATGAAGAAGGAAGACGATGGGGTGGAGGAGAAGGAAGAGGGAGAGGATGGGGTGGAGGAGAAGGAAGAGGATGGGGTGGAAGAGGGAGAGGATGGGGTGGAGGAGAAGAAGGAAGAGGATGGAGTAGAAGAGGGAGAGGATGGGGTGGAGGAGAAGGAAGAGGATGGGGTGGAAGAGGGAGAGGATGGGGTGGAAGAGGGAGAGGATGGAGCGGAGGAGAAGAAGGAAGAGGATGGGGTGGAGGAGAAGAAGGAAGAGGATGGGGTGGAAGAGGGAGAGGATGGGGTGGAGGAGAAGAAGGAAGAGGATGGGGTGGAAGAGGGAGAGGATGGGGTGGAGGAGAAGAAGGAAGAGGATGGGGTGGAAGAGGGAGAGGATGGGGTGGAAGAGGGAGAGGATGGAGCGGAGGAGAAGAAGGAAGAGGATGGGGTGGAGGAGAAGAAGGAAGAGGATGGGGTGGAAGAGGGAGAGGACGGGGTGGAGGAGAAGAAGGAAGAGGATGGGGTGGAAGAGGGAGAGGATGGGGTGGAGGAGAAGAAGGAAGAGGATGGAGTAGAAGAGGGAGAGGAAGGGATGGGGATGACAATGGTACAGGTGAGAGGAGGAATGAGAGAATACATCCCATGGGTTACAATACATTGAAGAGTTTGGCATCTAAAACATGTGATGTTATTGTCTTGGAGTTATTAAGTAAACGTTCTGGGTTCTGTCTTCTCCTTGAACAAGAGGATATATCACCAGACAAGTTTGATTTATTGGTTAAAGTTTTGGCTGAAGCTTCTCACTCACAGTCCAATAAGGAAGCCATATATGAACTTTTTAGTAAAATAATAGAAATGAAATTTGTGGATAGGTTGGCCATGCATTCTGTTAAAATAAAGATAGACTACCCAGAAAGAGCCAAGAGCTTTCTTACAGATTTATTAACGTTTATAACAGCCATCACAAATGTAATGATAACAATTGCTATTGACAAGTTTCCCACCTCTATTGACATTATCCACTCATCACTCAGCGTACTCACTTCACAGGGTTGGGTCAGTGATAATCTTGTGAGTAAATGTGAACAGTTACAGGAGCGGCTAAAAGAAGAAGCTCGAAAATGGGAATTTCAGCAGAAATATGATGACAAGGGCAAGAAGAGAATGAGAATTGACATGGATCAGCTGGGACCTCCCGACGATTTCCGAGAACTTCCCGTACTGCCCTGTGCACGAGATCTTTCTCACAACCAGCACCCATTTCTACGCAAGAATATTGTTGAAGGCAAATACAGGGATGGGAACCACTACCTTGACATACAGTTTCGCTTATTGCGTGAAGACTTTGTGAGACCTTTAAGGAATGGCATAAATTTTTTCAGGTCCGATACACGCAAGAAATACAGTGATGTGAAAATATACAGGAGAGTGACCATCAGTAATCCAAGTATGGTTGGCCACAAGGAGTGCCACTTTGTACAGATAAGTAATATGAATAGAGTCAGAATGGATGTCTCTAAGCGTCTGTTGTATGGTAACCTACTCTGTTTCAGCAAAGATAACTTCACTACTATCATTCTTGGCTCAGTTGCTGATAGGGATATAGATAGATTGAAGAAAGGAATTCTTGGTGTGGAGTTTGAATCTGATACAGAAATTCATGATCTGTCCGGTGAGTTTGTAATGGTTGAATCACGGGCTTATTTCATGGCTTACAAACACGTACTAAAAGCACTTCAGGAAATACCAGATGATGGTTTACCATTGGCACCATATATTGTTCATGTTGAACAAAACATTAAACCACCAGAATACTTGCCTAATGGACAGAGGTATGATTTGAGAGTAATAAAGAATCCAAGAATAATGGTGTATCCAAAAGCCTATACTGCACAGTTTGACTTTGATGAGCAACTTGACACCGTGGAACCTGATGATGGTGAAGTAATGAATCTATCAAACATACTCATTGAAGAACCACTACATCAGAAATGGCCAACCTCACAACAATTTGGTTTGGATGACTCACAGCTTAGAGCTTTGAGAAGTGCACTCACCAGACAACTTGCCATTATACAAGGTCCACCTGGCAGTGGTAAAACCTTTCTGGGACTTAAGATAGTACATACACTACTTCACAACAGTCATGTTTGGGAACGGGATAATCCATCTCCAATACTTGTTGTGTGTTTTACTAACCATGCCTTGGATCAATTTTTGGAGGGCATGACGAGATACACCAATCGCATTGTGCGTGTTGGTTCCAGAACTAAGAGTGATGTGATTGCACGCTATCAGATTAATTTTCTAGTACGTAGCACTGGTTGGGTGCCGGCCATAATACGTGAACGCATCTCTCGGGTCAAAGAAGAACTCGTGAATCTCGAAGGTAAAATAAAGACGTTGAGAGCAGTGTTGGATGAATGTAATGTCTATACTGGAATCCTCTCCCTCCAACTTCTCCTATGTGAAAATGTCATACCACACCACATCAGGGATCAGTTTGATAGAGAAAATTGTGACAGGAAGTTGGCAGTTTGGTTAGTGTATAGTGTAGATCATCAGCAAGCCGTTGTCACCACCTCTAGAAAACGGAAACACTCCAATTATAGTAACAATTCCAAATCAACCATAGAAATCATACAAGAAGAAAAACCAATCAAACCCAATGCCAATAATAATGATGGTGATGATGATGGGGAAGAGATTGGGGAAGAATTACTTGAAATGGAGGAACGAGATAGAATATTGGATGTTGGGGATGATGATGATGATGATAAAAATGATGATGATGCACCAATGCTCATGTTATCTGACATTGAATATGAGATGAGGGATATGTATTTGGTAAATGGGATGGCAGAGTTGCTACAGATATATGAGCAAGAATATAATGAGGTAGCACTACTAGTGTATAATATGCTTGCTGGTCTGAGAGAAATATTGTTGTATGGTTTTAGTGTTCCAGAAATGCCTACAACGGAAATGCAAGTGATAGAGGACAATCTTCAAGATATTTGGGTTCTGGACCTTGTCACTAGATGGCAGATGTATAAATACTGGCTAAGGAAACTAGAAAATAAGGCCAAAATCACCATAAAAGTGTTGAATGAAGAGCACAAACCCAAAGCAAGAACCATGAATGAGGTTAAAGATCAAGAATATCTTCACTGTATGAGAAACGCCTCCATTGTAGGCATGACGACCACTGGTGCAGCTCGGTACAGCAGGGTACTGAAGGACTTGGCACCAGCCATTGGTGAGTACAAAGTCAAATTTACTCTCCTTATTAATGGTGATTGTATCTTTTGTGTTGTAGACTCTCGATGTACAGCTACAATAAAAAATATCCACCGACACTTCCCTTCCATCGTAGTAAATATCTTGGTAATAAAGAACAACACATGTATGATTTTGCAGCACCTCATAATAATTTTTGAGGGGGTTGAGTTGACGTAAGGTGTTGTATGATTATATTTTGATATGATACTGATTGATTTGCACGATGGAAGGAAAGTGTTAGTGGTTATTTGATTGTGGTTGGGGGGGGTTTAGGGGGGTGCGGAAGTAGGGAACAGGCTTGAGGGGTTTAGGGGGGTGCGGGAGTAGGGGACAGGCTTGGGGGGGTTTTGGGGGGTGGGGGGAGTAGGGGACAGGCTTGGGGGGTTTAGGGGGGTGCGGGAGTAGGGGAAAGGCTTGGGGGTTTTGGGGGGTGCGGAAGTAGGGAAAAGGCTTGAGGGGTTTAGGGGGGTGCGTGAGTATGGGACGGGCTTGGGGGGGTTTTGGGGGGTGGGGGGGGTTTTGGGGGGTGGGGGAAGTAGGGGACAGGCTTGGGGGGTGGGGGGAGTAGGGGACAGGCTTGGGGGCGGGGGGTTAGGGGGGTGCGGGAATAGGCTGTACAGTACTATACAATTAATATATACTTTTATTCACCACTTTATTTTACACTCAGTCACTCGTTGAAGATGACCAAATGTTTTCCCAGGCTTGAGTTATTCATTACCATGCAGACTAAGGGTCGATTCCACAGTCGTATTCGTTTGTTAGCTTCCCAACCAACCACATTTGTAAGGCTTCATTATTTTCCAAAAGCTGAGTATTCACATTCACAAAATCTATCCAACAGTAAGATAATGATGATCACTGTATAGTTTACTCACCAAATTAATTAAATAATTCACCCATAAGTCATTTAAACGACTAACATTCTTTCGTTTGCGTGCTTACAAACCAATACCAACCACTGTGGAATCGACCCTAAGTGATTTACTGAGCCTGTGTTAAAAGGGTACCACTGAATTTAATCCAATCGAGAACCAACTGTTAGTTAGTACAGTCTTCAGATAATTTTTTTTTTTTATTCCATTCATCATGCATGTCTTTGAATCTACAAAATAATGGTCAACTATTTTCTTATATTGTATACTGTACTATTTAATCATTTTACATTTAGTCCCACATTGAAGACCTCCAAGTGTTTTTTTCAGGCTTTTATTACACATTATATACAGTCATTGAAGACCACCAAATGTTTCCTCAGACCTCTGTTATACATTATCACTATACAGCTGTACTAAGTGATTTACTGATACCTTGTTAAAATGATAATGCTTAATTATCTTTATCTGTTGGATTTTGAAGTTGTTGTGTTGGATTGAATTGAATTGAAGCGATAATTGTTGTAAAGGCATACAAAGAAGAAGGCCAGAGCATGCTGACCAACCCACAAACAATGAATTTTGATAACTTGTACAAAATTCTTAATATAAATATATATGTTGTACAGCCACAATCAAATAACCACAGACACTTTCCTTTCATCGTGCAAATAAATCGGTATCATATCAAAATATAATCATACAACATCTTACGTCAACTCAACTCCCTCAATTATTTTTATGAGGTGCTGTAAAATCATACATGTGTTGTTCTTTATTACCAAGATATTTACTACGATCAAAGGAAAGTGTCGGTGGATATTGGATTGTGGCTGTATACTCGCAATCCACAATTTCTACCCCGCCTGAGTCGAAGCCCGAGACCATAAGCAAGTGATTTTTGGTCGACAGCTTACCCAAACCATCATGAGGCCACACACATTTCAAACTAATGGAGGCTTGGGTGGGCTGTCGTCCAGAAACCGCCTGTTTTAAATCTCGGGAATCGACTCAGCTAGATGGGCTATAGATTGTCGTGCGCGAGTGTACAAAGGTTCATAGCAAAGAGTACAAACAACTAAAGATATAGTCGTCTTGAAATATATTGCATATTGTTTACAGTTGTGGTTGAGGAAGCTGCTGAGATCTTGGAGGCACATATTATCACATCTTTAACAACCAAGTGTCAGCATCTCATCATGATTGGTAAGTAGGAGTGGATAAGTTTCAGGTTGGTATTATTAAACCTCTTCTTCAAGGAAAAAGCTCTTCTTTGCTCGAATTGTATTACAAATTTATACGAATAGAGCAACCAAGAGACTTTTTCTTAAAGAAGTTGTTTAATAATACCACCCTCAGTAGCTTATCACAGTAATACCTTGTTTGTTTTCCACTGTTGATGTTGTTGTTATGTATCGCACTGTTTGTAATGAATCTGTGTATAGGAAAAACTCTTTAATAATACCACCTTCAGTAGCTTATCACAGCAATACTTTGTTTAATTTTCCATTGTTGTTGTTATGGGTGAAAATCGCATTGTTTGTAATGAATCTGTGTACAGGAAACACTCTTCGTACACTCGGCAAAAACAAGTTTTGGAAGCACATCTACGTTAAGTTTTATATTTTGAACACAGTAGAGTTGCTGCTCTCCATTAGTCCGAGGCGTCCGGGTTCATGATTGTGTCTCTCCACTATGTAATTCAGGCTCCAGGTAATACAAGGTCAGTTTCAATGTACATTCACGGTCAATAATAATAATAAGCCACATTGGGTATACTCATGTAAACGTTTGACAGATTGTCTCTGTTCGTTAGCTGATAAACTTTCCAATAAATTGGTTACAAACAATGTTTTAATTTACTACAAACATCTACTAACTATTCAAAACAATAACATCATATGTGAACGCAAAAACATTAGACAGCAATTTATATTAGTTACCTATATAGGGATGATTATATTATTGACCACTACTGTAAATTAGCCTAACCCCCACACAACTCTTGCCCACTTCCTTTGACGTGAGTGAAAAAGAAAATGGGAGGGAGATGGGAAAGCGTACAGTACATGGTGAACTATAAATATTATTGACTTATAAGAGGAAGTATATAATTCCAAGTTATAATATTACTAATAGTGTTTTACCTGATAGTAACTAGTCGATTATAAAAGAAGAGTTTTCCTCCTTTATTAATATTATTATTATTATTAAGCCACCAATTATCACTCCCTACTCCTCTCCTGCCCCATTATTAATTACTAACAGCCACTACTGTATATATACACAAAATAGGCCTACTTACGAGTATGGGTACACGAATGAACGTCTCACATGTTGGACCGCGCCTTTAGACGTCCTCCCTCCCCGCATCTGTCACCCTTTTCCTCCCTTCCAGGGGGTAGTGACCTGAGTCCCTGGAGGGGTGACCCGACCGCATATTCCCGTTCTGTGACCCATTTTAGTCTAGCCACGCCCCCTCTGTAGGTTAGGTTAGGTTAGGTTGGCTTGGGGTAAGGTTTAATACATACAGTCGGCGCAAAAGAAATCTACGCACCTGCTTAAATTCATATCCGGAGAAGATTTCTTACACTTAAAATATTTTTAGGGGTAAATAAAACGCATGATTGTTTGCCAAGAGATACTATTAGTATTTTGTCATGTTACCTTTCACTTTCAGTACAGCATTTATACGTTTTGGCAAACTTTCACACAATTTAAAACAATAGTCAATATCAACTTCAGCCCACAGCGTATGTATTTTCTCCACCAAACTGTCTACACTTGTCACTGGAAGCTTCCCAACCTTCCTTTTAATCTCATTTCAGAGGTTTTCTATAAAAATGAGGTCTGGGCTGTGTCATGGCCACTCAATCAACCGAACATTGTTGTTAGACAGTCACAGTTTCACTGACCTTGCCGTGTGACACGGAGCACCGTCCTGAAGAAAGTACACATTCTCATGAGTCTCATAAAAGGGGAGCATGTGAGTCTCCAGGACATCCTTGTACAGTGCAGCATTCATATTAACATTCTTTTCTAAAAAGTATAACCCTGCAGTTCCCTTTTCCCGACTAAAGCACCCCCACACCATCACACCAGCTGGAAACTTGACCATCTTGACAGTGTACTTGCTGTTAAAGCGATCCGAACCTGACGGACGTCGCACCAGTCTTTGTCTCTTGGAGATTGTTTTAAACGTACTTTCGTCACTAAACACTACCCTGCACCAGTCTTCTGATGTCCAATGCTCCTACTGCTTGCAAAAGTCCAGCCTCTGCTTCATCATCATCTTAGTTAGAAGAGGTTTTTGAGCGGCGCGACGACAGTTTCAGGTCTTTCTGCAGGCGATGTTGGATGGTACGGACTGACACATTGCCTAAAACATGGGCGTGCATTTCCTTCAACTCCTTGGCAGTGACGAAAGGGTCTTTCTTCACCTCACGCTCCAGCAAGTTGTCAGTCCGTGGGTGTGTCTTCTTCTTCCTCCCTGTCCCTTCTTTCCTTCCTGGAGTAGTGCCTGTCCCTTGTGCTGTGACAGCTTTCTTGACATACCGCACAGCTCCTTCTGACATTCCTAATCTTCTCGCAATTTCACGATTGCTTAATCCTTCACCAACCAAAGCCAAAACCTTGCTTTTCTCCTCCTGATCCATCTTGGTAGGACCTATTTTTCTATACAAATTAAACGCCTGGAGCGAAACAAAGGCTAGGGGTGCGAGGGGAGGGGAGCGTAAGCCTATCTCCTTCACAGCCCAAGGACAAAGCGTTACTAATGAGCCTGCATTTAAAAAATCTCGCGCCTATTGGGAAGCAGAAAGATACCAATTAGTGCATTTTACCATATTTCTAACCTATAGGGTTGAAAATCCACAAAACAACTCGACCATTACAGAGCGTCGGGATTTGAAGGGTGCGTAGATTTCTATTGCGCCGTAACTTTTCGTGGGAAACACATTGAAAATATTTTCGAAACTGAGACTTGGTTAGTTTTTGAGTAATACCCAAGCTTCAAACAAACTTCAGCCCGCCCACACTGTACCAATCTCTCACACAGAACGGGAAAATGTGACCCGGCCACCTTAACCACAGACTACTTTTTGTCGCATACCGCGAACTGCCAGCGAAGCACCCCAATCGCCGCCAAAGGACCCGAATAAGGATTTCATTAAAAAATATTAAAAATATTACTTATTCGCGGCGGCGTTGGGAGCTTATTCGCATACGTATAAACTAGGCTTAAGGTAAGCTCCTACAAGTTGGCTGTCATAATATAATCTTTTATCATGATTTTATCGGTTTATGATCAGACAAGTGTGTAGTTCCCTTTTGGTTTATCCCAACCAACTTTGCTTATCATATAGGGTATTAATGGCAGCCAAGGACAGAGAGCAGTATAATATTGAATATGAACCCTTAGGCTTCGACCCCGAGATTCGAAAGATTCATGTAGCCGAACGAGGTCGACAACAAATGTGATTCAACCACCTCTGGTCAGTCCGTGCTTGCCCACCGTTTATCCTTAGCATCATAAAAAAAAAAATTATAACCCAATTACAAAATAAATGTGTCAGAGATATCTTCAGAGATGTAGTATCACTGTGATTATTTAACTCAAAACAATCCACGTGTGTAAGATGGAGTATCCTTGATACACTAGTGGATGAAGTGAACTTTGTTGCTTAATCCCTAGAGTCCGGGATCGGCATGTGCCGACTCACTAGAGCTGCCCGGGGATCTGGATATGACGACTCTCTACTGTAGGCATGAGCCAATGTTGTCAATTTCGTGAAAATGTAGCCACTTTTGGCGGAGTTTTTGGGACTGGGCTTTAGCCAGCAGTATGTCAATAGGATATCCATACTCAGTCAGTGTGCAAATGTTTGGCGTGATGGCTGACAATGTTGCATATATTCTCGCGCATTCGAATTGATGCGCCTCTGCTGCCTGGCAACACCCTCCACCACCCGCTACCCCACCAACCACCCCAAGCCAGGTCTGAGTCACACGTGCTTATTTACACACCGCGTTCTCGGGCCAAAAGTTACTTCTCTTCCTCACATCATATCTTTGTACCCAGGAGTCGTAGACAGCTGGGTTACAGAACCTAGGCAGTAGTGTTTAGATGTAGGGAGTAATTGAAGTAAAGTGATTTTGGAGAAATCACCCAGACAGGGCGGGCGGAATGCAGCAGGCAGCCTGGCCCTGAAGCACGATTTTTCAATCCCCTCCCCCCCCGGATTGGAGGGGTTTAGGAACTGAATAACTTAAATCTTAAACAGGTGAGCCCCTGTACCATGCGGCAGTGCAGGCAACTGTACATATAATAAACTGTGTAAATCTGGTCCAGGGTTTGAGAACTCCACTACAACGTGATCTATGTCAGCAATATAATTGAATTACTTGCCTTAAATTATTACTTGGTGGCTTTCTATCTCTGTAGAACATTATATATTTACCATTTACGTGGATATTGTGTTAATTATTTAGAAATATAAAGCATTGTTTTCAATCTATAAACAAAACAATTGTTAAATGACGGGGGAAGGGGGACCCCTGCCGTATGTCAGGAGTGCCAACCCTACATTGCACCATTTACAGCGGTGGTTCCAATACATTTTTGGCCGAATGTACAGCCATGGCTGATAGTGGTGGACCAGGGTCCAAGGAGTGTTGGAGAGCAACTGAACAGAGTTCGAACAAGTGAATTTTCCAAACCATTCTCAACGTTAAGATAGGTTTAGAAGAATAACTTTTCGAACTCTGTTGTTCATTTGCTCTCTAACACTCCTTGGACCCTGGTCCATCACTATCAGCAATGAAGTACATTACACAAGCAAAAGCCCTGCAGTGGATAATGAGAGTGTACTGTACTCAAATGATTACAAAACAGTACAATACACACCCATAACATCAGTGCAAAAGAAGGCATTACTGCTTAAATCAGGATTTATTATACAGTGTAGTGGGTGTGAGTGTCTAGTTGGAGTACATTAGAGCGCCTTGATTCCTCCAAACTATATCAGGAAATAAGACTATAACGGCAAAGAAGCCCTTACGTTACCACCCGGGTGAACAGACTCCAGATTACACTGTAACAGTTTATTAGTAATACAGGTGGTATACAGTACATACATATATAAATGTATAGGAGGCCAGCCTGCTTTGTAGCGTCGTGGAGAAGTCCATAGTAACTGCAGGAGAGTTGTGCAAGTCTGGACACACCGTGTGATCGGAGCGGGAACACGTGTGGTAGGCAGGTGTGCGACGGGGACGAAGGCAGGGCTGGTCCTTCTGTACTGGAGCTAACAAGGTAATCTGTCTTCCCGCTGCCCTTTTATCTTGTCGGCCATAGCCCCGGATGTAGCATCCTCACGTGACCTCCGCACCTCTGTAAGTGCGCGACCCCGGATGATTTATGGCTGAGAAAGGAGTGGAGTCTGCCCGCCGGTGTCCCCAGAGGGACAGCCAGACTGGCGGCGGTATCCCAAGGGGAGATAAGCTGTGTCTGGGCAGGGGATTAGTGTACCTGACACACTGTGGGATGACTGCTGGGAAAGGTGCGGGGTTTGCCAAGGAGTGGACAATGGGCAAGGAGTGGTGCACATGGTGCCACTACAAGACCAAAGTAACAAAAATAATGGTGACCTGTTGCCTAGAATAGCTTGAAGGAATCAGTTGCTTCAGATTTACCATCTACCATACTGTACAATGCCCTTAACTGGATGCTGAAAATGAGTATTAAATGTGAACATTGAACAATGCTGTGGGTTTGTTTACAGGAGACCACCAGCAGCTGAAACCAAGTGCCACAGTCTATGAACTTGCCACCAAATTTGGATTGGAGACGTCTTTGTTTGAGAGAATGATCAAGAATGGCCTGGCGTAAGTATACAGTACACACTGTCTTTGTTTATTATTTTAGCTTAACGCATATCAACTTCGTAATGGCATTAAAATGATATATTTATAGAGTGATACAGTGTGTGTATGTGGAGAAGTGTACGTGTGTGTAAGAAAGTGTACGTGTGTAAGAAAGTGTACGTGTGTGTAAGAAAGTGTACGTGTGTATAAGAAAGTGTACATGTGTAAGAAAGTGTACGTGTGTGTAAGGGAGCGTATGTGTAAAAGTGTACATGTGTGTCAGGGGGTGTATGTGTAGAAGTGAACGTGTGTGTCAGGGGGTGTATGTGTAAAAGTGTACTGTACTGTACGTGTGTGTTGTGTGGTGTCTGTGTAGAAGTGTATGTGTGTGTTGTATGATGTCTGTGTAGAAGTGTATGTGTGTGTTGTGTGATGTCTGTGAGTGCTCTCCGCCCCCCCCCCCCCCCCCCGTACACACAACACTATATCATACAATTGTCAAACAGCAAAATATACAATTGTTCTTATGCCTTTGAAAGGTCGAGGACTCTTCGTTAGGCTCTCGACATAAGATGATTGGTCCAAGGCCGCTTGAAGAGTAGGTCATCCCACCGCGCAGGTAGGTAGAGCGTGATGACGTCACCGCGAAGAGTCTCTCGCTCCCTCACTCATAGATACCCTTTACAAACCCTGCCCAAAACTCGACCTTTTGCACATGTTACATGATATTTGATATTGTTGGGGGCAGATGGGATATGATGCAGCTTGTGACCATCATTCCTTATAGCATTTGTTTATGCAAGCACCAAAAGACTAGCCTACCTTTTGATATGATAAATGTCTCTCTCTCTCTCTTGTGATCAGCTGTCAACTTTAAACTATTTCAAAGCTTAGTTGAAGAAAAATGGGGTACACACACTTGAGGTAGGCATTAATATTTTAATAAGGAAACAAATATAATACATAAATTACAGTACTAAGAGTAAGTTTGAACTTCATAATTTATCAAGTATACCATGTAGGATATAATAACAATACTTATTCATAAGTAGTACCATGCTTTGCTCTTTCACTTAATTCTTATCTTAGTTTTGACATTTTGTTAGATATTTTCCTCTGTGAATTTCGCTTTCTGTTGAATATCCGTATCCTGAAAAATATGCGACAACGAACAAAAAACCTAATCACGTCATCTGGTAAATCTACAAAATTTCTTATTTCACTTGTTAATGTTGTTACACATTTTGGTCCCTCTCTGAGTTCCTTATCTCTGTGATAACAAATAAACAGTCTTTCCATTTGTTTCAGTTGATCAAAAACAATATTGCTGGATATCTTTAACTTCCCTAATGTTCTAGAAATTGTGCCAATCTAGTCATCTGTGCCTAGGAAATTGTACTGTGGAAACTTTTTGACAAAATAACCCCCAATGTACCTCAGTCCTTCTGTTTCCATTGCCTTTTCTAATGTCTCTTCTTCTGTACTTATTGGAAGACAGTTCTCAATGTCTTCCATTTCACACAAGGAATTATTAAAATCAACTGAACAGCCTTCCTGACGTTCATCCTTCGAACTCCTGTTACATCAACATGATTATGTGACACACATTCACTATTGACTTTCGTAGTATAATGTACGATAAACCCATAGTCAAGAAAATTGTTACGAATCAACTTCATCAAGTGAGGGGCATCTGCAAACACGTATATTTCCCTGTATTTAGCAGCTGGATTAGTGAAAGAGGTATGATCTACATTTACACTCAGATTGTTCTATAATCTTACATTTGTGGGACTGAGATCATTCACTATGGCTACTACTGGATATCCAACTGCTTCTACCCTGCTAATTAAATCAAATGAAATATCCTTGTTCATGTCCGTATAAAAAATATAGTATATTACCTGTTTCCATGGGCTAGTAAGGCCTCTTATCATTTATTTTGGGGGGCGTGTCGCGGGCTACTACTGAGTGTGAGTGAGAATACGTGGGTCTGATTGGGTGAAGGTGATGTGAGGTGAGGTGAGGGGAGTCACCAATCCTGTCTCTCTTCTGTCTGACGTCATGCGCGGGGTAGGACGAGTTTAGAGACAGACGCGGGAAGACCTACTCTTCAAGCGGCCTTGGATTGGTCCAGCCAGCACCTCCAGTAAGCGTGTTTATGATTAGTCCATTGTATCTCCCTTCCCCTACTCTCCACCCTAACCTAACCTAAAGTTATCACTATCCTTTTAACACAGACTCAGTAAAGCACTTTGTCTGTATGTATGGTAATGAATAAATGAAGTCTGGGAACACACACACACTATCTTTTTAACAGTCTTATTAATTCACTTTATATGTGCATGGTAATGAATAACTGAAATGTGGGAACACACACACACACACTATCTTTAAAGCACAGTCTTATTAATTCATTTAGTCTGTATGGTAATGAATAACAGAAGCCTATAAATACATTTGGTGGTCTACAATGAGTGTAAATGGAGGTGGTGGTGGATACAAATGTTTATTCATTGGATATATACAAAAAGGTAAAGTTGGAATGAAATTGATGAGAAGTTACTTGCTTGTAGTTTACAGTGAATCACGCTATGCACTCTACGATGGGATATACTCAGTGTTGCCAAGTATGGGGAGTTTTCCCTAGACGTGGAGAATTAGAGGTACAAATGGGGAAATTATATAAAGATTGTTCAAGAGCAAATGGGGAAATTTCTACCAGAAGAAATATCAAGAAAGTAAATATACGACTATTTTCAAGAGTAAACAGAGAATTTTTGACTTATAAAGGGAAATTCTGATGTTAAAGTTAAGGAAATTTTGTCAATCAGACCTGGCAACACTGGATATACGTATACAGTAGATCCTAGATATACAGACAATAAATACTTCTATCCACCACTTCATTTTACACTCATTTGAAGACCACCAAATATTTTCTGAGGCTTTTGTTGTTCAGTACGAAACAGACTATGTGAATATACTGAGTCTGTGTCAAAATGATATATCAGCTAAATTTGATCATCTTACATCGAGAGCCTACTGTTGTTGTTTTTTCAATATATATGTTCCGACACTGGACATAGTCTTCATCAAGCCTGTTACCGTGGCCCAGGTCAACTGTTACTCACATACATACACACACGTCACGACTTCCGAACTAGTACCCAGCCACAGAGGGAGGGAAGTGAGGGTAATTCCCAAATACTGCAACTGTTATGGTACAGTTTACCATCTAATTCATGGACTACCTCTGCGACAAAAAGGTCTGTCAATGAAGAATAAGTTTATTAATACGATCCTTACCCTCTTGAACTGATATTACAGATATGAGACACTGGAATACCAACATCGTATGAGACCAAGCATATCAAGGCTTCTGGTGCCAGCTATTTATCCACGACTTAAGGATCATCCCTCTGTTAATACGTTCCCCAGCATTAAAGGACTCACAAAGGATGTCTTCTTTATAACACATGAGATTAATGAAAAAGCTGTAAGTATACAGATTGATTCAGCATTCTATGAATTAAATTGAATGATGACCTGTATGGATAATCTTAAGCAAAAATGTATCTAAGATGAAATGTCGAAATATACATAGTTTACCTGTTACAATACATTTATGATACTGTATTAATGAGGGCGAAAAGTGAAGGAAATCACACACTACCTACAACCATAGAACTGACATTAGTACAATCAATTAACACGTTATCTCATGCACAATCACTCTCTCTCTCTCTCTCTCTCTCTCTCCAATTGGTAGTTGTTGTTGATGTTCTCCCTGGGCAGAATGGCCTCCTGCCCCACAGACCCTTGGTAAACTCTGGTCGCAGTGAAAAAAACAAATTAAAATAAAGGAGGGGCTGGCCCAATATGCCTGGGCTACCGAAGCACATCCCAGGGAAATGGGACCAGAGCTTTCTGGACCAGGGAGTCTGGGGGCCTCATTGAGGGGAAGGTCTGTGATGCCACAGCCAGTGCTGTGGGCCCAAGTCCACGTTACCACAAGAACTACAAGTGGGCCGCACCTTCCATGAGAACAGCCCTGAAGGAACCATAAGGGGGAGGGAGTTTACACTGCTCCATGCATAGGGATAACACACCCCCTGTGTGCTGGCAGTCCACACAGTAGTGAAAAAAAAGAGCCTCCGGTTGCAGTACACTTTACGTGGATTTTTAATCCATGTGGGCAGATCTCGTCAAATCCACTAGAAAGTGACCAGATCCTACAACAATCTGTATTCTAGCCCTGTGGAGGATGACTAATATTCACAGAGAATAAAGTCAGCCCCCTGGGCAGCCAATTGATAGTTTAATGGGGCAGTCTTGGTAAATCTGGTGTAACTTCAAGATTCCACCAAGCTATTTCAACCAACAGGGAACCATTATTTTTGTTCATCTGGTCCTGTTTCCTGACATACTTTGGAGGAATCAAGGCATTCTAATGTACTGTACCAAAAGTGTAATACCCCCTTCATCTCATTTCCATGCTTGCCTTCACGCCAGAAAAATCACATTGTTGTTGGTGCTTTGTAGTACATGTATTGTACTAATAATAACATTATTATAAAAATGATAACAACCCTCTTTGATGTAGTAATAATAATAAGAACCAACACACTCTCCATTGTAATTATAATAATATCGACCCTCTCTCTGCATTGAAATAATAATAATAACAACCATCTCTCCATTGTAATAATAATAACAACTGTCTCTACCGTGGAATAATAATAACAACAACAACCATCTCTACAATGTAATGATAATAACAACCATCTCTCCATTATAATAATTGTTACGACCCAGGCGGGAAAACTTCCCCCATGGGACGTTATTTAATTGAATATGGTTTATGATACTTACGGTACTAATGGGGTGGTGATTATGTAATGGTTAGCACACTCGCCTAGTACGCGATATGTCCCGGGTTCGATTCCCGGGTCAGTGGAATTGTTGGTCAATTTCCCCAGCCCCCTATGTCACAGTTCACCTAGCAGTAAGTAGGTACCCGGCTGTTAAAACAAGGATAGCAACCTTGTAGGCTGGGGGAAGATATGTTGATGTAACAAGACTGACTTGACCGCCTTAATGACCAACACCATGAGTCGATACTAGTCGGTACTAAGGGTCGATTTCACAGTGGTTCGTAGTGGTTTGTAAGCACGCAAACGAAAGAATCTTAGCCGTGTTTTTGACTTGTGGCTGAATTATTTAATGAGTTTGGTGAGTAAACTATACAGTGATCATCATTATCTAACTGTTTGACAGATTTTGTGAATGTGGATACTCAGCTTTTTTGAAAATAATGAAGCCGTACAGGTATGGTTGGTTGGGAAGCTAACAAACGAATACCACTGTGGAATCGACCCTAGGTGTGTTCGGGAGTGCCCTAATGACAGGTTCAATGACAATCACTTATCATTGATTTCCATACTGTTTATTCATAATGCGCCAAAAAGGATTCACACTCACCACTCAACAACGTGTATTTATCCCCTGACATCCTGTGTTAGTTGTCTCGTCACTTTACTTGGTAGTGTCTGCACCTTCCTCATTTTCCTACTTACAAGTTAGCATTCTTCTTCATACATCCTTCCCCTTTACTTGCCGTTTTGTTTTTTGTTTTGTTTTTAAATATGTTCCGACACTGGGCATAAGTTTCATCAAGCCCGTTACCTTGGCCCAGGTCAACTGCTACTCACATACACACACACACATACGTCACGACTTCCGAACTGGTACCCAGCCACAGAGGGAGGGAAGTGAGGGTAATTCCCAAATACTGCAGCTGTTATGGTACCAGCGAGGGTGTTATGGTACCAGTGAGGGTGTTATGGTACCAGCGAGGGTGTTACGGTACAAGTGAGGGTGTTATGGTACCAGCGATGGTGTCATGGTACCAGTGAGGGTGTTATGGTACCAGCGAGGGTGTTATGGTACCAGCGAGGGTGTTATGGTACCAGTGAGGGTGTCATGGTACCAGTGAGGGTGTTATGGTACCTGTGAGGGTGTTATGGTACAAGTGAGGGTGTTATGGTACCAGTGAGGGTGTTATGGTACCTGTGAGGGTGTTATGGTACCAGTGAGGGTGTTTCATGACGTTTGGTGGCCTTATAGTTAGTGCCTTAAACTCAAATCGAAAATGTAAATATTCTAAGGCCCTCACTTGAGAGGAATCGATCTCCCGACTGATAGATTACGAATCCAGCACACTAACCACTTGGCCACCTCCCATGCCCTTACTTCCCGTCATCCTTCATATCCGTCTGTGGCGTCACTTTGTCATTCATAAGTCGTGGTAGCTATTGCAGATACCGGCCCACTGACCAGTAAGTACCCTCCCTGTACCTCTCAGGCTGGCTAACTGAGGTCTGCTTTAAGGGGGAAGTACAGTGTTGGTAAATCTGGAGCAACTGATTTCTTCAAACTATTCCAAGCAACAGAACACCATTATTTTTGTCCATATGGTCATGTTTCCAGGCATACTTTGGAGGAATCAGGGCATAGCTACGTGGGTCTCTTCTCCCACCATCTTCCACAAGCGTTAAAAAGGAACAGTCTTACTTGTCCACTGAAGAAGGACGGATATGTTCCTGCAGCAGAAAGATGATTTATTTATTTATTTTTTTTCACCTCAACCTCGGAACTGTACAGTAGGCTGTCAGTAGCCCATGACTCTTGCGAGGCCCCGAAATTATAGAGTGTCGCACTAGATGAGATAGTAGAGCTTCGTGGTGATGTTGGTACCGTAGCTTCTCTTCTGCTCCACTAGATGACCACACCTTATTTGTACACGTTACTATCAGGAAACAAGAGGACACACACACACTCACACACACACACACACACACACACACTAGAATAGACAGTGGAGCTTCATGGTGATGATGTTGGTACCGTAGCTTCTCTTCTGCTCCACTAGATGACCACACCTTATTTGTACACGTCACTATCAGGAGAGAGCAGCTACACCGTCACTCACAGCATCTTGGAATATGGTCGAGCATCTTCTATGTTGTGAGTTGACGACGAAGTAGGGGGTATTTTCTTGACGTGTCGGCGTAGCCAGGATACTTGATGCATAGCTGGACCCATCAGATCACCTCTGAAAAAAAAACAGACGTTTCTCGTGGACTCGAACCCGGGCCAAAGTCATTAGCAATCCGTCACCGTATCCACTCTGCCACCGCAGAAGTTAGCGTAGGTTGTTGCACGTAGGTAGAACCTACTGGATTAGGATGGCGGATCCCGCACACAGGAGGACCGCCTGAACTCCCACCTATGGGGGTCCTCTCCCCTGTGTTGTCCGAAAAGTCCTCCTCTGTTGGGAATTCCATGTGGTTATATTTCGTGGGTCGTGCGTTGCCGAATACACAACACACTTTTACTTGTATCGGATCACAATTGAGCACAAGCAACTCTACCATGCGTGAAGATGACACTTCTCACTTCCCTTCTTCCTTTCTGTGTTTCCTTATTAATGTTCCATGCATCTCCGTGGAGTTCACCACAGTCTACCTCCTTAATAGCCGCGATCTTACACTAAGTCTTACTTTCTTTAATTAATGGTACAGCACTTGTTGGCCGATGTTTGCATTATGGCAAGGATAGCTCACCTTCCGTTCTCTTCTATCACTTCTTCTAGCGAATGTTTATGACTATAAAACCGAACAAGAACTCTGAGTCGTAAGAGATCGGAAGGTAATGTCAGACTGTCCGATGTTCTTTCCTTCTCTCTTACTTGAGCTCATCCCTCTTTCTTTCCTGCCTAAGTAGAAAACACAACAAGGATTGGCTTAAGGTGGTAATTCCCCTTTGTTACATTGGAGTGCCTTGATTCCTCCAACGTATGCCAGGAAACAGGCCCAAGTTAACAACAGTCATGGTGTTCTGTTTCTTGCAATAGTTTGGAGGATTCACCGATTCCGTTGCTCCAGATTTACTAACACAAAACTTCCTCCTTAAGTCACTTCAGAGGAATTCGTCAGTTCAATCAGTCAAGAAAGAAAGTATATTGGTTTCTATTTGGAAGTGCGTGGTCATATTTCAGTAAAGAATAATGATAACCATATCTCGTTGTAATAATAATAATAAAAACAGCGACCCTCTCTCCATTGTAATAATGTTAATAATAACAACCAACTCTCTATTGTAATAATAATAATAATAATAATGAAAGTAATAAAAATAATACCGACCCTTTCTCCTTTGTAATAATAATAATAAAAATAAAAATAACAACAACAACAACAACAACAACAACCCTCTCCATTGTAATATTAATAATTTAACAATGAACTTTCTTTCGGTTCATGCATATTCCAGGAAGCTGATGATAACAAAAGCCACGAGAACCTTTACGAGGCTGAGCTGGTTATGGGTCTGTGTCGCCACCTGATGTTACAAGGATATTCCCCTGATGAGGTCACCATACTCACACCTTACTCGGGACAGTTCTTCCTCCTACGCAAGGTAATGAAACCTATGTATAAATCACGGTCTACAGTAGATAGAGAAGATGATGATGATTTAGGGCTTTATGCCTATAGACTCATGGTGTTGGTCATTAAGGCATTCAGTCTTGTTCCCTAGTCCTTGCTTTAACAGCCGAGTACCTACTTACTGCTTAGGTGAACAGGGACATTTATAGAGGGCTGGGAAAATTGTCCAACAATTCCACTGACCCGGAAATCGAACCCGGGAATCGCCCGTGCTGGGCGAGTATGTTAACCATTGCACCATCAGCACACCCCTGGCCAGAGACCTGGACTCACTTGGCGCTGGGCCCACTCTGACATAGACGTTTGGACCTCTGAGTCAGATACCCCTCATTCATTGGTTAAGATTGAGCCCAGTCCCAGATTGTGGACCCAGATACCCCTCCACTTGCACTCTAGCTGACCTATACTATCTGGACCGTGGTATAAACACTTCTTGGTGATGTTGACGATGATGTGGTACTGGTACGATGACTCCATTGACACTACAGAGCTATCGTAACTACTACGCACCACACCATCGTCAACACCACCACAGATATTGTGGCACTACTTCTCCCTGCCTGCACCACTTCTCTCTGGCCAACCTACAGGCCAAGCTGGAGGAAGCCAAGCTCTGTGGAAAGGGCCGGGCAGCAGTCGTGGCTCGGCTGACTAGCACATGTGGGTTTAATATTTTCTGAGCATAGGCACGAAGATTAGTATTGGTAGCGTAGTGGTTAGCATGTTGGCTTACGAAGCGCAATGTCGCATAAAATTTTACCTAAGTTATCCCTTCGAGTGAAGAGACAAGTGTCTTTATCATACACATTTTGTTAATAAAACATATTGTGAAAATTTGTGGAAGGTTTGAAACTATCTCGGCCAGAATACGAGTCAAATTCAACGCTTCCCTGTTTTTTTATAATAAAAAAGAAAAGGAAAAACGAAGTAACATGGCTTGTGAAACGCATATAGTAGTGGAATGTCTGGAGGTCGTTTCTACCGGAAGGTGTATAGTAGACTTGAATACTAGGCACGGTTTTAATAACAAGGTACACACAGGTAAATACTAGAAGTAGTCCCAAGCACCAGAGTAGAGTCTTCCCACTTGGCAGGCTGCGTGTGTTGCTTGGAGAAGATCGTGGAGTTGCATGGAGTAATCGTGGTGTTGCTTGAGGGTGACCTTAGCATAGCGTGTGGCGAGAGAAAGCCTGGCGTAGTGCGGCTAGGTGAGCAGCGGCAGTTGGCGGAGCTGGAGGAGAGAGTTGTTGCTTGGCTGGCGGTCCCGATGCTAGTATGAGAGCGTAGGTACTAGGTAGGGAAGGTGAACGGCTAGCCTTGGTTGAGCGTCTGCGCGCTGGTGAACAGGTGAAGTCTAAAATGCGCGGGTAGACAGAGAATGGGAAATCCTGGTGCTTGGGTCACTACAGTAGTATAATACAGAAATTAATCCCTTGTTTTCTTGTTTGTTTTCCCCTGGTGTAATTTGAAGAATAAAATAGATATTGATCAATTTTTATCCTAATAAATAATTATAATATTCTGTACCGGTATTTATCTCTTCCTCAGCTTCAGCGACAGCAAGCTGTTTGTACAGCCGTGAGAATCTGTGTGGTTGACAACTTTCAGGGAGAGGAAAACAACATCATACTGCTGTCTCTAGTACGGAGTAATGTGGAAGGCAAAGTTGGCTTCCTTAGCACCGAGAATCGTGTGTGTGTTGCACTCTCCAGAGCCAAATATGGACTATATATTACAGGCAACATAAAACTACTATGCAAAAAAAGTGATCTCTGGAAAAAGATTGCAGATGACCTTGCCAGTAGAGAATGTATTGGTAATTCATTAACTTTACAGTGCAATAACCATCCTGAACAACTGATGACAGTTACTTGTGGTAATGACTTTAGTATCAAGAGTCCTGAAGGAGGTTGTCAACAAATGTGTAGTAAACCTCTACCAAGATGTAACCATCTGTGTCCATTGATGTGTCACATGTATAACTTGAATCATGATCAGTACAATTGTCAGGAACCTTGTCTAAAAATGTGCGATCTCAAACATCAATGTCGAAAGAATTGTTGGGAAGAATGTGGACTTTGCTTGGTGAAAGTAGAGAAGAAACTTCCATGTGACCACATTCACACCATGCACTGTTACATTACGCCAGAATACTACCGTTGTGACACCATTGTTGAGAAAGAGATGCCGGACTGTCAGCACAAAGTCAAAATGGCCTGCCATGAGGATCCAACGACATTCCCTTGCCCTGAGAAATGTGACTTCAGGTTGGACTGTGGCCACATGTGTCTTTGGCTGTGCCACTCAACACGAGACCAGGAACACCTCGAATACGAATGCTATAAAAAATGTACCAGAATCAATGCCGAATGTACCCAGCAACATCCGTGCATGAAGAGGTGTTATGAGGACTGTGATAAATGTACTGTTGACATAAAGAAAGTACTCCCCTGCCAACATATAAAGGATGTAAGATGTTACATACCAGTGGAGAATGTTAAGTGTAAGGAACCCTGCGAGAAGATCTTACCCTGTGATCATCACTGTCAGAAATTTTGTTTTGAGAAGTGTGATGACTGTCAAGTGAAAATGAAGAGAATTATACCAAGCTGTGGACATGAAGCAATGGTAACACACATTATAATGGGCTGTATGCATGAACATCAATGGTGTTGACATGGTACCGGTACTATGGTTCTGTAGTTTGTCTATGGAACCATCGTACTGGTACCATGCTAGCGTCAACAACACCAATGTTCTTGCATTCGGCCCAATAAGTCATAGTTAAGGGATGATTTTAAAGGACTATTAGGTTTATTATTTTTTCTCATTAGTTTAAGATTTTTGGATTGTAGTTGAGTTTTAAGCTGAAATTACATTCGATTATGGGCTGTCTTTCGTATGGGGTTAGGTTAGGTTAGGTTTGGTTATGGGCTGTCTTTCCTATGGGGTTAGGTTAGGTTAGGTTATTGACTGTCTTTCCTATGGGGGTAGTACAGTGTTAGTAAATCTGGAGCAACTGATTCCTCCAAACTATTCCAACCAGCAAGACAACCATATTATTTTTTCTGAACTTGGTGCTGTTTCCTGGCATACATTGTACAATCGTGGTTAAATATAATCATCCATATAGGGGTAACTCACGTAAGAGTTTGACAGCTTTCCTCTGTTCCTTAGATGATAAACTTTCCAATAAATAGGTTAACTACCATCTTTTAATTTAATACAAGCAGCTACTCACTACTTAATTAAAACAATAACATCATATGTGAACGTGAAAACATTAGACAGTAACTTGTTTGCGATGATTATTATTGACCGCGACGGTACACTACAGTACATACAACAAATCTAGGATGAAATTTAACTTTTAACAGTACAGTCATGAGCACTATTAAGTATACAGCTTTGGTTGAAGCTTTGAAAAATCCAATTCACCAACGAAGTAATTCCAATGGAGATCTTATTGTGATTTTATTTCCTGTCTCTAGGTATTCGAAACACACCTGAAATACTTATTAGTGCTCGTGACTATACACAAAACACACTCAGATGAAATTTAATCTCTCTCATTGACATTATTATTGATTTGTTTGTTGTGTTGTACCTTAACACTAATATATGTTTTAACAGAACGTACTGTACAACAACACAGTCAGATGAAACTTTACTCTGTCTCTTATATTTTTGTTGTTGTTGTTGTTATTGACTGTTTTGTCTGTGTTATACAGATGCCTTGCAGTGGAACACCAACAGTCGAGTTCTGTGATGGACCATGTATAAAGAAGTTGTCTTGTGGTCATCCCTGTAAACTTCGGTGTAAAGACGAATGTACAGACAAGTGTTTAGAACCGGTCATGTCATCTACCAAGTGTCCCAAGGATCATAGTATTCAGCTGCCATGTCACCTTGTTAATGAAGGTATGTATGACATAATGACCAGTCCTTACGGTGCACACACACGCACACAGGTGGTTTAAAGAGGTATGATGAGTACTTACGGTTTACACACACACACACACACACAGAGGTTAATTAAAGAAGGTATGACGGGTACTTACAATTTTCACACACACACACACACACACACACACACACACACACACACACACACACACCCATGAATCTCTGTGCAGTAAACCTTCTGTGAGGGAAGATGTGTTGATATAACAAGATTGACTGCTTTAATGACCAACATCATGCGTCAATAGGGATAAAGCCCAAACTCTTCTTCTGCGAGCAACGAGAGTCATCACCCAGACATGAGCCCAGCAACACCTCCACCAGCCAACACCACTTCTTCTGCCTGGTGTCTCGCTGGTAGGTTGAAGTGGTTCAACTTTATCAAGGGCTATGGCTTTGTGACTGCAGACAACCACGACTACTTTGTCCACCGGAAGGGCATCCTTCTCTCTGCTGCCACCACCTCACCGCCATCATTGAGGGATGGAATGGAAGTGTCCTTCCCTGTGGAGGAAGGGCGTTGAGGCCACCAACGTAGCTGGACTTGATGGTGGTAAAGTCCTCAGCGCACTCTATTTCCATGGGAGGAAGACGACCGACACCAAACCACCTAAGCGACGGCAGCAGCAACCAGACATCGTCACCGTCTGCACCAAGACTGCTGTTGTGTTAGCTGCAGAAGGGCTGGGTCTTCTCTCCAACCTCCTCTAAGACTTCTTTAGGAGAAATGGCTTGCCACCAATAGCCATTTCTCCTGACCTGAACCACCCACCACCACCACCACCACCAACACCACCAAGAAGCAAGGCAGCTCAACGAGGAAGAAGCAGACCGGAAACGTCACCAACCCCGACTCCGGCCCACCCCCGTCGGCGGTTAATGCTGCCTCGTCCACTCAACCGGGGGAATTGTGGGAAGGCAAGCCATTTCTCCTGAAGATATCCATGAGGAGGTCAGAGAGATGACCTAGCCCTTCTGCAGCTAAGGCAACAGTAGTCTTGGTGCAGACGGTGATGATGACTGCCTGCTGCTGCCATCGCTGCGGTGTCTGGGCGTCGGCCGTCCTCCTCCCATGGGCTTGGAGTAAGCCTAGGACCTGCCCACCATCAGGTCCGGCTACGTTGAAAACTTCCACGCCCTTCCTCCACAGTGAAGGACACCTCCTCTCCGTCCCCCAGTGAAGATGGTGAGGTGGTGGCAGCAGAGAGTAGGATACCCTTCCTGTGGACGTTCTATAGCTGCTGTTGTAGACGGTCACTGTTCTTCTTCCAAGTCTGTTAATAGTGGTGTTCCTCAGGGTTCTGTTCTATCACCCACCCTCTTTCTCCTGTTCATTAATTACCTTCTTACCTGTACCTCTTCCCCTATCCACTCCTATGCCGATGATTCCACCCTACACTACTCCACTCACTTTGACAACCGCCCATCCCAGCAGCTCCTCTCCACATCACATGATGATGCAGTGGCACGCCTCACTTCTGATCTTTCCCTCATCTCTAACTGGGGCAGAGAGAACCTTGTTGTTTTTAATGCCTCAAAAACACAGTTTCTTCATCTTTCAACTCGTACTAATCTTCCTGATGACTATCCCCTCTCCTTCAACGACACACAATTTGACCTTTTCCCTCTCTTTCTCTCACAATCTCTCTTGGAGAGATCACATTACCTCTCTAGCTAAAACCGCCTCAAAGAAGTTAGGTGTGCTGCGCAGATTCCGTGAATACTTCACCCCCACACAGTTGTCTCTGTACAGGGATCTCATCCGCCCCTGTATGGAGTATGGCTCTTATGTGTGGGGTGGCTCAACATTCACAACACTCCTGGACAAGGTGGAGTCAAAGGCCTTTCATCTCATCAACTCTCCTCCTATTACTGATTCACTACAACCTCTCTCTCTTCGCCGCAGTGTTGCATCACTTTCTCTCTTCTATTCTATTCTTCGCTATTACACTGGACATGCTCTTCTGAACTCTCTCAATGTATGCTTCCTCCCCTCAGGAGAGCATACAACACTCGTCAAGCCTCTCGTTCTCACCCCTTTTCTATCCAATTCCCTAATGCAAGAGTTAACCGGTACTCTCAGTCTTTCATATACACAACAGATCAACTCTGGAACACTCTACCTTCATATTTGCACCTTACTACGACTTATGTTCCTTCAAACGCAATGTGTCTAGGCATCTCGAACGAAATTGGATATGATTTTGGACACTAACTGAACACTTCGCAGATGAGGACAATGAGCGGGCTCATAGCCTTTAGTCCTCATCTTTTTTAGTATATATATAAAAAAAAAAAATCTTGCTCATCGCAGGTAACAAAGCCACAGCCCTTCAAATGGTTGAAGCACTTCACCCTGCCAACAAGAGGGTCGGCAGGGGAAGTGGTGGTGTTGGCAATAGGTGTTGACAGGACCATGGCTGGTTGTGGAATCATAGTCGTTCCCAAATTTCTGGAGCGAGGCTCGAAGTGGCCCTGTTTTTAGGGTGGGCTAGTATTGCTGAGCAGCGTATGGTGGTATGAGGATCGCGCTGATTGGCTGGGGCCTCCTTATCTTCATGGTGAATTGGAACTGCTGTGTGGTGTGTCGTGTATTTCTTAGGCTTGAAAGAGCTTTTAGATCTTTGCTCTGTATGTTTAGTATAGGCTCCATTTCTCTTATGTAAAAAGCCTCCAGGATTGAAAGACGTCTGGGGTCTTTACATGTTTCCAGAATTTCTGTGTTCGACTCCAAAATCTCTCTTAATATGTTCATGCCGTGTTGGCTTCTAGAGTGGTTTCTGTGAGTTCCAGATGCCAGGGGGAATGTTAAGTGGCGGGAGAGCTCGTTGTCGCCATGCCAATGTACGAGTTTTTGAGGCCTGTACAGTTTCCTCGTTTGCATGAGAACATTGTACACGATATGAGACTCCTGTGTTGTCTCCTTCGTTTGGTTGGGGCTGTTCTGGAGGAGGAGGTAGCTTGTTTTCTTATTTTTGTAGTAAATGTGGGGCTTTATATTCTCAGCGTTCATCGGTTTGACATTTCGGGAAAATATGTTTTTCATCATTCTTTCGTCTTCTTTATATGCGGTGGAAAAGAACGCTCTATAGAAAATGGTGATGTCTGTCTTGCTGTCATGCGTATTGTTGTTGTTGTTGTTGTTGTTGTTGTCCTTAGAGGGAACCATATGGCTACACCGTCGATCAGTCTCGCTCCAGAACAGGTGGAGTGTGGACGTACTCGTGGCGCTCTGCTTCCATTCTCGTTTGTGTTGTTGTTTTGTGTTGTTTTGGAGTTCTTGTTTGTGTTTTTTGTGTTGTTTGTGAGTTCTTGTTTGTGTGTTGCTGTTTCTGTGGTGTTGCTGGTGTTGTTTGTCTGTTGTGGTTCTGTGTATAGTTTTGTTGTGATTGTCTGTGTGTGTGTGTGTGTGGCTGATTGAGTGTTTAGTTGTTTGTGTTGTTGTTTCCTTTCCATCTAGGCCTTGCCTGGCCTGATGGAGAGTGCGGATTCCTGCTTGGAGGCCGACTTGGCAATGTCAGAGGAAGACGAGTCTCCAATTGAGGATCACTGGCCTGAGCTGCCTTCTCGCAACCCTCCCCCCCTCTCCTCGGTCACTCCGCAGCTCAGGTTGCAGCCGTCCACCTCCTCAACCTCTACCAAGCGACCTGTTGATGCCTCGTCCGACTCCTCGCAGGATTCCGATGGTGTGGACTGTTTACCTCCAGCTGCCAAGACTGCCAAGGGTGCTTCAGCTGTGCACGACGTACCTTCTCTGACTCACCCTGGTGTTTCTTCTTTGTATACCAACTCCTTGCCCTCGTCCAACCTTCCTGCTTTTGCCCCGAGAGATGCCTATGTCAAACTCTCCTTCTCTGGAAACCCATCTACAGACACAAAGCTGCGTTGGTTGTCTGATGTCAACAGGGCCTTCCAGTTGCAGCGTGAACTGGCTGAAGTCAAGATGGCTGCTGTCACCTCCCGGTTTGTCTACATCTCTAGGAAGCGTCAGGACATCATTGATAGAGTGAAGGCTGGTGAATTTTTATCTCTGCCTCTCATTCTTGAAGACTCACCTGAGAGGCCTCGTAAGTTCCCCAGCTACATCCTCACCCGTTTTCCTATTGATGTTGACCCGAAACTTGCCAAAGGATACCCTGGTGTGTACTTTGCCCGTCGTTTATTCCAAGATGGTTCACCCATTAGCCGTATTGTTGTTGTCTGGAGTCAACCCGATCCACCTCCAAATGAGATTTCCTTTGATTTCCTCCCTTGTCTTCCACCGTGTGAGGTGAGGAAACTTCATAATGACCAGCCTTGGTGCTACAGGTGCTGGGGAGTTGGGCATATCTCCCGGTACTGTTCTGCCAGGCCGAAGTGTGCATGGTGTGCAGCCGACCATGATTCCAAGACGTGTCCTGTCAGGGGTGAACCATCACGTCCTGCTGCCTCCACCTCTGAGCCTTCACCTCCTGAAGATACGTCTCGATGGAAGTGTCCACGATGCCTTCAGCCAGGGGTTAACGTGTGGCATGGATGTACTCGACGTAAGGTCCAGGCTCGTGTCTCTACTATTGCTCCGCCTCCACCACCACCACCACCTCCCCAGTCTGCTCCTCCTACCAACCCTGCCTCACCTCCAGACCTGGCCCTCCGCAAGTCTGTTGCTACCCTCATGGCACGATGTACGGCTCTTGAAAACCGCTTTTCTGCCCTTGAAGCCAGGATTGATGGGCTGGTTGCCGCTCAGGCTGCCAATGACTCCAAACTCTCCACCTTGGTCGAGGCTCAGCAGGCCATCATCTCAACTGTCACTACCCTTACCGAAAAGATGGATACTGTTGCATCTCGCCTTGAAAAGCTTTTCGAGTCAGTCCCTTCTCCTGGTCCATCTTCTTCTCCAGGTCGCTCATCTGCCCCCACTCACTGGACTTCTACCTCCAAATACAGAGTTCGCTAGTGATTGCCGGCTGGATGTCATCTCCTGGAATGTATGTGGTATCACCAGTTATGCTAAGCTCACTCAACTCAAGGCCTATGTTTTTCGTCATCATCCCAGTGTTATTTTTCTCCAGGAAGCATTTCCAGGACGGCCGCTCGCTCTTGGGCAAGCTCCTCCCCTCTCAGGTTATGTGCCATATGTTCATCTGGTAAGGAATGGTCTCCTGACTTACATACATAGCTCCTTGCCACATCGCCTTCTCCGTACCTCCACTGATCCTGACATGACCTTTCAGCTATTTGAGGTTCTACCTGGGAATGGAGTACTCCAACTATGTAATGTCTATTCTGCCCCAGCTAGACTCACTCTTGAGGCTCTTCCTTCTCCAACAGTGCGTGGTATGGTGTATATGGGAGATTTTAATGCTCGGCATTCTGATTTGGGTGATGGTACTGGCTCTATTAATCGTAATGGTGTTCGTCTCCTTTCATACATCCGCAAGCATCATCTGACACACTGGGACACTGGTGGTGCCACTCATTGCCGGGGAGGTACTCTGGATTACATCCTCTCGTCTGGCCTGATAGCATCTCGGGTCCAGTGCTTCTCCGTGCCAGACTTATTCTCTGATCACATTGCTCTTCGGTTTCATTATTCTCTAACTGCTGGGTCAGGTGCTTCAGCCACTCGTTTGCGTATTGCTGTGCCCCCTAAATATTGCCCGACTTACATCTTATTTATGGCCCATGTATTCCCTACATTTGACATATCATCAGCTGAACAGTTGTACTCTGATCTTGTATCTGCTACTCATGACTTTTATAGGCTATACGTCTCCCGGCCACACCTCCAGCATCGCCATACTGCCCACTCCTGGACGCTGGATGCACGTATACAGGAGGCAAAGGAGGAGGCTGAACGTGATGGCCTATTGTTTCAAGCCAACCCAACCCCTGACCTACTCCATCGTTACCAGATGTCTAGGGATGCTTTAGTTGCCCTGCAGGATTGTGCTCACACTGAGTCTTGGCAGCGGTTCACGGACAGCATCAACCAGCAAACAAGTGTGGCTTCTATGTGGCACCTCATCCGTCGGGTTGTTAAAAAGACACCGGCCACTGCTCGTCATCACACTCCTGCCGATTATGCCAAACAACTTGTCGATGCCTGGTCAGAACAATCTACCCCAGCCAGTCTACCTATCCACATACAAGATGCACTCGCTTCCCGTGCTGCTGTCCATCGGCTACGTCTAATGTCTGCTCTGTTACAAGATGATGACGATGATGCAGAGGAGATAGCTGAGGAGGAGTTGCGCCGTGCTCTCATTCGGGGTAGAGCTTCTTCCCCTGGTGATGATGGTATTACTTATGCTGTGCTGCGCCTACTTCAACAAGTTCCTGGGAACCCTCTACTTCGACTGTACAATCTTTGTCTTCGTGACGGTTGTGTACCACGAGCCTGGACCAGCAGCACAATAATACCCATCCCTAAGCCCGGCACTGCGAAGTTCAGGCCTATTTCCCTTACTTCCTGTTTCTGTAAGGTTATGGAGAGAATCTTACTCAATCGTCTCATGTACAGACTGCAGGATCGCCTCTCTCCATGGCTGTTTGGTTTCCTTCCCCAGCGGAGCACACATCACTGCCTAGTCAACCTGTACTCTCGCCTTTCCAGGGACAGTGTGGTGGCCTTCCTTGACCTTCGAAGTGCCTTCGATGTTGCTAATAGAGACGTCATTTTGGATCAACTGGTTGACTTTGGGATAAAGGGTAATCTACTACGGTGGATTCGGGGCTACCTGAGTAACAGGACCTCCCGTGTGTTTTTCAGTGGTGCACTCAGTCCTTTGCGCAGTTTTCATCTTGGTACGCCTCAAGGTGGTGTTCTCAGCCCATTGTTATTTAATATTCTGATGCATCGGTTGCTCACTTCTCTCCCTGATATTCCTGGAACTACAATTACGTGCTATGCTGATGATATCTGTGTTCATTCTACCTCACCAAGGGATCTCCAGCGGTTTCTTGACTCCTTCTCTGTGGCCTCCTCTCACTGTGGCATTATTGTCTCCCCAGATAAGAGCAGAATATTCACCTGCCGCCTTCCTCAAGCTCAGCCAGTGTTCACCATTGGAGGGACTGTCATTCCCATGTGTTCCCAGTACTACTACCTGGGTGCGCCAGTCAATATTTGGCCGATTGTCCCTGCCAGACCTCAAGACCATCCCATTGTCCAGGACTTATTGGGTCGTCGCCAGCGCCGACTTACACCACTTCAATGGCTATCTAACAACTCCTCGGGCATCTCCATCCCAGTAGCCAGGACCATCTATATTGCTTTTATCCGTTCAGTTGTTGATTACCTTTCCCCTGCTCTGATTCAACTTCCTAGGGCTACTCTGGAAACTTTAGAAAAATTTCAAAATAGAGCAATGAGAATTATTCTCGGCTGTCCAATGTCGACCAGGATAGTGAACATGCAGCGTGAGT
Organism: Petrolisthes cinctipes; assembly: GCA_033782935.1. Taxonomy (NCBI): domain Eukaryota; kingdom Metazoa; phylum Arthropoda; class Malacostraca; order Decapoda; family Porcellanidae; genus Petrolisthes; species Petrolisthes cinctipes. The sequence continues at coordinate 18,443 of JAWQEG010000807.1, read as the reverse complement.
TGCGTCTTCCCCCATTAGTGGAGAGAATTTATTCTAATGTTACTTGGTTCACTGTCAAGTGCCTCCATTTCCCACATCTTTCACCCCATTACTCTCAGTTAGTCAGGACTTCTCTTAGACCAAACTACCCGGTCCCTCCCATACTGCCTGCTGAACGTACTCTTATAAGGTCTGTTTCCTCTGTGCTCCGTGGTCTTAATATAGATATAATGGTTGCAGACGTCCCCCCAGGGCCCCCTCCATGGATGCTACCAACACCTGATGTGAGCTTTACACCTACTTCCAAGTCGGAGCTGCCTTCTCTACAGCAGCAGTTGGCTCTGGAACACATAGAAACAGTGACTTCCTCCATCACAGATCCATACTGCCTCTACACTGATGGCTCATTGCAGGTGGATGGTGCAGCAGGTTGTGCTGTTTTCTCGCCTGACCTGGAGTCACCTCCAGGATGCTGGGTTGGCCGTCGTCTCTGTAACCACTCTAGCTCAACATTGTGTGAACTGTATGCCATTCTGGATGCTGTTAGTGTTGTTTGTCAACGTGGAGTGAATGCTGCCATTTTTTGTGACTCCAAACCTGCCCTTCATTCCCTCTCTAGTGTTCAGCCCACACATTCTACTGTTATTCAGCAGATTTTATCGTTTTTGGCCTTATTGCGTCACCGTAACTTGACTGTCAAATTTTTATGGGTGCCATCCCATGTAGGTTTACATCACAATGGTACAGTTGACAGACTCGCAAAGGAAGCCTGCCATCTGCCTCCTCGTGGTGCTGAACGTCCTCTCTCCCTGACATGTTACCTCTCTAAAGTCCGCTCCGCCGCTCTCCTCCCTGTACGACGACGCAGGGATGCAGAGAGGCCCTTCAGCATCTCCATCACCCATTACGAGTCTGTCTGCCATCACAAATATTCCTACCGTCGTCGAGGCCTCATGGTTCGGAGGCACAATGTAGTCTCTGCTCGTTTGAGGCTTGGCTACCGGCCACCGTGGCAGGTTGCTGGGATGCAGGGTGAGCCTCCCTTCACTGAGTGTCGCTTGTGTCGAGCGCCTCGTGCTAACACTATAGAGCACTATTGCCTAGCCTGCCCCACTGTTCGACACTTGCTGCCCCAGGGCCTGCCACTTGATGTGGTTTGTCGACACCTGCTGAACCATCAGGTTCTGGAGGAACTTCTGGTGCGCCACCCTCGTTTTGGTGGATTTAAGTAGGTCATGATATAAATATTTGTCTGTATGCTTGTGCTTCATTCTGTTATGTTTTCGTGATGTGAGTGTGTGTGCGCATGTGTGTGTGCTTGTGTGTGTATGTGGTCATTGGGTTCTCGTGAGTCCCGCTTACCCTTGTGTACTGTTGTCTGCCTATTGACTGACGCTACGGCGCAATGAATTTAAAAAAAAAAAAAAAAAAAAAACACCGTCGATCTGGCGACGTTTTCATAAAGAAAGCTCAAAACTCACCAAGTGCCACCATGACTATATTCAAGGAAATAGGTTTTATTCTGTCTACTGTACACTCGGATACCACAGTCCCTAGTCCACCTGAGTCGAAGCCCGTGATCTGAAGCAGGTGGTTTCTGGACGACAGCCCACCCAAAGCCTCCATCGGCTCGAAATGTGTGTGTAGCCTTGTGATAGTTTGGGTGGGCTGTTGTCCAGAAACTCCCTGCTTCAGATCTCGGGCTTCGACTCAAGGGGGCTAGGGACTGTGGTATCCGAGTGTACAGCCACAATCAAATATCCACCAACACTTTCCTTCCATCGTAGTAAATATCTTGGGAATAAAGAACAACACGTGTATGATTTTCCAGCACCTCTTAATAATAATTGAGGGGGTTGAGTAGACGTAAGGTGTTGTATGATTATATTTTGATATGATACTGATTTATTTGCACGATGAAAGGAAAGTGTTGGTGATTATTTGATTGTAGCTGTACAGTCACGAGCACTAATAAGTATCCAGGTGTGCTTCGAATACCTAGAGACAGTAAATAAATGCACAATGAGATCTCCATTGGAATTAGTTTATTGGTGAATTGAACTTTTCGAAGCTTCAATCAGAGCTGTATACTTATTAGTGCTCGTGACTGTACATCCTTGATATACAATGAATATATTATATACTTGCACCCACCATTTCATTTTTCACTCATTGAAGATCACCAAGGGTCGTCACAGGCTTCTGTCATTCATTACCATACAGACTAATAAGTGATTTACTGAGCCTGTGTTAAAAGGATGTGATAAATTTTAGTCATCTTAGTGTCTGTCTGTATGTCTATCAGTTAAAATTGAGAGAGAATGCCTGACGTCACTGTAAATAATAATGATAATAATAATAATAATTTATGTATGTCTCACAGTAAAGGGAGAGGTTGCATAATAATAATAATAATAATAATAATAATAATAATAATAATAATGTATGTCTCACAGTGAAGGGAGAGGTTGCATAATAATAATAATAATAATAATAATAATAATAATTTAAGTATGTTTCACAGCGAAGGGAGAGGATGCATAATACTACTACTACTACTAATAATAAAGTATGTCTCACAGTGAAGGGAGAGGATGCCTGGCGGTACTGTAAGGAGCCTTGTATTAAAACACTGGACTGTGGTCACATCTGTATTGGCGACTGTGGACGTTGTTTCCAAGGACGTCTACATGTGGCCTGCAACCAGCCCTGCCGAAGACAACTTGTGTGTGGACATATGTAAGTATATATATATTTTTCATATATACAATTATCTGTCTGTTGGTTAATTATGGGAGCTACTAGTATATTTTTGGTACACTCACGAGCCCTCATATGTATACAGCTTTGGTTGAAGCTTTGAACAGTCCAATTCACCATCGAAGCAATTTTAGTGGAGGTCTTAATGTGCATTTTTTTGTTTTGTTTCTGTCTCTAGGAATTCGAAGCACAACTGGATACTGATTAGCACTCGTGACTGTACATTAGATTACTTTGATCCAAATAAGATAATTGGAGGTTAAGGAGTCCTATAAGCATTGCCACGAAACACCACCTGTATTGAAGGAGCTTGTTTCGTGGCATAATTTGGAGGAATCAGAAGCCATCAAGTCTCTTATACACGATCGCAGGGTTCTTAAAGTTACATTTCATTCTTGGTTGGTCATAGATAACTTCCTCTTGGTGATATGTTGAGGGACATTCTTCTAGTTGTGGTTTGAAAGTAGGTATTGCTGGGAAACTTTCCAATAAGTAGGTTAAGTACAGCTCCGGACAGATCAAGGGTCCACACTTCTTCCACCAGCGACTTGGTTTGGGCCTCGTCGGATCTGGCCACAGTTGCAGGTGGAGGGAGGGGGGATGTTAGTGGGAGAGGAGGAGAGAAATGTTGGCGGGGCTATATAGGAGGTAATGTGGGAAGGTAACGAATGATCAGGAGATGTGTGTCAGGAGGAATGAATGAAGCATACACTGTGAACGGTATAGAATCATCAATAGTATAAAGCAGGGTTCTTCAAAATTTTTCAGTCGTGACCCAGTTTTTACTATGACATCATTCTTGCGACCCATACAGAAAGATCTTTTACAAATGACCATTATTATCAACCTGAGATAATACAAGGTCAGAAACTGAAACGTAATATTTATGATTAAAAGGCATTCTAACCAGAATTATATACACTGCCTCACCTATCCCAACCTCTCTCTCTGTCTCATTCTCTCTCAAGAAGGCTAATATTTGTGCAATGATTTTGTTTTATTGATAATTAAATATATGAATATTCGATTATAAAAATATGTTAGGTGGATTCATGTATGAACTTCATATTCATTTTATTGTCACGAACATTATTAATCTATTTTATTCATGTATTTATTTTTGTGAGCCTGCGACCCAGTTTGGAGGAATTCGGGACCCGTAGTTTGAAGAACCCGGGTTTAAAGAAGTGCATACTGCATTAACGTAGGTAGATATAGGAGAGAAGAAATGTGATGATTTGAGGCGAGGGTGAGGGGGAAGTGAGTAAGAAAAATGAAGGTGATTAGTTGAAAAGTAATAACAAACAAATATAATTAGAATATCTGTTACATTATATCCTTTAAATAAAGGAACTGTCTTTTGTTCACCATCGTAGTGGGATAGACTACTGAATATATATTATCCTTTGGATATTAGACAGCTATCCCTGTATTCCTTTTATCCCTCGTGCTTGCCCCGTAGGGGGGTATTGCCTGTAATGATGTGGTCAATACTTTAAGGGTTTTGGCGCCCCTTCGGCCCCCGCCATTAGCTTACATTTCTTCAACTGTCCCTCCTTTCTTCCTATTTCCTTCTTGCTTGCTGTCACACCTCTCTATCACCTTTTCCTGGTGCTATATGACCTCACTGTTGCGCCACCTAATATCAATCAAATCCCTCGTGCTTGTAGTCCACCCTATTTATCACCTTCTCCAAAGCCCAGCTTTTTTTTTTTTCGGCAGAAGACGGTTTAATTTTCTAACTTTTTAATAATAATATTTGTCAACAAATTCATTAAGCTATTTGCCAGGATTTTTTCTTCTAAATATGCATTTCCTTAAAAATAATCGATGTTAAACTTAAATAGGCGCCGCTATATGGAGTTTTCAATAAACTTGGTCTAATTTTATGCATAGGCTATATATATTACAGTATCTCTCAAGTAACTGGCAACCTTACACATCCTCCCTACTGTCTTATCCCTCTCTCGCTTGCCCTTCCCTCCTTTCTTACGGTTTATCTTTTCTTTCTCATATTTATAACCTTCTCATTCGTTCTTAAAAAGTTTTAATGACATAGGCCTTTCTCCCTTATCACTTATAGTCCAATTATATGATTCGAAAAACTACGGCTGAGATTATGTTGTTGATCGCATTTTGGTTCTCAATATGTAGAGGTTGATTGATTGATTGATATTAGGCGCCGCAACAGCGAGGTCATATAGCGCCAGAAAACGGTGATAGAGAGGCGAGACAGCAAGCAGGAAGGAAATAGAAAGAAAAGAAGGATAGTTGAAGAACTAAAAGCTAGTGGCTGGGGCCGAAGGGGCGCCAAAACCCTTAAAGTATTGCCCACATCACTAATGCAGGCAATACCCCCCCCTACGGAGTCAATATGTAGAGAATTTAGAAAACAACTAGAGATTTATGAGGAAAGATATATAAATTACTTAGAATGAAAGTGTTGGCAGATACGCATTATTGACGGGATTATCCCAGCCACAGCATTTTGCCTTCATAAAACTGAAGGACAATAGGTTTCATGCATTGCCATTTGCTAGTTTGTTGCTAGTCAGAATGTTAACTTGTTAAACCCATTTGCAGGAAAGAGAAATATATTATATCTTTCTTTTTAAGTTACTTATAAGAATTTTTTATTAAAATCTGTTTCGATATACATTACCTTACTTTTATCTAGTTCCAGCATTACTGCACAGAACAACATATGACATAAGGACCACAAGGACAGTAATGGTGATCAACATGATGCTCATGTATTGTTGTCTGCTTTCCATCTAGGCCTTGCCTGGCCTGATGGAGAGCGCGGATTCCTGCTTGGAGGCCGACTTAGCAATGTCGGAGGAAGACGAGTCTCCAATTGAGGATCACTGGCCTGAGCTGCCCTCTCGCAACCCTCCCCCCCTCTCCTCGGTCACTCCGCAGCTCAGGTTGCAGCCTTCCACCTCCTTAACCTCTACCAAGCGACCCGTTGATGCCTCGTCCGACTCCTCGCAGGATTGCGATGGTGTGAACTGTTTGCCTCCAGCTGCCAAGACTGCCAAGGGTGCTTCAGCTGTGCACGATGTACCTTCTCTGACTCACCCTGGTGTTTCTTCTTTGTATACCAACTCCTTGCCCTCGTCCAACCTTCCTGCTTTTGCCCCGAGAGATGCCTATGTCAAGCTCTCCTTCCCTGGGAACCCATCTACGGACACAAAGTTGCGTTGGTTGTCTGATGTCAACAGGGCCTTCCAGCTGCAGAGTGAACTGGCTGAAGTCAGATGGCTGCTGTCACCTCCCGGTTTGTCTACATCTCTAGGAAGCGTCAGGACATCATTGATAGAGTAAAGGCTGGTGAATATTTGTCTCTGCCTCTCATTCTTGAAGACACACCCGAGAGGTCTCGCAAGTTCCCCAGCTACATCCTTACCCGTTTTCCTATTGCTGTTGACCTGAAACTTGCCAAGGGATACCCTGGTGTGTACTCTGCCCATCGTTTTTTCCAAGATGGTTCCTCCATTAGCCGTATTGTTGTTGTCTGGAGTCAACCCGATCCACCTCCAAATGAGATTTCCTTTGATTTCCTCCCCAGTCTTCCACCGTGTGAGGTGAGGAAACTTCATAATGACAAGCCTTGGTGCTACAGGTGCTGGGGAGTTGGGCATATCTCCCGGTACTGTTTTGCCAGGCCGAAGTGTGCATGGTGTGTCGCTGACCATAATTCCAAGACGTGTCCTGTCAGGGATGAACCATCACGTCCTGCTGCCTCCACCTCTGAGCCTTCACCTCCTGAAGATATGTCTCGATGGAAGTGTCCACGATGCCTTCAGCCAGGGGTTAACGTGTGGCATGGATGTACTCGACGTCAGGTCCAGGCTCGTGTCTCTACTATTGCTCTGCCACCACCACCTCCCCAGACTGCTCCTTCTACCAGCCCTGCCACGCCTCCGGACCTGGCCCTCCGCAAGTCTGTTGCTACCCTCATGGCACGATGTACGGCCCTCGAGAACCGCTTTTCTGCCCTTGAAGCCAGGATTGATGGGCTGGTTGCCGCTCAGGCTGCCAATGACTCCAAACTCTCCACCTTGGTCGAGGCTCAGCAGGCCATCATCTCAACTGTCAATACCCTTACCGAAAAGATGGATACTGTTTCATCTTGCCTTGAAAAGCTTTTTGAGTCAGTCCCTTCTGCTGGTCCATCTTCTCCAGGTCACTCATCTGCCCCCACTCACCGGACTTCTACCTCCAAATACAGAGTTCGCTAATGATTGCCAGCTGGATGTCATCTCCTGGAATGTATGTGGTATCACCAGTTATGCTAAGCTCACTCAACTCAAGGCCTATGTTTTTCGTCATCATCCCAGTGTTATTTTTCTCCAGGAAGCATTTCCAGGACGGCCGCTCGCTGCTGGGCAAGCTCCTCCTCTCTCAGGTTATGTGCCATATGTTCATCTGGTAAGGAATGGTCTCCTGACTTACATACATAGCTCCTTGCCACATCGCCTTCTCCGTACCTCCACTGATCCTGACATGACCTTTCAGCTATTTGAGGTTCTACCTGGGAATGGAGTACTCCAACTATGTAATGTCTATTCTGCCCCAGCTAGACTCACTCTTGAGGCTCTTCCTTCTCCAACAGTGCGTAGTATGGTGTATATGGGAGATTTTAATGCTCAGCATTCTGATTCGGGCGATGGTTCTGGCTCTATTAATCGTAATGATGTTCGTCTCCTTTCATACATCCGCAAGCATCATCTAATACGCTGGGACACTGGCGGTGCCACTCATTGCCGGGGAGGTACTCTGGATTACATCCTCTTGTCTGGCCTGATAGCATCTCAGGTCCAGTGCTCCTCTGTGCCAGTCATATTCTCTGATCACATCGCTCTTCGGTTTCATTATTCTCTAACTGCTGGGTCAAGTGCTTCAGCCACTCATTTGCGTATTGCTGTGCCCCCTAAATATTGCCCGACTTACATCTTATTCATGGCCCATGTATTCCCTACATTTGACATATCATCATCTGAACAGTTGTACTCTGATCTTGTATCTGCTACTCATGACTTTTATAGGCTATATGTCTCCTGGCCACACCTCCAGCATCGCCATACTGCCCACTCATGGATGCTGGATGGACGTATACAGGAGGCAAAGGAGGAGGCTGAATGTGATGGCCTATTGTTTCAAGCCAACCCAACCCCTGACCTCCTCCATCGTTACCAGATGTCTAGAGACGCTTTAGTCACCCTGCAGGAGTGTGCTCACACTGAGTCTTGGCAGCAGTTCACGGACAGCATCAACCAGCAAACAAGTGTGGCTTCTACGAAGCACCTCATCCGTCTGGTTGTTAAAAAGACACCGGCCACTGCTTATCATCACACTCCCGCCGACTATGCCCAACAACTTGTCGATGCCTGGTCAGAACAATCTACCCCAGCCAGTCTACCCATCCACATACAAGATGTACTTGCTTCCCCTGCTGCTGTCCATCGGCTACATCAAATGTCTGCTCTGTTGCAAGATGATGACAATGATGCAGAGGAGCTAACTGAGGAGGAGTTGCGCCGTGCTCTCTCTCGGGGTAGAGCTTCTTCCCCTGGTGATGATGGTATTACTTATGCTGTGCTGCGCCTACTTCAACAAGTTCCTGGGAACCCTCTACTTCTACTGTACAATCTTTGTCTTCGTGACGGTTGTGTACCACGAGCCTGGACCAGCCGCACAATAATACCCATCCCTAAACCCGGCACTGCGAAGTTCAAGCCTATTTCCCTTACTTCCTGTTTTTGTAAGGTTATGGAGAGAATCTTACTCAATCGTCTCATGTACAGACTGCAGGATCGCCTTTCTCCATGGCTGTTTGGTTTCCTTCCCCAGCGGATCACAAACCACTGCCTAATCGACCTGTACTCTCGCCTTTCCAGGGACAGTGTGGTGGCCTTCATTGACCTTCGAAGTGCCATCAATGTTGCTAATAAAGACGTCATTTTGGATCAACTGGTTGACTTTGGGATAAAGGGTAATCTACTACTGTGGATTCATGGCTACCTGAGTAACAGGACCTCCCGTGTATTTTTCAGTGGTACGCTCAGTCTTTTGTGCAGTTTTCATTTTGGTATGCCTCAAGGGGGTGTTCTCAGCCCATTGTTATTTAATATTCTGATGCATCGGCTGCTCACTTCTCTCCCTGATATTCCTGGAACTACAATTACATACTATGCTGATGATATCTGTGTTCATTCTACCTCACCAAGGGATCTCCAGCAGTTTATTGACTCCTTCTCTGTGGCCTCCTCTCACTGTGGCATTATTGTCTCACCAGATAAGAGCAGAATATTCACCTGCCGCTTTCCTCAAGCTCAGCCAGTGTTCACCAGTGGAGGACTGTCATTCCCATGTGTTCCCAGTACCGCTACCTGGGCGCGCTAGTCAATATTTGGCCGATTATCCCTGCCAGACCTCAAGACCATCCCATTGTCCAGGACTTATTGGGTCGTCTCCAGCGCCGACTTACACCACTTTAATGGCTCAATAACAACTCCTCGGGCATCTCCATCCCAGTAGCCAGAACCATATATATTGCTTTTATCCATTCAGTTGTTGATTACCTCTCCCCTGCTCTGATTCAACTTCCTAGGGCTACTCTTGAAACTTTAGAAAAATTTCAGAATAGAGCAATGAGAATAATTCTCGGTTGTCCAATGTCGACCAGGATAGTGAACATGCAGCGTGAGTTGCGTCTTCCCCCATTAGTGGAGAGAATTTATTCTAATGTTACTTGCTTCACTGTCAAGTGCCTCCATTTCCCACATATTTCACCCCATTACTCTCAGTTAGTCAGGACTTCTCTTAGACCAAACTCCCCTGTTTCTCCCATACTGCCTGCTGAACGTACTCTTATTAGGTCTGTTTCCTCTATGCTCCGTAGTTTTAATATAGATATAATGGTTGCAGACGTCCCCCTAAGGCCTCCTCCGTGGATGCTACCAACACCTGATGTGAGCTTCACACCTACATCCAAGTCGGAACTGCCTTCTCTACAGCGGCAGTTGGCTCTGGAACACATAGAAACAGTGACGTCCTCCACCACTGATCCATACTGCCTCTACACTGATGGCTCATAGCAGGTGGATGGTACAGCAGGTTGTGCCGTTTTCTCACCTGACATGGAGTCACCTCTAGGGGGCTGGGTTGGCTGTCATCTCTGTAACCACTCAAGCTCAACATTGTGTGAACTGTATGCCATTCTGGATGCTGTTAGTCTTGTTTGTCAACGTGGAGTGAATGCTGCCATTTTTTGTGACTCCAAACCTGCCCTTCATTCCCTCTCTAGTGTTCAGCCCACACACTCTACTGTTATTCAGCAGATTTTATCGTTTTTGGCCTTATTGTGTCATCGTAACTTGACTGTCAAATTTTTTATGGGTGCCATCCCATGTAGGTTTACGTCACAATTGTACAGTTGACAGACTCGCAAAGGAAGCCTGCCATCTGCCTCCTCGTGTGGTTGGACGTCCTCTCTCCCTGACATGTTACCTCTCTAGAGTCCGTTCCGCCGCTCTCCTCCCTGTACGGCGACGCAGGGATGCAGAGATGTCCTTCAGCATCTCCATCACCCATTACGAGTCTGTCTGCCGTCACAAATATTCCTACCTAGTCTCTGCTCGTTTGAGGCTTGGCTACCGGCCACCATGGCAGGTTGCTGGGATGCAGGGTGAGCCTCCCTTCACTGAGTGTCGCTTGTGTCGAGCACCTCGTGGTTCGGAGGCACAATGTAGTAGTGAACCAATTACAACGTTTATCCTGTTTCATAATTATTAGTAAACTTAGCAGGTGTGGCCGCAGCACTTTTGCCGCCGACTGTACCATCTTCTAATTTACTATACACACACACACACACACACGCAAACACATAGGAGTAATTACAATTTTCTAGTAGTGGTAGTAGTAGTAGTAGTAGTAGTAGTAGTACAACAGAGTTATATAAATAAAATATACTGTTGCAGATATATGTTATTACTATAATAATAATAATAATAATAATAATAATAATAATAATAATAATAATAATAGTAATAGTAATAGTAATAATAATAATAATAATAATAATAATAATAATAATAATAATAATAATAATAATTATTATTATTATTATTATTATTATTATTATTATAGTGAAATATGCTGTTGCAGATGTATGCATTATTATGATTATTATTATTATTTTATATATTATTATTATTATTATTATTATTATTATTTTATTTATTATTATTATTATTATTATTATTATTATTATTATTTTATTTATTATTATTATTATTATTATTATTATTATTATTATTATTATTGTGAAATATGCTGTTGCAGATGTATTTATTATTATTATTATTGCAGATGTAAGCAGCCTTGCAGTGCTGATTGTCCACCTTGCCAAGAACCATGTCAGTGGAAATGTGTTCACAGTAAATGCCGACAGAAGTGTGGGACATGGTGTACTCCTTGTAAGGTAAATAATATAATAATAATATAATATATAATTATATATAAAATATATAATAATGTATATATATAATATATAATAATATATATATATATAGTAATATATATAATAATATATAATATATAATAATATAATAATATATATGATAATAATAATAATAATACACTAATCATTATTTTAAATTATTTTTATGTACGAAGTGTGAGTTGCAGTGTATTCCTTGCAGGATAAACAAACAGTAGAGAATTTTTTTTTTATAACTGCAATAATTTCATTTCCCTTACTAAGAAATGTTACTGCTGATAATTATCAACTTATAAAGGTCCCAGTATTTTGCCCCGGTCATTTCTTGTACTTTACCACGGTTATTTTCCGGTAGTTTGCCCAGGTTAGGTCCCGGTAGTTTGCCCAGGTTAAGTCCCGGTAATCTGCTGTGGTCTAGGCTAGGTTAGGTAATGTCAGGCTAATTTCAAAATGCCCCATTTGAATATGCTAAGTAGGCACATTGTGTATTTTTTTTTTTTGGGGGGGGGGGAGGGTAATAATTATAAAATAGGAGTGTATATGGCAATATCTTTCAGTTCTTTATAGTAAAAAAAAAAAAAAAAAAAAAGTTAAAGTTGCAGGGTTTTAGTTCTGAGCTGGTATCATTATGTATGACGAGTGTACACAGATTGTTTACACGCCTTTTATAATACACTCCCAAAACAACAACAACAACACATTACAACAACAACAACACATTACAACAACAACAACACATTACAACAACAACACATTACAACAACAACAACAACACATTACAACAACAACAACAACAACACATTACTACAACAACAACAACACCTGTGTAAAATAATCAAGGCATTTTTTACTGTCTGTATTGATTGAAGATATTTTATACTTTTCTAGGAACGCTGTAACTGGAAATGTAAACACCACAAATGTAACAAGTACTGTGGTGACGAGTGTTCCAGAAAACCATGTACTCGTCCCTGCAACAAAAAGCTCCAGTGTGATCATACTTGTATTGGTTTCTGTGGAGAACCTTGTCCACCTCTGTGTAGGTATTGTAATAAAGATCAACTCACAGATTACATACTAAGTGGTAAAGAGGATGAACCCGATGCAAGGTAAGCTATTAAACAGTTTATATATATAATATTTATGTAAGATATATCCATGGTGTTGATGTGGTAAAGATAGGTACAGCCACAATCAATAACCACCGACTCTTTCCTTCCATTGGGCAAATAAATCAGTATCATATCAAAATATAATCATACGACAACACCTTACGTCAACTCAACCCCCTCAATTATTGCTATGAGGTGCTGCAAAATCATAATTGTGTTGTTCTTTATTACCAAGATATTTACTATGATGGGGGGAAAGTGTCGGTGGATATTTGATTGTGGCTGTACAATGCCTCCCAAGATACAATGCCATGTGCAAGAATATCCATAGCGTTTCTCATTATTATTATTTATCAGATATTCAACATCATTAATTGAATGACTGTCTTTCTGTTTGTTAGCTCTCCCACTCCCTGCAAACACTCCCTCCTCTCCCACTCCCTACTGAAACACTTTTTCCTCCCACTCCCTGCAAACACTCCCTCCTCTCCCACTCCCTACTGAAACACTTTTTCCTCCCACTCCCTGCTGTTACACTCCCTCCTCTCCCACTCCCCACTGAAACACTTCCTCCTCTCCCACTCCCTGCTGAAACACTCCCCCCTCTCCCTACTGAAACACTCCCTGCTCTCCCACTCCCTACTGAAACACTCCCCCCTCTCCCATTCCCTGCTGAGACACTCCCTCCTCTCCCACTCCCTGCTCTCCCACTCCCTGCTGAAACACTCCCTGCTCTCCCACTCCTTTACTGAAACACTCCCTCCTCCCCCACTCCCTGCTGAAACACTCCCTCCTCTCCCACTCCCTACTGAAACACTCCCTCCTCTCCCTCACTTACTCTCATTCTCTCTCCCTTTAACGCCATACCTTTTTTTAATATAATTCCCAGACACCATATAATTTGTAAACTCCCCATCTAACATTGGACCATATTAAATACACTCGCAATCCAAAATTTGTATCCAGGTTTTGTTGAAGTTTCGAATCATTTGACATGCTAGTGAACCAATTACAACGCTTATCCTGTATCACATATGCTTGAACTTGCTTAATACTCGATCAGGCTATTCAAAGCAAGCCTGGATACATATTTTGGATTGCGAGTGTACAGTTAGACACATGAATGGGTGGTACAGCCCAGGTGAAAGATACTTGTCCCATTTGAGTAACCAGTGTCTATTATGAGGTACAGTACTTGCTTTTTATTACCATCCTCAATACTGACTTCAGCCCCTGATGTCTCCTATTTGGCACTAAGGAACTTGATATTGGGAGAAATTGACCATCTTTCACTTGGGCTGTACCACCCATTCATGTGTCCAACTGTACATTAGTGGTGCATACGATGGCGTTGTACAGCGGCCGGTACGATCACAAATGTTCCTTGCATACGACCCATTGTTTCCATGTGCCCAGACCACCTCAGTGTGGTCCAAATGCAAAAACATTGTTGGTGTTTATTTGATGAGGCAATGAATCGTGGAAAATATACTGTACATATCCTGGTAAAGTGTACATGTGTGTGTGTGTGTGTGTGTGTGTGTGTGTGAGAGAGAGAGAGAGAGAGAGAGAGAGAGAGAGAGAGAGAGAGAGAGAGAGAGAGAGAGAGAGAGAGACAAGGAGTTACAAGGAAAAGAAGTACCCTAGGGGACCTTACGATCCATACAAAGAGGGTACCTGTGGGTTTAGTTGCGCAAGTAGGCGACCGTCCTCGAATGTGTCATGTGAAACCATCAAGGAACACTCGCACAACGGCTTAAACACCTAGACGGTGGTTTAAGGCTTTGTCTAATCTGGACTTGAACTGATCCACAGAGTTGCTGTTGACTACATCAGCAGGAAGCGCGTTCCAAGTACCGCAGATGCTGTATGTAAAGAACTTACCACACAGATCACGGTTGTATCGCTTCAGTTCAAGTTTGTAGCCATGATTCCTGGTTGTGCCCTCACTGAGTTGGAAAATGTCCCTGTAGTCTACATTGTCAAAGCCTCGTAGTATTTTAAACACTTCGATAAGCTGACCACGCAGTCTCCGGGTTTCCAAAGAGAACAGATCGAGTTCTACCAACCGCTCTTTATAGCTCTTGTGTCTAAGAGAGGGTATAAGTTTGGTTGCCCTGGCTTGCACTCGTTCCAATCTAGCGATATCCTTTCGGTAAGAAGGACTCCAAAACTGGACTGCATACTCCAGGTGTGGTCGGACAAGGGAATTGTACAGACAAAGTACTATCTCCTTGTTCCGGTATCCAAACTGTCGCTTTATGTACCCTAACATCCTTTGGGCTTTCTTCTCAGCCTCAATACACTGCTTTGAGAACTTGAGGTCGCTGGTGATAGTTACACCCAAGTCTTTCTCAGTATCAGTGCTTACGAGAGCATTGCCCTTAAGGTTATACTCTGTTCGGGGGTTTCTGTGGCCTATATGCATAACTTTGCATTTGTTCACGTTAAATGGCATTTGCCACGTGTCAGACCACTCCCCGATCTTCCTAAGATCTTCTTGTAAGTGGGTAGTATTTCCTTCTTTCGCGACATTCATACCAAGCTTAGTATCATCGGCGAATTTGGAAATCTTGGCAACCATGTCACCATCCACGTCATTAACATAGATGATAAACAGTAGTGGTCCCAGAACAGAACCTTGGGGAACACCGCTAGTAACGGGCACCCACTCTGAAGCCTGTCCATTCACTACCACCCGCTGCCGTCTGTCACTTAGCCAGTTCTCTATCCAATTTGCCACATTTCCGTCTATGCCCAGTGCACGCACTTTCCGAAGGAGGCGGCGGTGGGGTACCTTATCAAAGGCTTTCTGAAAGTCTAAGTAGACAACATCGACCGCTTTATCCCGATCATGCTCACTGAAAACAAAATGGAAGAATTCCACCAGATTTGTGAGGCATGACCGGTGCTGCCGAAACCCATGCTGGGAACCCCTCAGTAGCAAATTTGATTCTAAGTGTGCTGTTATTTTGTCCACCATGATGCTCTCCATGAGTTTACAGACTATCGAGGTTAAACTGATGGGTCTGTAGTTTGACGGTTGACTAGCATCTCCCTTCTTGAAGATAGGAGTCACCTCTGCCTCACGCCAGTCTCTAGGGATGCATCCAGTCTGGATTACCCTGTTGAAGACCATGCACAGGTGCCGTGATACTTCACCATGCACTTCTTTCAACACTCT
Source organism: Petrolisthes cinctipes (assembly GCA_033782935.1). Classification (NCBI taxonomy): domain Eukaryota; kingdom Metazoa; phylum Arthropoda; class Malacostraca; order Decapoda; family Porcellanidae; genus Petrolisthes; species Petrolisthes cinctipes. The sequence goes on along the minus strand of JAWQEG010000807.1, from coordinate 2,902 downwards.
AGATAAGAACCCATCCGGACCGGGGGACTTGTTTGCTTTTAATTCGATTATTTTTCTCTCGATTTCTTCTTGGGTGAAGACCATTGACTCCAACTTCTCACTGAAGGAGTCCAAAGGTTCGGGAATGGGACCACTCTCCTCAGAGAACACTGAAGAGAAATACTCATTTAAGAGGTTAGCATTTTCTGCATCAGAGTGCATCAATGCTCCATCCTCATTCACCAAGGGACCGATCCTGCGTCGGATTGGTTTACGGCCATTCACATAACTGAAAAACTCCTTGGGGTTCTCTTTGCAGAGTCTAGCCACACGGACCTCCTCAGCACGCTTAGCCGCCCTTATTTTGGACTTCACGTTTCGATTCAGTCTTCTATGACCGTCAAAGTCCCCAGATGCCTTCGCTCGACGATACGCAGTTCTCCTCTCCCTTAGTAGGTTACGGATTTCCCGATTAAACCACTTAGGTTGAATGAACTTCTGACCTGTTCCCTTCAGAGGAATAAAGCGCGACTGAAGTTCCATGAAGGAAGACAAGAATGACCTCCACAGATCATCAGCACTCTCTCCCTCTTCTAGTTCCATTTCAGCAACGCTTTCACGAAGACCTGCAAAGTTCGCTCTCCCCATGTCTAATTTTCTATGCACCGGGGTCACGGACTCCATATTAGGGACTTTAACTGAAAATCTTATAAGCTTGTGGTCGCTTCCACCTATTTCTTCGTTTACAGAGAGGTCTTGAATGATGTCATCCTCTGAGGTGAGGACCAAGTCGAGTATGTTAGCACCTCTTGTTGGCTCCCTTACCCATTGAGTGAGGAATTCATCATTTACAAACTCCAAGAGTGGTGTGTTCTCGGCAGAGGGCTCTCTGGTTTCCCAGTCAACATGTGTGTTGAAGTCCCCCATAAGGATGCACACCCTGCCGTCCACTAGTTCACCCAGCAACTGGTATAGGTCCCTGTCCATCTCATTGAGTTGTCCAGGGGGTCTATAAAGCAGCAGGGTTCTGTATTTTGCAGTGCCTATTTCTAGGTCAACTCCAAGGAGCTCGTGGTTCGATGTAATGTTGCAGGTCATCAATTTGATGGAGTTCTTTACATACAACAGCACACCACCACCCCCTCTGTCCTCTCTATCTTTGTGGAAGAGTTGGTAGCCTGGAATCACGAATTCCCCTTCAAGATCTCTGTCTGAGGTTCTCAACCATGACTCCGTTATGGCCACCATCTCGGGTTCCTCTGTCGCAACGAGGGCCCGCAGTTCCAAAAACTTGTTTCGGATGGACCTGGCGTTGAACAATAGAACCTTCAGGGAACCCCCAACTGCAGGGCTCCCTAGACTCCTCCGTTTCCCGGTTTGGTCATTGTCTTGGTAGTGCTGGGGATATCCTTCTTCAGGATCTCAGCGAATGTCTTCTCTGGGGTCACTCTAGCATAGCGACGAGGGCTCTCCTCCACGCTCGGTCGAGTGCTCCTGAGACATCGTCGGACGGCGTCTTCCATTAATTTGGAAAGCACTTCTTTCCCCTTTAGTGAGAGATGTGTGCCATCCCTCTGGTAGAGGTCGTCTCTACCAAAGAGTAAGGTGTAGGGGTCCACAAAGAACACCCCCTCGGCAGTACACAAATCAGCCAGGCGCTGATTTACTGCAATGTTCTTTGACAGAGCAGTCCCTAAAGGGCCTCTCCTTGGGAGCATGCCAACAACTACCCTTCTGCGGGTTTTTAACCCACAGTCATCTACTGCACCGATCACATCCGAGAGGACTCCTTCGGTCATGCCTACTCTACCATTTCTCAGGTAGATGTCATTACCACTCACCATGAGTGCAATGACAGCAGATCTGGACGTTTGGATCCTCTCAGCTTCCTTTCGGAGGTCAGCATTGCCACAACCTGGCAAACAATTCACCTTCACAGAAGTGTGAAGGCGATCTGCCATTAGGGGTTGCAGCCCTCGTGCCTGGGAATCACCTACAATGTGTATATCCACAGGCCTCTCCTTGGTAGGAGCACGAGATGCCTTGTGAGGAACCCGAGAGTGTTTTGAATTCCTGCCGGGCTCGTCACTTCCTCCAGGTTGCTTCTTCTTCTTCTTTTTCTTCTTCATTTTCTTTTCCTTCTTATTTGATTCCTCACTTTCTTCTAATCCCTCCTCAACTGTCTTCTTGGGTTTTTCTCCCTTCTCCATATTCCCCTCCTCTTTTTCATCACACTTTTCTGCAGTATCTTTTCCTTCTGCAGTGTCTTTTCCCTCTTCATTGCTGTTCTTCTTGTTGTTGTTCTTCTTCTTCTTGTTGTTCTTCTTCTTGTTCTTCTTCTTATTCTTTACCGCCGTGGTGGAGCTCTCCGGTGAAGAAGCTCCTTGGACTGCCTTGTCTCTCACATGGCAGTCACACCTCTGTGAGTCCATTCGGAGAACTTCCTCCTTTAGGGAGTTGTTCTCCTTCGTGAGCAGTGAGATGTGCTTCATCAACCTCTCCTCGAGTTTGCAAAAGTCGCAGACACTCGAGGAGTCTAGGTCGCTCGCACTCCTCCCGCTGAAGTCCTCACACCAGCGGTACACCTTGCATGTAGTACATGTAAATTTTCTTGCTGATGGACCAGTCATCTCGCTCTAATTCAATTTAGGACCAATAATACAATAGAAAAGGTAATGTGATTTGGTCTCGCATAAGTCTCATCCGCCTACTTCCAGAAGGTTTTCGGTCGTTCGGCCAACAGAAACCTTATGAGCCAAGCACACCCAACCCTAAGGTCTCCCCTGGGTCGGACGGCCCCCAATCGTGCCGCAGCTCCCAACTGAGCAGCACAAGAGTCCTAAGTAATTGGGATTCTGATTTTTCGACAGGGGTGCTTGAAGTGTAACCGTCGTCCCACTAATCCCTACTAATCCTCCATCCG
>JAWQEG010000805.1:92500-182928 GCA_033782935.1 Petrolisthes cinctipes | reverse complement strand
AACAGCCACTAACGATCCGCTGTTTGTCTAACGTGTGTGTGACCTGCAATCTGGAATCGACCTCCATTATATTAATTCATGGCTCAACATTCTCTCTCCCTCTCCTCGAATAGGGGCGATAGTTTACAGGTTTGGGCGCACCTTCGGATCCGAGCCAGTTTTATACACACACACACACACACACACACACACACACACACACACACACGCACGCACGCACGCTCGCACGCACGCTCGCTCACTCACTCACTCACTCACTCACACACACACACACACACACTTACTTACTCACTCACTCTCTCTCTCTCTCTCTCTCTCTCTCTCTCTCTCTCTCTCTCTCTCTCTCTCTCTCTCTCTCTCTCTCTCTCTCTCTCTCTCTCTCTCTCTCTCTCGTTATTAACTGACCTTCCGTGTCTGGTAATGGTACTATTAATTATGGGACCCTATGTGTGATGTAGTCAGAAAATTGGAGGTAAACGAGTCCTTCAAATATTGCCACGAAACACACACACACCTATATTGAAGGAGCTTGTTTCGTGGTATAGTCAGAAGGAATCAGAAGCCCCTCCAATTTTCATACACGATCACAGGGTCCTTAATTAAACATAAGAGTGAACATTTATCAGTAAGAGGAACAACAAACGCCTTTAGGGAGTGGAGATGAAGGAATGAAAACAAAGAGGTTAGGGATTGGTCTGGGAGTGGGACAGGGAAGGGAAGGGGTGGGTATGAGGGAGTGGAAAGGGACAGGAAAGGGGTAGGATGGGTAGGAGTGAGTTGATGAAAAAAATGAGTGGAGAGAGACTGGGAAGGGGTGGTGTGAGTATGAGGGAGTTGAAGACATGGAGTAGAGAGGAACAGGGAAGAGTATAATATAGCCTAAAGGAAGGGCAGGGGGTCAAATAAATCATAATACAAACTAGATATAATACCATGGGGCCAATAGGTGTAAATTAGCCCAGATATTAATACACATAGGAAACAGTACAATGACTTTTACAAAACACACATACACACAGGGTAACGTATGACTGATAAGTGTAATGTAGCCTTGACACAAAACACATAAGATACAGTACAATGACTTTTACAAAACACACATTCACAAAACACATAAGATACAGTACAATGACTTTTACAAAACACACACACACATGCACACAGGATATCGTATGCCTGACTGATAAGTGTAATATAGCCCAGACATTAATACACATAGAATACAGTACAATGACTTTTACAAAACACACATAATAATACATAATAGGTTAGAGTAAAGTGTAGTGTGACCAGTAAGTGTAATGTAACTCTGACATAATTACAGGGGCGACTTGAGGGTAAATGACTGATGGGTGTGTAGTTATACCTGGATGTCATTAGCAACCTCTTAGTTACGTCTCTCTTGGTGATGGTAATGGTGGTGGTGTGGTTGTGTTGTGGTGGTGATGGTGTTGTGGTGTTGTGATGTTGTGTGGTTGTGGTTGTGATGGTGGTGTGGTGGTGGTTTTGTGATGGTTATGGTGATGTGGTAATGGTGTTGTTGTTGTTGTGTTGTTGTTGTGGTGTTGTGATGGTAGTGGTGGTGTGGTAATGGTGGTGATGGTGTTGGTGTTATGGTGTTGGTGTTGTGGTGGTTATGGTGATGTGGTAATGGTGTGTTGTGTTGTTGTGTTGTTGTTGTGGTGTTGTGATGGTAGTGGTGTGTGTGGTGGTGGTGGTGTGGTGGTAGTGAAGTTTGTGGTGTTGTTATTGTTGGTGGTGGTGTTGTGATGGTAGTGGTGGTGGTGTTGTGATGGTAGTGGTGGTGTGGTAATGGTGTTATTGTTGTGATGGTAGTGTGGTAATGGTGGTGTGGTAATGGTGGTGTGGTGTTGTAATGGTAGTGATGGTGTTGTGGTGATGGTGGTGGTGTTGTGGTGGTAGTGGTTGGTGTGGTTGTGATGGGGTGATGGTGTGTTGGTGATGTGTTGTGTGATGGTGATGTGGTGTGTATGGTGTGTGTGTATGGTAGTGATGGTGTTGTGGTGTGGTGGTGGTGTTGTGGTGGTAGTGGTGGTGTCGTAATGGTGGTGATGGTGTTGTGATGGTGGTGATGGTGTTATTGTTGTGATGGTAGTGATGGTGTTAATGGTGGTATTAGTATCGTTGTTGATATTAGTGTTGGAAGATTTAGTTGTTTCCATGTTTGTGTTGTTGTTGTTATTATTGTTGTTGTTGTTGGTTGTGGTGTCATTGTTGTACTTTTTTTATATACTATATGACGCACTTCACCAAACATCCCCATACATAGTCCCTAAACCTTAATATTTATGGAAGAAGCGACAACAAAAACAAGTTATATACCATTGGAAACTGTGGAAAAAAAAAAAAAAAAAAAAAAAAAAAAAAAAAAAAAAAAACCAAGGTGGATGGGAAGAAAACATTATGAATCATTGCCCCAAATAATGTCTGGACACAAACTTCTCGGGTGACATGAAAAGAAGTTGTAAAATGAGGATACGTGCATGTAGAGGAGGCGAGGAGAACATTTTACAGCTTAAGGTGGTAATTCGCTTTTGTTACATTGGAGTGCCTTGATTCCTCCAAAGTATGCCAAGAAACAGGACCAGAAGAGCAAAAATAATGGTGTTCTGTTGCTTGGAATAGTTTGGAGGATTCAGTTGCTCCAGATTTACCAACACATAATTTCCCCCTTAAGGGTGGAGTACAGTGTTGGTAAATCTGGAGCAACTGTTTCCTCTATACTATTCCAAGCAACAGAACACCATTATAATTATTCATCTGGCCTTGTTTCCTGGCATACTTTGGAGGAATCAAGGCACACCAATGTAACAAAAAGTGAATTACCCCCTTAACACGTGGAAATGGAAGGCAATGCTGTATTCATCTATCATAGCTGAGTGGTGAAACTGAAAAAAAAGTACTTTATTTTCATTTCAAAGCTGAGGTGGAAATTCTAGAAAAGTGTGTGTAATCATATCATAGCTGAGAGATGGAAAGAAGAAAGTACTCTTGTATAATTTCGTTCCAAAGTTGAGAGATGGTATAGGTATTTATCAAACTATACAGTAACTTGGTGAGGTGTGAGCCTAGAGTTTGACAGACAGAGAGAGGTACAGCCACAATCAAATAACCACCGACACTTTCCTTCCATCGTAGTAAATATCTTGGTAATAAAGAACAACACGTGTATGGTTTTGCAGCACCTCATAAAAATAATTGAGGGGGTTGGTTGAGTTGACGTAAGGTGTTGTTGTTGTATGATTATATTTTGATTTGATACTGATAAATTTGCACGATGGAAGGAAAGTGTCGGTGGTTATTTGATTGTGGCTGTACAATTATATATTATACGAGTACTTACAAGGCAACAAACACTATAGATACAAACAACCTCATGTTATCCAAGGTCCCTGGCTGGTGCACGGTAGGTAAGGAAGATATCCCCCCTTAAACAAAGAACGCTGAAGATAAAGAGAAAAACAGTAGGTTGACAGAGAATGATGGAGGAAGATACACACACACAAAAAAAAAAAAAATGAAAAATGAAAAAAGAATCGATAAATTAAATCATAACTAATATAGGAATAAACTGTATGAAAGAAGGATATGAGGATAAAATGCTATAAAGGAAATGAATGTAGAGAGAGAGAGAGAGAGAGAGAGAGAGAGAGAGAGAGAGATAAAAGAGGAGAGGAATGGAGAGGATGAATGAGGGGGTCGGCAGGACTGATGGTGTTATGCGCATCACTACCTGCCTTTGTTTTGGTCCACGGGGGGCAAGGGGATGGGAGGGGGGAGTGGGGGAATGAGGAGGAGAGGGAGGGGGGTTGCTGAAAGGAGGAGGAGGAGGGGGGGGGAGGGAAAGAGGGTTGGGAGGAGGAGAGGGAGGAGGATGGAAAGAGGGTTAGGAGGAGAGGAGGAGGAGGAGGGGAGAGAGGGGAAGAGGAGGAGAAGGGGGAGGGGGGACAGAGGGTTAGGAGGAGGAGGAGGGAAAGAGTGGAGGGTTGGGAGAGCAGGGAAACAAGAGGAGAGGGAGTGAGACGGAAAGAGAAAAGATGGCAGTCAAAGGGAGGAAGGAGGGGAGAAACGGAAGGTGGGATGGGAATGGAAAAAAGGAGGAATAGAAGGAGAGAAGAAGAGAGGAATTAAAAGAAGGTAAAGGAGGAAAGATAATCAGAGAATGGGAAAAAGAAGGAATAGAAGGAGAGGAGAAGAAGAGAGGAATTAAAAGAGGGTAAAGGAGGAAGGATAATGAGAGAATGTGAAAAAGGAGAGAGAGAGAGAGAGAGAGAGAGAGAGAGAGAGAGAGAGAGAGAGAGAGAGAGAGAGAGAGAGGAGAGAGGGTAAAGGAGGAAGGATAAGAGAGAGAGAGAGAGAGAGAGAGAGAGAGAGAGAGAAGTAAAGGGGCAACTTAGTAGGAGCGACTGACATGACAAAGAGTTCACAGAAGAGAAAAAAAGAAGGAAAGTGAATCTATGAATAAAATGGAAGATGCGTTAATTGACCTGGAGAAAATAGATACCTTAATATGTGTGTGTGTGTGTGTGTGTGTGTGTGTGTGTGTGTAGGAAATTGAAGAGGAAGATGCGTTAGTTCAGATGGAGTAAAATAGGTACCTTGCTCTGTGTGTGTGTGTGTGTGTGTGTGTGTGTGTGTGTGTGTGTAGGAAATTGAAGAGGAAGATGTGTTAGTTCAGATGGAGTAAAATAGGTACCTTGCTCTGTGTGTGTGTGTGTGTGTGTGTGTGTGTGTGTGTGTGTGTGTGTGTGTAGGAAGTTGAAAAGAGGACGAATGAATAAAGAGAGAGATGAGGTGTGAAGAAAGTAAGAAGAGGTGCATGGGTGAGGTGAGAAGAAAGATGTACTGTATGTATGTACTAGTGATAGATGCATGTGTGAGGTATAGGGAATGAGAGGTGGCAGCTAGGGTGTGTGTGTGTGTGAGTGTGTGTGTGTGTGTGTGTGTGTGTGTGTGTGTGTGTGTGTGTGTGTGTGTGTGTGTGTGTGTGTGTGTGTGTGTGTGTGTGTGTGTGTGTGTGTGTGTGTTGGAAAGGAATGATATATATTGAGAGAGGAAGATGGGAAAGTGTGCATGTGAAATGTGGAGAAAGAGGTGAAGTGTGAAAGAAGTGTGATAGAGAGAGGTGAAGTGTGGAAAATGGGGAAGGAGGGAGGTGAAGTGTGTAAGAAGGGGAAGAAGGGAGATGTGAAGTGTGTAAGAAGGGGAAGAAAGGAGAGGTGAAGTGTGAAAGGGAGAGATGAAGTGTGGAAAAGGGGGAAGGGAGAGGTGAAGTGTGTAAGAAAGGAGAGGTGAAGTGGTGAAGAAGGGGAAGAAAGGAGAGGTGAAGTGTGAAAGGGAGAGATGAAGTGTGGAAAAGGGGGAAGGGAGAGGTGAAGTGTGTAAGAAAGGAGAGGTGAAGTGGTGAAGAAGGGGAAGAAAGGAGAGGTGAAGTGTGAAAGGGAGAGATGAAGTGTGTAAAAGGGGAAGAAGGGAGAGGTGACGTGGGGAAGAAAGGAGAGGTGAAGTGTATAAGAAAGGAGAGGTGAAGTGTGGAAAAGGGGAAAGAAGGGAGAGGTGAAGTGTAAAAGGGGGAAGAATAGAGGTGAAGTGTGTAAGAAGGGAGATGTGAAGTGTGTAAGAAGGAAGATGTAAAGTGTGCAGGAAAGAGTAGAATAAATAAGGAAGCAACTCAAAGAGAACAACATTGAAATAGAGAGAGAGTAGAAGCAGTGTGGAGCCTCGTAAAACAATATACACACCTATCTATAAATAAATTAACAAATATACAGGTAAACATATAACTAACTAACGAATAGACAGTAATAAACACAAACAGAGTTAATGAAATACAGTGATAAATGATCCAAAATAATACACAAATAAATGTAAAAGCAACAAAGAAGATTAAGCAAAAAAAAAAAAAAAAAAAAAAAAAAAAAAAAAAAAAAAAAAATAGGGGGCTGATGACACGAGGCGTAATTGGTGAACGTTGGAGTTAAGAAAGTGCCATCTACCACCATAGAGGCCACAGTCCCAACACTCACCAGTACGACTCTCGCCCTTACGTCTGGTGGCATTGTTTTGTACTGATTTCCAGCCAATCTTTTGTCAACACGGTCGGGAGGATTACAGGGGAGAGGATGAAGGGAGGAGGTGGGGATGGGGAGAGGAAGAAAGGGACAGGGAGGGAGGGAAGGAGAGGGGAAAGGATGGGAGGAGGGAGAGGAGGAAGGGAGGAGGTGGGGATGGGGTGAGGAAGAAAGGGACGGAGGGAAGGAAGGAGAGGGGAGAGGGTAGTGGTGGTGGTGGTGGTTGAGTGATTGGAGATAGGATATAGGAAAGGGGAAAGGGGTTGTTTTGGGAGGAAGAATAAGGTATGGGCTTGTATAGGGAGGGGGAAGGGGGTTGGTTGGACTGCAAGGAGAGAAAATGAACAGGTATGAGAGGGGGTTAGAGGAGATGGGATGGGATTAGAATGAGACAAGGAGTATGAATGATTTGAGGAAGAATGAAGGCAATGCTAGGCCAGACAGACCTTACACCACAACAAAAAAGAGAAGAAAGACAACAAGCCAAGCACAAAGGATATAGAGGGAATCAGGAGGGACAGTGGAAGAGGGGAAAGGGTTTGGCCAAGGTCCGAGGAGGCGCCCAAACCCTTATAGTTTTGCCCAATTATTTGCACGTAATGCCCCCCTACGGAGCGAGAGACAGGGTGGGAGAGGGAGAATGAGGATTGGCAGGGAATGAACACAAGCAGAAGGAGGGTTGAAGGAAATTGAGAGAAAAAGTGGGAAGAGGGTTAAGAGGGAATGGAAAGGGGAAGAAGGGTGGGAGGGGAAGTAGTCTAATCGAAAGAAAGGCAAGAGAAGGTAGCCTAACAAGAGGATTGAAAAGAGGGAATAAGAAAGGACAGGAAGGAGGGAGAATGATGTGATAGGGAAAAAAGGAGAGTAGCTTAATTGATATCACCCATGTTTATTATAACTTCCATACACACTCTCCGTTAACCTCTCATTTACATACATCTCATTCCTACTTGCCCTGTTTCCTGTTACAGTCACGCCTTCCATACAAACAGTCCACCTCACCAGGATAAACACAGACGCCCGCAATAATCACCACACGACACAAAAACAACAATAATCACCGACACAACAGAAAGTAAACAAACCCGTCAGTCCGCAGCGTCAGTCAGAGAGAGAGAGAGACAGGACTGAGGCTTGGCGCGCGAGAGGGAGGGAGGGAGGTATGGCTGAGGGAAGTTGTTCTAGGGTGAGTGGGATGTCGGCTCAAGTACAGCCACAATCAAATATCCACCGACACTTTGCTTCCATCGTGGTATATATCTTGATAATAAAGAACAACATGTGTATAATTTTGCAGCACCTCATAATAATGAATGAGGGGGTTGAGTTGACGGAAGTTGTTGTAAGATTAGGCTATATTTTGATATGATACTGATTTATTTACACGATGGAAGGAAAGTGTCGGTGGTTATTTGATTGTGGCTGTACATTGTGGGATTGGTGATAACGAGATTATACAGTAAATGCAGTGTAGGCCTGAGTGAGGAAGGTGAGTGTTGATATAATGCACAATAATTACAAAAACTTCCCTAACAGAGCTCGAGATGCCTTGTACACTCGTCCAAGTATTTGTTCACCTTTGTTACATTGAAGTGCCATGATTCCGTCCAAAGTATGCCAGGATACAGGACCAGATGAACAAAAATAATGGTGTTCTGTTGCTTGGAATAGTTTGGAGGAATTAGTTGCTCCAGATTTGCCAACACTGTATTTCCCCCTTAACTACGTCAGACACTTTTGAACATTTAGATTTTAGATTATTTGTTATGGATTTTTTTTTATTATTATTGTTGTTGCTGAGACAAGTTTCCAACATTTAAATCAGGCCGTATAGCAATAATGAACATTCGGAGTGTAGCCTACTATTTTGATCTATAGCAAATTACATAACCAATCACACCTATGGTTAGGCTAGGTTTCATTGGTTAGTTGATTATATATACAGTACTGTAAAGTGAGTGATACTTGGCACCCTAATAAGCGTTGTTTGTTGGGGCGGCTAATCTTCAGGTGATATCTTATTAGTGTGTTACTTAGTCCTCATTATACTGCATTGTGTTAAGGGCCCTGTAATTGTGTATGAGAACTGGAGGTTTTTTATTCCTCCTGACCACACCATGAAACAAGCTCCTTCCATATAGGTGGTGTTTCGTGGCAATATTTGAAGGACTCATTTATCTCCAATTTGCTGACTACATCACATTGGTCCCTTAATACCCGTTACTACCAATACAAAAAAAAAAAAAAAAGCGCTGTATTATATTAATTAAAAAAAATGGCTTTAATTGTAATTTTTCCTTAAAGCAATCAATTGGGATTCTTTAAAAAACAAAACAAAAGTTAATAAAACAGTTATAATTTATATGTTCTAGAATTAGCCTGACTTTACCTTACCTAACCTAACCTAACCTAACCTAATCTAGAACGGGGCAGACTACAGCTGGGACCTAACCTGTGCAAACATAGGGAGGAAATCAAACATGTTTAAAATTCACTGTCACACTGGGAAAAAAAATTACTTCATAATGCCAAGACAATCACCAACCAGAACTTGAAGGAAATTTGCATGTATCTCCCTATCCAGTGGCTACATATAGTGCTATTACTACTCCTAGGGTTTAGTATGCCATCTGAAAGTACATTATATATTACACAAGTGCACATAAAAACAAATGGGAACGTACATGAATAGACAACACAAAAATATACATGAAAAAATATAATAAAATTGCAAAAGTCCAGGTGGAACTGTTCTTCAGTAATACCCTATTTTATAATAATATATATAATGCCCACAACTTACTCTGGAGAAGGGAAATAAAATAATATGTTCCCTAAGTCACAGAATATAAGTTAAGGGGATTGTATACTTTTGATAGATTGGAGTGCCTCGATTCCTCCAAAGTATGCCAGGAAACAGACCCAGAGGAAGAAAAATAATGGTATCCTGTTGCCTGGAATAATTTGGAGGAATCATTTGCTCCAGATTTACCACCCAAAACAGAGTACAAACATACATACATACCTTCGTTCACACTGGTACAGCTCACATTATGTTGAGGTCAAATTAATTAAGGGGAGATCCTCGCGTTGGTAAATTGGAAGGCTACTGATTCCTCCTAACTATATATACCAGAAAACAGCACTGTAAATATTCACGGGTTTTGAATCAGTGTAAATATTCACGGGTTTGAAGCACTGTAAATATTCACGGGTTTGAAGCACTGTAAATATTCACGGGGTTTGAAGCACTGTAAATATTCACGGGGTTTGAAGCACTGTAAATATTGAGGGTTTTGAAGTACTAAATATTCACGGGGTTTGAAGCACTAAATATTCACGGGGTTTGAAGCACGGTATATATTCATGGGTTTTGAAGCACTGTAAATATTGAGGGGTTTGAAGCACTGTATATATTCATGGGTTTTGAAGCACTGTAAATATTGAGGGGTTTGAAGCACTGTAAATATTCACGGGTTTTGAAGCACCGTAAATCACTCGTATAATTATTACTCTCTCACGTCACAAAAATATTAATTAGTTTCTTGATTCCTCCAAAGTATGCCAGGAAACAGGGTCAGAGTAACAAAAATAATGAGGATCTGTTGTTGCTTGGAATAGTTTGGAGGAATCATCAGTTGCTCCAGATATATCAACATTAAGGGGGTGCGGGAGTAGGGGGCAGGCTTGGGGGGGGGGGGTTTGGCGGGTGCGGGAGTAGGGGGACAGGCTTGGGGGGCGGGTTAGGGGGTGCGGGAATAGGGGACAGACTTTCTACCCACCCCAAGCCTGTCCTCCTACTCCCGCACCCCCCAAGCCTGTCCCCCTATTCCCGCACCCCTCCAGCCCATCCCCCCAAGCCTGTCCCCTACTCCCGCACCCCCCTTTAGCTAAGATGTATTATAATTATCAACACTATAATAAGGTACGTCGACTCGCACACCACCGCCACCACCACGCGTCGACTGCCAGGAACTGAAATGTAAACAAACCATTTACTTACCATCCCTCCGGTGGGCTATTTATTATACTTTATCATTTCATTGTTTAAAGGAAAGAGGCATAATTGAATACACTGAAATTTATTAATAAACTATTTTATCTTTATTATTCATTCGCCAGGAAATATGTATTAAACATTTATAAGTACGGTAATAGCTATACATAATCCAAGATGCAATAACCCAAGGATTTATTATCTGTATGTAGCCTAACGTGCATACTGCATACTATATTCAATTGTACTGAAATGTGCACCATGTAGTACATTTGGTGGTACAATTACAGATACTAGACTGTTAATAAGAAAACAGAAATGTAAATTGATTAACTACAATACGTGACGATGACTGATACTGTATTGCAAACTCCTGATCCCCAACCAATATCAAGATAAAGCTTTCAATATTGACTTTTTGCTATCCCACCTCTCTAACACTATCTCCCACACACTGCTGTATTCCAGGTCTATATAGGGCGATCTTCTTTCATCCTCAAATCAATTTTAAGGGGGAAATTTTGTGTTTGTAAATCTGAAGCAACTGAACCCTCCACACTATTCCAAACAACAGATCACACCATTATTTTTGCTCTCCATGGTTCTGTAAGCAACTGAATCCTCCACACTATTCCAAGCAACAGAACACACCATTATTTTTGTTCTTCTGGTTCTGTTTCATGGCAGACTTTGGAGGAATCAAGATACTCTAATGTAACAAAAGTGAATTACCCCCTTAATCTTTCTCCAACTACCTGCCATGTGTCTACGGAGCCAGCAAGCATAGCGTCAGTACCATAGCCTAGCCAGCCATAACTATCTTGACAATGTGTCGTTGTATTAGTTTCATGTGTATATCTTCAAGTAATATACCAAGAATATTCTGATGAAATAAAATGCATTACAGTAACTAGTATATTCATAAGACTTTAAAAGTAAAATGCATAATAGTAACTAGTATATTCATAAAACTTTAAAAATATGAGTATTGTTTCGTAAGTCATTAGGCTACATTATGTTCACTGAGGATATGACGATGTAAAATTTTGAAAAATCGATTCCTGTAAACTGTGGTATACAGTATAACAGTACATCCACAATCAAATATCCACCGACACTTTCCTTTCATCGTAGTATATATTTTGGTAATAAAGAACAACACTTGTATGATTTTGCAGCACCTCATAATAATAATTAAGGGGGTTGAGTTGACGGAAGGTGTTGTATGATTATATTTTAGTATGATACTGATTTATTAGCACGATGGAAGGAAAGTGTCGCTGTTTTTTTTATTGTGGCTGTACATTCTGAATCCATCAACAGACTCCCTCAGTAGACGAATATTGTCTTGTGACATAATTTAGAATCATAATTCTGCATTTTTTCGACTTAATATAACCGAACTAAATAAAATAAACAAAGTGTAATAGTTTTATTTTTAATTTTTATTAAAGTTTACTTACTATATTAATTTATTTCCATGCATGCTTTTAATAAATCCACTGCAATCAACTTTTGGACCAATTAAAGTAATAGAAGATGTTTTGCCAACACTGTAATACTACTTACTTACCTTCTCCATTCCCTTATTTTCCTCCTTTCCTGACTCCCTCTCATTATTCCTTCCCCTTTTCCCGGCTTCCTCCCTTCCCCTCCCACTTCCCATAGATTAGTCAGTCCATTATACCGTGATCACCACAGAGATATGTACACCCCTTACCCCCACCACTAGGCTACTCCCCCTACCCTTACACTCTCTCTTCCCCACTACCCAGGCGAGGTGACCGTGGCGTATGACTGCGTAATTATCGTTCAGTGACGCCAGGCTGTGAGAGAGAGAGAGAGAGAGAGAGAGGAAGTGAATATAGATAGGGGAGAGGAAAGGATATGTAGGGAGAGAATGGGGTGTGGTAGGAGAGGAAAGGGTGTTTAGAGAATGAGGTGTGGAGGGAAAGGGAAGAGAAATAAGAGGAAGGGAAGAGAGGGGAAGAAGTGTATACAGATAGGGGAAAGGAAAGGATATGTAGGGAGAGAATGGGGTGTGGTAGAAGAGGAAAGGGTGTTTAGAGAATGAGGTGTGGAGGGAAAGGGAAGAGAAATATGAGGAAGAGGTGTGGTGTGGAAAGGAGGTACAGGGAGACAATGGGAGTGGAGGGAGAGGAAAGGGAAGAGGTGTGTAAAGAGAGAGAGAGTGAGGTGTGAAGGAAGAGCAAGACATTGGGGTGTATAGGAAGAAGTCGAGAATCAAAAAGGGAGAAGAAAAGGATGACTATTTCGGTCCCATAAAATTAACTATATATACATCAGGGGAAAATAAAACTACAAACACACTTCTTAAGTTTAATTCATCTTCCCGTACAAAAAAAAAAAAAAAAAAAAAAAAAAAAAATAATAATAATAATAAGATAACACCAGACCAAAATCACAGTCGCTCTTGATCCACTATGAAGTAAAGGAGACGAAAGAAGAAAAACTGAAATAAAAGAGCTTAAGACTTGCCTGAATATCTTGAAGATTTTGCGATGACTGACTGGACTCGGGGTCGATTCCACAGTGGTTGGTATTGGTTTGTAAGCACGCAAACGAAAAATCATAGCCGTTTGAATAACTTATGGGTGAATTATTTAATGAATTTTGGTGATTAAACTATGCAGTGATCATCATTATCTAACCGTTTGATAGGTTTTGTGAATGTGGATACTCAGCTTTTGGAAAATAATGAAGCCTTACAAGTGTGATTGGTTGGGAAGCTAACAAACCAATACCACTGTGGAATCGACCTATAAATAATGAAGCCTTACAAGTGTGGTTGGTTGGGAAGCTAACAAACAACTATCACTGTGGAATCGACCCTCTGAAGAGACTGAGTTCATTGAGGTGTGTTACATATGTGCTCAGTGAGAATGGATATAATACCGAAAAGTTTGGTGATTGATTAATTAGACATTGGTAATTATATGGAGTGTTTAAATGAAGGGGTGTAGGAGAGGAAAGAGTGTGTGGGTGTGGGAGGGGTGTGTAGGGTGGGAGAGGAAAGAGGTGTGTGGGTGTGGGAGGGGTGTGTAGGGTGGGTGAGGAAAGAGGTGTGTAGGGAGGGAGAGGAAAGTGGTATGTGGGTGTGGGAGGGGTGTGTAGGGTGGGAGAGGAAAGAGGTGTGTGGGTGTGGGAGAGGTGTGTAGGGAGGGAGAGGAAAGAGGTGTATGGGTGTGGGAGGGATGTGTGGGGTGGGAGAGGAGAGAGTGTGTAGGTGTGGGAGGGGTGTGTAGGGAGGGAGAGGAAAGAGGTGTGTGGGTGTGGGAGGGATGTGTAGGGTGGGAGAGGAAAGAGGTGTGTGGGGAGGGAGAGGAAAGAGGTGTGGGTGAGGTAGGTGTGTGTGGGGGGGAGAGGAAAGAGGTGTGTGGGTGTGGGAGGGGTGTGTAGGGTGGGAGAGGAAAGAGGTGTGTGGGGAGGGAGAGGAAAGAGGTGTGTGTGTGAGGTAGGTGTGTGTGGGGGGGAGAGGAAAGAGGTGTGTGGGTGTGGGAGGGGTGTGTAGGGTGGGAAAGGAAAGAGCTGTGTGGTGTGGGAGAGAGGTATAGAGGTAACAAAGAGGTAGGAAGCGTCGTGAAGGGGAAGGAATGTAGAGGTAGAGAACAGAGACTTGGACATGGAAGAGAAGAAAGAGAAATGGGGGAGAGAGAAAAGAGAAGTGGGGGAGAGGGAAAAGAGAAGTGGGGGAGAGAGAAAAGAGAAGTGGGGAGAGAGAAAAGAGAAGAAGGATAGAGAAAAGAGAAGTGGGGATAGAGAATAGAGAAGTCTCAATATAAAAACAAAAAGTGAAGTATCAATAATCACACGACGTCCTAAAAGTTATCATCATCATCAGTTATTAAATTATTATTCACTACACGATTGACACCAGGATTTATTTTACGTTTTGTATCCAATTATTAGGGACACTCTTTCTCCAAACCCTTGTCACACAAACATAATGCCACAATCAAATATCCACCGACACTTTCCTCCTTCCATCGTAGTAAATATCTTGGTAATAAAGAACAACACGTGTATGATTTTGCAGCACCTCATAGTAATAATTGAGGGGGTGGGTTGAGTTGACGTAAGGTGTTGTTGTTGTATGATTATATTTTGATATGATACTAATTTATTTACACGATGGAAGGAAAGTGTCGGTGGTTATTTGATTGTGGCTGTACAGTTGCGGACATATAAAACAGACACACTTACTTGAAACGGCCAATTCTATGTTGTTTTGGTAAGGGGTCCTGTGTGAAGTGTGCATGCATGTCTCTTTTACGTTTACATTGCTGTACAGTTGAGCAAGTAAGAAGTGCAAGAAAAAATTTGGTTGTACTGTATATGGCAGTTGTGGTTGTAATTCCTCGTATCTATAAGAATGAATCACTGGGAACCTAAAGCCAATGTAAGGTGGAAGGTGATTGGCTGAAATTTTAGTTGTGGTGAAGATGTTGACATATACAACCATATTTTTTTTTGCTCTTTCTACTTGTTCAACTGTACAGCCACAAATATCAAATATCCACCGACACTTTCCTTCCATCGTATAGGTAAATTAGTATCATATCAATATTATATAATCATACAACACCTTACGTCAAATCAACCCCCTCAATTATTATTATTATGAGGTGCTGCAAAATCATACATGTGTTATTCTTTATTACCAAGATATTTACTACGATGGAAGGAAAGTGTCGGTGGATATTCGATTGTGGCTGTACAGTCGTGGTCAAAAATAATCATCCATATAGGAGTAACTCAAGTAAAATTTTGACTGCTTCCCTCTGTTCCTTATAGGTGATAAACTTTCCAATAAATAGATTAAGTACCATCATTTAATTTATTACAAGCAGCTATGCACTACTTAAAACAATAACAGCATACATGAACGTTAAAACATTATTAGACAGTAAATTGTTTGAGATATTTGGATGATTATTATTGACCGCGACTGTACATGTAGCAGAATATGTTACGCTGATACGGATGGGTTGATACGTGATCTCTTAATAGTGACTATGTGGGAATGATTAATTATTATCTTGACTATAATCACGCTGCTTTGACAATTGGGAATATCGAGTGCGTACATTTGCCAACTCAATCCTTAAAAAAAAAAAAAAAAAAAAAAAAAAAATAATAATAATAATAAAAAAAAAACTCCAGATGCTGACTAGAGTTGCAATATATTTTTTATTTTCCTCAAACCTGCCAAGATCTGCTCATGATAAAACTCCAGTAAAAATTAAACCTCAGTATTTCATGCACATTTATTTATTTACACACGTGTCTCCGTACAAAACACAAACACAATATTATTCGGTTTAATTAAGGAGAAATTATCAAAGAAAGGGTAAATTGGGGAGATACGGTGTCGATTCCCCAGTGGTTTTGGTTTGTTAGCTTCCCAACCAACCACACTTGTTGTAAGGCTTTATTGTTTTCCAAAAGCTGAGTATCCACATTCACAAAATCTACCCAACAGTTAGATAATGATTCCACAGTGGTATTGGTTTGTTAGCTTCCCAACCAACCACACTTGTTGTAAGGCTTCATTATTTTCCAAAAGCTGAGTATCCACATTCACAAAATCTACCCAACAGTTACTGTAGATAATGATGATCACTGTATAGTTTACTCACCAAATTCATTAAATAATTCACCCAGAAGTAATTTAAACGGCTAATATTCTTTCGTTTGCGTGCTTACAAACCAATACCAACCACTTAGGAATCGACCCAATGTATTTATTCCTACAAACCATATCATGAAATCCGACAACCTCTGTGATATTAAATAGGCAATATAGTTTTTCGTGGAATCAGTAACACTTCATATTATTTTTTTGTCAACATAATGCCCAGTTAAGGTGGTAATACTTTTTTGGTACATTGGAGTGCCTTGATTCCTCCAAAGTATGCTAGGAAACAGGACCAGAAGAGCAAAAATAATTAGTGCTTTGTTGCTTGGAATAGTTTGGAGGAATCAGTTGCTCCAGATTTACCAACACAAAATTTCCCTCGTTAATCATCTTTTAATCAAGGGGGAAGTACAGTGTTGGTAAATCTGGAGCAACTGATTCCTCCTAACTATTCCAAGCAACAGAACACCATTATTTTTGTTCCTCTGGTTTTGTTTTCTGGCATACATTGGAGGAATCAAGGTGCTCCAGTGTACAGCCACAATCAAATATCCACCAACACTTTCCTTCCATGGTGCAAATAAATCAGTATCATATCAAAATATAATCATACAACAACACCTTACGTCAACTCAACCCACTCAATTATTATTATTATGAGGTGCTGCAAAATCATACACGTGTTGTTCTTTATTACCAAGATATTTACTACGATGGAAGGAAAGTAGTGTTGGTGGATATTTGATTGTGGCTGTACCAAAAGCATATACTCATTTCCTCTTAATTGCCCTAGTTTGAATTCCGTTATCACACTGAAGGATATTGATTCCTCCAAAACATGTCGGTATATGAAGTTGTTTCATGGTAGTGTTTGGAGGAATCAGTAGCCATCAATTTTCTTCGGCTGGTAGGAGATGAGAGGAGACATAAATTATGATCGTGTTAGGGAGATTGGACTAAGCGTGGCGGTATGCAAGAATAAACATGGTGGTGTTGTACCGGTACGATGACTCCCTATATAGACACACTATACAGAGCCAGCCATCGTACCGGAACCACACCATCGTATACACCATGAATGTTCTTGCCTATACGGTCCTAAGAATTGAGTCGAGGATGAAAGAAGACCCCCCCTTCCCCGCCCCCCCCCCCAGTCCTGGAGCACCTTGTAGGACGAGGGAGAAATGAGAAGGAAAGGACAGCAAACATGAAGGAAATTTTTAGGAAAGGAAGGAGGGCGGGAAGGAAATAGAAGGAAAGGAAGGAGGACAGTAAGCACAAAAGAAATTTTAGGAAAGGAGGGAGGAGAGTAAGCACAAAGGAAATTTTAGGAAAGGAGGGAGGACAGTAAGCACGAAGGAAATAGAAGGAAAGGGAGGAGAGTAAGCACAAAGGTAATAGAAGGAAAGGAAGGAGGGCAAGAAGGTAATTTTAGGAAAGGAGGGATGAGAGCAAACACGAAGGAAATTTTAGGAAAGGAGGGAGGAAAGTAATAGAAGGAAAGGAGGGACAATGGAAGAACTGAAAGGGACAGATGGACTAAGAATACACTTGCATATTATCTATCACCTATATACACATGCATTTACTTCTTATACAAATATCAAAACCTTAGAAAATATTATGAGGCTAATCACTCACGAACGAATTGGAGCCCGGACCACCGACACAGTAACAAATCTTCTTACATCTGTTTTCTGGCACAGTTTGGTGGACTCAGAATTCTGCCTGGATATCCAATACATTCACAAACGATTACCCCCTTATTAAGTATCAAAACACACACACACACACATACATACATGGTGTTAGAAAATGTGTAGTGACGATATATATATATACAAAAAAATACAAATATTTTCATCCTACTCATTCTTCAACTCTGTGATGAAAATAGTGGATGTACAGTTGTGGACAAGTGAAACAGAGACGTACAGTACAGTTGCGGACATTGAAACTGGGCCACTTACTGTGCATAGGGTAGTGTGTGTGTGTGTGTGTAGCATATGGTAGGATGAGATGTGTGTGTGTGTGTGTGTGTAGCATATGGTAGGATGAGATGTGTGTGTGTGTGTGTGTGTAGCATATGGTAGGATGAGATGTGTGTGTGTGTGTGTGTGTAGCATATGGTAGGATGAGATGTTGTGTGTGTGTGTGTGTGTGTGTGTGTGTGTGTGTGTGTGTGTGTGTGTGTGTGTGTGTGTGTGTAGCATATGGTAAGATGAGATGTTGTGTGTGTGTGTGTGTGTGTGTGTGTGTGTGTGTGTGTGTAGCATATGGTAGGATGAGATGTTGTGTGTGTGTGTGTGTGTGTGTGTGTGTGTGTGTGTGTGTGTGTGTGTGTGTGTGTAGCATATGGTAAGATGAAATGCGTGTGTGTGTGTGTAGAGGCGACACATCCTACTCTATATATGCCTAATATGGGGTCCATTTGAAGTGTGTGTGTGTGTGTCTGTTTAAGGTGGTCATTCACTTTTGTTACATTGGAGTGCCTCGATTCCTCAAAAGTATGCCAGGAAAAAAAGACCCAAGATGAACAAAAGTACTGGTGTTCAGTCAGTTGATTGGAATAGTTTGGAAGAATAATATAGCTCCAGATTTACCAACACTGTACGTACTTCGTCCTTTAATTAATAATATGTCTGCAACTGTACGTACGATACATAACTTAAGCCGAGTGAAAGACAGTGTAGCAGGTAAGGCCGCGATGACAACAAACCCGACTATACTGCACAGACTCAGAAACTTAAACATAGTGAAAGACAGCGTAGCAGGTAAGGCCGCGATGACAACAAACCCGACTATACTGCACAGACTCAGAAACTTAAACATAGTGAAAGACAGTGTAGCAGGTAAGGCCGCGATGACAACAAACCCGACTATACTGCACAGACGGAGAAACACAACAACACCATCATGTTCTCCTGAAAGACTGGTAGTGGTAAGAGTAGCAGTATTTGCCTTAAGGTGGTAGGATAATTCGTTTTTGGTACATTGGAGTGCCTTGATTCCTCCAAAGTATGCTAGGAAACAGGACCAGAAGAAGAGTAAAAATAATGGTGGTGTTCTGTTGCTTGGAATAGTTTAGAGGATTCAGTTGCTCCATTATTACCAACACATTCTCTTGTTGGTGAATTGGAAGGTCTCTGATTCCTCCTAACTATACCGAATAAAAAAAAAACAGACGACCTTAATGTTACTTGAATGAGGACTCTGTTTAATGAGGACTCTGTTTAATGAGGACTCTGTTTAATGAGGACTCTGTTTAATGAGGACTCTGTTTAATGAGGAATCTGTTTAATGAGGAATCTGTTTAATGAGGACTCTGTTTAATGAGGAATCTGTTTAATGAGGACTCTGTTTAATGAGGACTCTGTTTAATGAGGACTCTGTTTCGTGGCATAGGTAGGAGAAATCACAGACCTTCCAATTCACCAACAAAAGAATATCCCCTTAAGAGTATGTACATTAGAGTGCCCTGATTCCTCCAAAGTATGCCAGGAAACAAGATTTGATTAACAAATATAATGGTGGCCTGTTGCTTGGAATATTTTGGAGGATACAGTTGCTCCAGATTTACCAACACTTTATTTCCCCTTTAATTAACCTATATAATTATATACTGTACAGTGAGATCAGTTGGAATAAAAACATACAAAATATTCCCAGATTCTTATTTCCTACCCCTGGCATGTAAAATAAAAAATAATAAATAAATAAAATGAAATAAAAATGAAATAAAAACAAATTGAGTATCATAATCACAACCATTTGTTTGTCATCTGTAGTTGAAAAAAGTAATAAAAAATTAAACTTCACATTATCAGGCATAACCTTTTTTTTTCAGATTAAGTAGAAAAAATTGAGCTATTAGGAACCCATGTGATCGTGTATGAAAAAAACCCCTGTAGGCTTCTGATTCCTCCTGACCACGCCACGAAACAAGCTCCTTCCATATAGGTGTGTGTGTTTCGTGGCAATATTAGAAGGACTCGTATACCTCCAATTTTCTTACCACATCACAGGGTCCCTTAATGTTGAAGCTGCTGACGCCCTGATATACAGATGAACAGGGAAACAAACCACTGAAGTAATATTAACCTGGCTGATGCTTCTTGTTGTGTTGAAGAGGGAACAGCAGTTTATAGAAGTGTTGATAGAGGATTATGTTACCTAGTAAAGTGTTGAAGGGAAGGAGACGTCACCAAGTAAAGTGTTGAAGGGAAGGGGACGTTACCTAGTAAAGTGTTGAGGGGTAGGGAGGGGAGGAGCACCTAGTAAAGTGTTAAAGGGAAAGAGACGTTACCTAGTAAAGTGTTGAAGGGGAAGGAGACGTCACCTAGTAAAGTGTTGAGGGAAAGGGGGGAGGGCACCTACTTAAGTGTTGATGGAAAGGAACGGGAGAGGTGGGAAGGAGAGGGGAAAGTGAACAACATCAGTGCAGTGTATAACCAATTCTGTAGCAGGTGAGGCAGAAGAAGGAAGTGGCCAGGCAGCGTGTCAGACAGATGGCCACAACTGACTCCATGCTCCACTGAAAATAATAATAATAATAATAATAATAATAATAATAATAATTGTACTTCAAGGTGCAAGGATGCTTAAGGGACCCTGTGATGTAGTCAGGAAATTGGAGGTAAATGAGTCCTTCAAATATTGCCACGAAACACACACACCTATATGGAAGGAGCTTGTTTCGTGGCATTGTCAGGAGAAATCAGAAGCCTCCAATTCTCATACACAATCACAGGGTCCTTAATTTGGTTGGTAAATTAACCTGGCGTAATGGAATACACTAAAGCACCGAAGTGTATGATTGGGAAATGGGTAGGCTATCTTTAATTAGTTATCTAATATACAGTACAGTTGGCCACAGGAGTTCTTTCACAGGCTAGGCAATATGGAAAGAGAGGTCATTATTCTGGAAGTACTGTACTGAATGGTTTACCAAGTGACCATGTGACTACATAATAACAAATCTAATAATAATGTTGTATTGCAGTTACGTAGTGTTACATTTTCTATAAGTTGTAATCCCTCGAAAACAACAGCGTGTGTACGAATTCTTGTGGCCAACAGTACATGGGTATTTGTTGTGAATGGTATTAAATGACCATGAATCATGAGCCAATGAGCTGAAAGAACCAAAGAATATAACTACAGAAGAACACTCCATCAAATACAGGTACAGTAAGTAATTGGGTTTTACGGGAATTACCTACTCACATTTCACCTTCAATCTGACCAATAACATGTAAATAACACCCATTCATGACCTTGATATTTGACCTGATCCCAACAAAATTTTAACCACCATTTTGTTTCAATAATGCCTAGTAATGCTGTGGTTTGATCCTATTACACCCATAGGTTTTTTAGTTATTTTGTCCACTAACCAACCAACTAACACAGACACACAAACATGAGTGATAAAACAACAATTAAAGGAACAATGTTGCTGCTCACCCTGACGTGATCCTTGTGGAATTGGTCAGCCATCTTCCTTAGGGACCTCCCCACCAGCATCCACGTCAGTTGTTCCTCCTCCTCCTCCTCCTCTCCTTCCATCCTGTACCTCGTTTGTCCTTCTTGTCTTCCTCCTCCACAACACCGCTCCTCCTCTTCCTTCTCTTCCTCCTTCCTGCACCTTGTATGTCCTTCTTGTCTTCCTCCTTTACAACACCACTCCTCCTCCTCCTCCTCTTCTTCCTCCTTCCTGCACCTTGTATGTCCTCCTTGTGTTCCTCCTTTACAGTACCGCTCCTCCTTTCCAGACTGACCGTCCTCTAATGGTGGCTGACAACTCACAAGGTTCCCGCACCCAAGACCACCTGCCACGTCGTCATCAAGAGGTGTCCCAAGTGTAGTAGTAGTGGTGGTGGTGGTGGCCAAGGTCACGTCCACTCCTGACAACAGAAACGAATAGAATAATGATACAATACCAAGTTGCGAACTCTGAGATGATGTTGGGGAATTGGAGACTGACCTATTGGAGATGGTTTAGTTAAATAAACATATTCACTTAGTTTCATATGCAATTGAATTGCGTACTCTTGTATCCTCTATAGGTTTTATGGTGTGTACAGCCAAACTCCGTGAAATACTTTCTATTGGGGAGCAATCGCTTGTAGACAGCCTTGAGCTCAGGCTTTTGATTCCTCCAAGGTATGGAGTTCATTCCGACGCATACTCTAGGTTACTCTAGGACAATTCAACTAATAAAGCACGTTACAAGAGATGCTTATCAACTCGTGTATAGCGTCTCCATGCAAATTAAAGTTTTCGTTTAATTAATGACATAATTAATACTATATCGTATAAATTTATTCCTTTACGTGGGAGTTTGGTCTGTCCTTGGCTTGTACTCTGAGCCGTTTGTGTGTATGGGTGTAAAAACCTGGGTTATTTATACGGGGTTGCCTGATATAACATTATAGGGACTTGAAGTAAGAAAACCATGTGAAAAACTGCTCGAAGAGAGTAATATTGACTCTACAAAGAAATTTCAGGTATCTATAATTAAGGTTTTGATTTTCACACACCCACACCCACGATGTAAATTACAAGCAATATGCACATGAAAACCAGAAAGAAGTTTACTACGTCATAGAAGAAAGTGCTTATAGCCTAGCATACGACTGACTAATATTTACAAACTAACAAAGCCGGAAAACTTTAGAAACCTGCTAGCTATAGATACCCTATTTCTATATGGTAAATGCGTTTGTTTATTAATTATTCTATAATTATAATATCCTTAAGGTAGTAATTCTTTTTTGGTACATTGGAGTGCCATGATTCCTCCAAAGTATATGCTAGGAAACAGCCAGGACCAGATGGACAAATAGAGTGGTGTCCTGTTGCTTGGAATAGTTTGGAGGAATGATTTGCTCCATATTCACCACCAGTGTACAACCCTCTTAATTAATTCGGTACTATACAATACAATATCATCTGGTTGAAGTGACTTTCTTTGCTATTGGTTAGGTTAGGTTAGGTATTGATTGATTGATTGATAATAGGCGCCGCAACAACGAAGTCATATAGCGCCAGAAAAAGGTGATAGAGAGGTGAGACAGCAAGCAGGAAGGAAATAGAAAGAAAAGAGGGACAGTTGAAGATAATAAAGCTAGTGGCTGGGGCCGAAGGAGCGCCATCTGGTTCTTGGAGATTAATATAGAGTAGCCTAACTTAGACCTTTGAGATTATACACTTCGGGTTTGACTACTATACAATAATATGAATTAATATGTTGGTAAATCTGGAGCAGTTGATACCTCCAAATTATTCCAAGCAACAGACCACCATTATATTTGTTAATCTGGTCCTGTTTCCTGGGATACTTTGGAGGAATCAAGGCACTCCAATTCACCAAAAGTATTATATTATGGAGCGACTGATTCCTCCAAACTATTCCAAGCAACAGGCCACCATTATTTTTGTTAGTCTGGTCCTGTTTCCTGGGATACTTTGGGGGAATGAACTCGCTCCAATGTATCAAATGTATACTACCCCATTAAGGACCCTGTGATCGTGTATGAAAATTAGAGGCTTCTGATTCCTCCTGACCATACCACGAAACAAGCTCCTTCCATATAGGTGTGTGTGTGTGTGTGTTTCGTGGCAATATTTGAAGGACTCATTTACCTCCAATTTTCTGACTACAACACAGGGTCCCTTAAGGGGGTGCGGGAGTAGGGGACAGGCTTGGGGGGGGGGGGGACTGGGGGGGTGCGGGAATAGGGGGACAGGCTGGGGGGGGGGAGTAGAAAGCCTGTCCCCTATTCCCGCACCCCCCAAGCCTGTCCCCTACTCCCTCACCCCTCTAACCCCCCCCCCCACAAGCCTGTCCCCCTACTCCCGCACCCCCTTAATTAATACACGGTGGATCCAGGCTTTATTTACATTGTGTTGGTTACTCTCAGTTAGGCTACGCAACTATAAACATATGAGAATGAAACGCTAAATGAGGAATCTTTCTTGACCACTTAGTTTTCGCTACACATTCTCCTGTCAACGGTGCCTATATCTCAAGTTGTATTAGTGAATGTCCGCCATAAAAAAAAAAAAAAAAAAGGATTCTCCACAATTGGGATATCATTAGCAGGTGTTAAGTAGGTGACGGTCCCCCTTCCCCTTCTTTTTATCTTTTAAATATCTTAGAGTTGATACTGTAATTTGTCCCCATGAATGGATATTAAGGCTGCCATTCTACTTTTGGCAGTCACACATTTTTAAAGGACCCTGTGATCGTGTATGAGAACTGGAGCCTTCTGATTCCTCCTGACTATGCCACGAAACAAGCTCCTTCCATATAGGTGATGTTTCGTGGCAATATTTGATTGACTTGATGACCTCCAATTTTCTGACTACATCACAGGGTCCCTTAACCAGTCTGAGGTAGCAATTTGACACCAGGTCCAGAAGTGCAAGAGAAACACCTACTACTATCAACTTTACTTAGAGCTTTTAATTACTTTGTATTTTACCCAAGCTTTATAATTATATGCCATTATGGTCATTCATGTAACACGTATTTAGGTTCCGGAACACCAATTAATTAATATTTCCCTGGCTTGTTACCTCATATAAAAATCAAGACAAGACAACAGTTAGCGAATGAAACTTACCAGCAGTCTTGAGTAAGTTGATCCAGTTGAGTTGCTCGGTTGTGTTGTTGTTGTTCCATCCTTCTCCTCCTCCACCACCTCCTCTAGCATCACCTCCGTCACCCACCTCGTCAGTAATCACCACAGGCGCTGCCACTAAGTACACCAAGACCGTCTGAAACGTCATCCGTATCTGGTGGACAGTGGTTGGAGGGAGGTGTTGTATGCTGTTATAGCCTAGTAGTCCTCCTCGCCTGAGATGATGCCGGCCGGTAAGTAATTGACAGGTCTTACAAAAGTGTCGTAGAGTTTGTTAAAAAAAAATAATAAATACTTAGTGGTAGTCTTTATAATTCTCTTTGTAGTCTCTCGTGTGAGTTACCGAGTTACCTCTGTGGTCGTATTTGATTTTTTTTCTTTCTGCGATCGCGTTGACGTGCGCTGAACTTGTGGATACGAGACTTTAATTAAGGTCGGTCTGGTAACGAGAGCGAGCCGAGCAGAAGACTACATACAGCCCACGCGTCACAGACCTCACCACCACTATAGTGCGGGAACTACTGCAAATGTCGGAGTCCCTCAACCCCGTCCATACACACTCACAATAGCTCACTGTGTGCAACTCTCGCTCCAACCTACCTCCACCCTCCAGGACCCACAAGGCCACCCTACTACCCTACCCACCTACCTACCTACCTCTTCCACACGGGTTGCGCGCGCAGTTAGCTACCCGCCCACATCACTCTCTCAGTTTATGTGGGGTTAATTTTGTCTTGCCGTTAGTATCCCTCAACCTATCTCATTTCTTTAAATAAAAAAAGTAAAGTGGCAATCATTCTCGCGTTATCTACAGTTAAATGTCCCTATGAAACATTATAACAAATGGAAAATGCCGTTTTTTGTACAATCTGAAGTTTATTTAAAGCTATCATCACCCACAGTTGCCCACAAAAGGGCGAGGCCTTTTCTCAAGCTCCACCCACCACGGTAGCAACTGGTCCAATCAGGAAGCAGAAGGTCCACGTGCCACTGTTTGTTGACACATATCGTTATATGTTTATGTGTACGACTTCAATCCTTGTGTCCCCTTCGGTAAAGAAGTATAAATACCCTACTCGAATATAGAGCTGTTAACTTGATAAACCTTTTCAATCCGTCATTAAAGCAACAGCTGATTGTATTTGTGGTGTTCTTTGACAACCACCAGATAAATTACTCTTGTAGGACAGCAGAAGTACTCGGTGCCCAATGGGTTAACGCTAGCCAGACTGTGATATAGTCAGAAAATTGGAGATCAAAGGGTCCTTCAAACATTGCCACGAAACACCACCTATATGGAAGGAGCTTGTCTCGTGGCACGGTTAGGTGGAATCAGAAGCCTCCAGTTTCCATGCACGAACACACAGGGTCCTTAACTTGATAAACCTTTTCAATCAGCCATTAAAGTAACAGCTGATTATATTTGTGGTGTTCTTTGACAACCACCAAATAAATTACTTTTGTAGGACAGCAGAACTACTATCGATGCCCAATGGCTTAATTAAGGGGAAAGTTTTGTGTTGGTAAATCTGGAGCAACTGAATCCTCCAAACTATTCCAAGCAACAGAACACTATTATTTTTGCTCTTCTGGTCCCATTTCCTAGCATACTTTGGAGGACTCGAGCTTTCTAGTCCAATGTATCGAAAGTGGATTATCACTTTAACCAATAATTTTCACTGTAGGTCTATTGTTTTCATATAGGGTATAAAAAATAAGGTTGTAAATGCAAATAAAGAACTATATTTGTTGATTTTACAAAGCACGACAAGAGCAGCATATGAAAAAAAGAAAGAAAAAAAATATATTATAAAAATTTTGAGTTAACGATATTAGGTGTTTAGGTTGTACAGAAGTGCAACACAACAGCAACACCGGCCATGTTGCATGATGTGTCTCACAGTTTGATGCCAATTACGAAAATAATCAAATTTTCTTCAAATAATGCTGCTGCTGCTGTTCATGTTGTTGTTGTTGTTGTTGATGATGTTGTTGTTGTTGTTGTTGTTGTTGTTCCTTGACCGTGTGGACCTTTTTTTTTCTTTCTTTTATATCTTGAGAAACTTAATTATGAAATTTTGGATGGCACAAATTCACTGAAGGCTTCTTGGTTACCATTAATTAAGGACCCTGTGAACGTGTATGAGACTTGGTGGCCTCTGATTCCTCCTGACTATGCCACGAAACAAGCTCCTTCAGTATAGGTGGTGTTTCGTGGCAATCTTTGAAGGACTCACTAATCTCCAATTTTCTGACTACATTACAGGGTCCCTTAAAAAAAAAAAAAAGTTAGAGTCATGTTTTTCGTATTTCCTCGCTCAGTGACGGTGAAGAGTTTCCAGCGGTCGGTCGTCGGATCTTCCAGTCAGTCAGTCAGTCGTCGTGGATGTGTGTTGGAGTGAATTAGGCACCGTTGACGCAGGCATAGTAACCGTCCAACTGCAGTGAAGAAACAAAACAAAACACATTCGTTAGAACCACGAGACTCTATAGGTGCAAGGTGATTAATTATTCTTTTGTTACCAATGCCAGAAAGCAGCTATATAGAGATGTGCATGGATGGATGGATGGATGAGTTTGTTGGTGGAGAGTTGAGATAGTGTTGAGGATATATTATGGGAAGAGAACATAGTCTGTGCCTATACTATGAGATGAAGGTTAGTACTGAAGAGATACTCACATCAACGAGACCAGTGTGAAGGCAGATGAAAGCTTTGCTGACATCTTTGTTGGCGGCGAGAAGCTCCAGGTCATAGAACATTTGGAGAAGTTGTGTACTGATGTCAGTCTCTGTTGGTAGTGACAGCATTAGTGGATGGTCTTCTTGGTTATGGATTTGTATACATCTTTAGATTGGAAGATCATACAGAAAGACGAGGGAGAAGGTGCTTGGTACGATGGTGGGACAGCAAGTACAAAGGATATAGAAGGAAGGGATGGACAGTTGAAAGATTGGAATGGGAGTGGCCAGAATCCGAATCACTACAGGCAATACCCTCCCCCTCCACTATCCCTAGGGTGTAATAATAATAATAATATCTCTCCTTAAAGTAACAGTAGCAAAGGATTATGATTGTGGGTTGATGTCAGCCTTGATATTGTAGTGACAGGCATTAGTTCCTGGTGTTAGTGTCAGTTAGTGTCTCTAGTTAGTGTTAGTTTCAATCTAGGGTTAGTGTCAGTTAGTGTCTAGTTAGTGTCTCTAGTTAGTGTTAGTTTCAGTCTAGGGTTAGTGTCAGTTAGTGTCTAGTTAGTGTTTCTAGTTAGTGTTAGTTTCAGTCTAGGGTTAGTGTCAGTTAGTGTCTAGTTAGTGTTTCTAGTTAGTGTTAGTTTCAGTCTAGGGTTAGTGTCAGTTAGTGTCTAGTTAGTGTTTCTAGTTAGTGTTAGTTTCAGTCTAGGGTTAGTGTCAGTTAGTGTCTAGTTAGTGTTTCTAGTTAGTGTTAGTTTCAGTCTAGGGTTAGTGTCAGTTAGTGTCTATAGTTAGTGTCTACCCACTCACCTGAATCAGATTGCTGGTAGGATGTTGTCATACCGAAGTCTTTGCTACACTGAACAGCATTGGCGACGAGTCCACTGAAATCGTTCAGTGCGAGCAGATTAACTGGTGGCATACAGCTGTTTAGTCGATCCATGCACTCGTTATAGTTACCGGTGCATTGATTCAGACCTGTGTGGTGAAAAAATTAATATAAGTACCGATACTCCTAATTTAAAGGTTTTATTTATGTTTGTTTGCATGCTAGGGAAAGCAGTCAGTTACAAAACTACACCGGTGTACGTATATTAAAAAAAGTTGATGATGGGAACTAATAATAATAATATTCACTCCATTGTAAATACAGTATTCGTATAATATTCACAAAAGATGATGATGAGAACTAATAACAATAATATCTGCTCCATTCGTATAATATTATGTCGAGAAAGGTTGATAAGGAGCATCACAAACACCTTACCAAGTTTGCCAAGTTCAGTGTAATAGAGTCCAGCTACGAACGAGTCCACTTTGTCACTGCAGGCAAGAGATGGCGCCACCAGGGCTGCCACGAGAACTACACAAGCCAAAACCTTCATGGTCACTGGTCACAAGCTGGAAGGGCCGGGCCGGGCAGGGAATGGAAGGGTACACATGAGTCAGGACGTGTGTGTGGTGGTGATATATTTCATGTCTTTAAATTGGTATAGTAGATCAGGTAAGAAATGTGTGTTTATGTATTATATGTCTTTAAATTGGTATAGCAGATCAGGTAAGGAATGACACTGTGTTATTGTAATTCGAACACCATAACACAACATGCTGACCACTACGACACTCATATATATACAGGGTGTCCCTCGACTTTCCTTTCCCACTTTGTCAAATGAAAGTAGATGTATTATTTCTAAGATAAAAATACTCTATAACCATACTCTTTTTTATATATTATTATGTGATGGGTTCTCCACACTTCTACATGTATAGGGAAACGGTGCTGGAATGAGAGTTTACCAGTGTGGTGATTGGGATAATGGAATTGATATAGTGAACAATCTTCCTCTCAAGACTTGGTTAGGTTCACCATTAACTTATATACAGTATTTGGCAAAGAATCGTAATGAGAGTTAATAAAGGAGTTAGTATACTTTTGAATGTTTGGAGCTGTGCCTTCATTCCTCCAAAGTATACCAGGAAACAGGACCAGATGAAGAAAAATAATGGTATCCTGTTGCCTGGAATAATATGGGGGAATAAAAACTTTCTCCAGATTTACCACCCAAAACAAATGTGCTATATTATTCCCTTTAAAGTTGAGAAGAGTGTGTTTGAGTGTGTGAATAATTTCCTCACCAATATTTAAACTTATCAGTGAACTCACCTGGAGAGGATGATGATGTGAGGAGGAATGTGTGTGTGTGAAGCTGTCTACTCCTTTATACCAAATGAACACTTGTATGGAATATGGGGTAAGGGGGAGAGAGAGAGAGAGAGAGAGAGAGAGAGAGAGAGAGAGAGAGATTGTAGAGTAAGGGGGAGGGAGGTAGGAGGGTATAGGAGGAAGAACAGAACAGAGAGAGAGAGAGAGAGAGAGAGAGAGAGAGAGAGAGAGAGAGTGAGAGAGAGAGAGAGTGCGACGTCATTTTCCAACTTAAACATAACTACCTCCAGACGATTTTATTAGACCTTGCTGAACCCCCCCCCACCCCCCATCTCTCTCTCTCTCTCTCTCTCTCTCTCTCTCTCTCTCTCTCTCTCTCTCTCCTCTCTCTCTCTCTCTCTCACCAAAACAGACCTATATACTTTGCAGAACACCCTCAGGTCACCATCTCCTCTCTCTCTCTCTCTCTCTCTCTCTCTCTCTCTCTCTCTCTTACAACTTCACCCATTCTTGGTTGTGGTTAGAACTGAATATATTAATTAACTAAGGACCCTGTGATGTGTATGGAAACTAGATGGAGGCTTCTGATTCCTCCTGACCACGCCACGAAACAAGCTCCTTCCATATAGGTGTGTGTGTGTGTGTGTGTGTGTGTGTGTGTGTGTGTGTGTTTCGTGGCAATATTTGAAGGACTCCTGTAACTCCAATTTTCTGACTACATCACAGGGTCCCATAAGAGTGTCTTGATTCCTCCAAAGTATGCCAGGAAACAGGACCAGGTTAACAAAAGTAATGGTGGTCTGTTGCTTGGAATAGTTTGGAGGAATCAGTTGCTCCAGATTTACAACCACTGTTAATTAATCTATACTTACTGTAGAAACTTTAAATTGATTGAATGATTAATTGATTGATTGATTGATATTAGGCGCCGCAACAGTGAGGTCATATAGCGCCAGAGAAAGGTGATAGAGAGGTGTGACAGCAAGCAGGAAGGAAATAAAATGAAAAGAGGGACAGTGCAGAAGATCTGAAAGGGAGTGGCTGGGGCCGAAGGGGCGCCAAAACCCTTAAAGTATTGCCCACATCACTGCAGGCAACACCCCCTCCCCCCTCTCCCACCATTATATTCATTAATGATTTTACAAGAGTAAGGAAAACTTCTCACCAAATAAAGTGTGAATGTTGTTTTACTCTCAAACAGATCAAATCCACAAAATATCAAAGTTGAAGTGAAAATGGCCCCGTGAAAAAAATAAAAATAAAAATAAAAGCATTTTGATAAGTTTGAGGAAGTTAAAGAATGAATTAGTTATTATTAATATTTTTTTTTAATCTATTCACTGGTGTTTTGAGGTCGGAGTTCAGTTTCTGAGTTATTACCGATATCAGGTTTTAGAACGCATGTGTAAATTACGATTACAAATATATGCTATGCTATAAAAAATATAAATACACTTACATAAATGAATAACCTAATGTTACAATAACTC
Organism: Petrolisthes cinctipes; assembly: GCA_033782935.1. NCBI lineage: Eukaryota > Metazoa > Arthropoda > Malacostraca > Decapoda > Porcellanidae > Petrolisthes > Petrolisthes cinctipes. Next base: position 152,186 of record JAWQEG010000805.1, on the reverse strand, counting down.
TGCTATTCTTTCCCTATACCGTACTAACCTCTGCCTCACACACTGTACAGCCACAATCAAATATCCACCAACACCTTCCTTCCATCGTGCAAATAAATCAGTATCATATCAAAATATAATCTTACGACAACAACACCTTACGTGAACTCAACCCCCTCAATTATTATTATGAGGTGCTGCAAAATCAAACACGTGTTGTTCTTTATTACCAAGATATTTACCACGATGGAAGGAAAGTGTCGGTGGACATTTGATTGTGGCTGTACATTATTTAACTGGGAGCCTTCTAACTGAAAAATAGTTTAACTGGAATCAAAGTCTATCAACAATAAAGAGTTAAAGGTGAATTATTATTGAAGTGCGAGAATCTATATACAACTGACATTCCCGGTGTAAATGTGTAGTTTTTTCTTTCCTATTTTAGTTAACCATATCGGACCACCAAATAAATATGAGAGAGAGAGAGAGAGAGAGAGAGAGAGAGAGAGAGAGAGAGAGAGAGAGAGAGAGAGAGAGAGAGAGAGAGAGAGAGAGAGAGAGAGAGAGAGAGAGAGAGAGAGAGAGAGAGAAAGAGAGAGAGGTGGGCCGCGGGGGGAGGGAGATAGAGAGAATTAAGGGGGTGCAGGAGTAGGGGACAGGCTTGGGGGGGTTTGGGGGGTGTGGGAATAGGGGGACAGGCTTGGGGTGGTGGTGGAAAGCTTGTCTCCTATTCCCGCAACCCCCTCCCCCCCTCCCCCCAAGCCTGTCCCCCAACTCCTGCACCCCCCAAAACCCCCCGCGCCCCCCTAACCCCCCCCCAAGCCTGTCCCCCTATTCCCGCACCCCCAAAACCCCCCCAAGCCTTTACCCCAACTCCTGCACCCCCCAAAAAAAACCCCCGCGCCCCCCTAAACCCCCCCTCAAGCCTGTCCCCCTATTCTCGCACCTCCTTAACACAAACATCTGATATATTGCAAACTATTCGACCTCAGTATATAATTAATTGGGTTTGGTTTGTTGTCTGACAGTAATTATCCCACATAACCACAATACAACTTCAGCCTTGTACACATTACCTACCATTCTCGTCTATGCTAAATTGGAAGGCTACTGATTCCTTCACACTATCCCAGGAAACAAAAGAATCATGTATGTATGTATGTATGTACAGCCACAATCATATATCCACCGACACTTTCCTTCCATCGTGGTAAATATCTTGGTAATAGAGAACAACACGTGTATGATTTTGCAGCACCTCATAATAATAATTGAGGGGGTTGAGTTGAGTTGATGTAAGGTGTTGTTGTTGTATGATTATATTTTGATATGATACTGATTTATTTGCACGATGGAAGGAAAGTGTTAGTGGATATTTGATTGTGGCTGTACTTCAAAGTTACTAACGGGGGTTCTGTTTCCTGGGATAATATTTTAGAGTAATCAATAGCTCTCAAAAAAAAAAAAAAAAAAAAAAAAAAAAAAAAAAAAAAAAATCTCCCTTAACACACCATGTTCTTTCCACTAATGAAAAAAATTATATGGTATTAAAATAGTTACAGGTGAGAATAATTATACAAGGCAAGTGTGTTCAATGAAACGTCACGGTTAAAATTAATATAGTTTAACCTTACGCAAGTGTACTATAGAAATAATTATAGAGTAACTTCATCTTAGGTTTGTTGTTAAAGGGAATACAGATGTCGACAAATGTGTAATTTTAGAAGACGGTACATGTGTTGAAGGTGTACTGACAGCTGTATAGTGAAGAAGGTATATATGGGTATTAAGATGTCGACAGATGTGTAATTTAGAGGGAATATAGATGTCGACAGATGTGTAATTTTAGAGGAATACAGAATTGGACAGATGTGTAATTTTAGGGGGAATATAGAATTTGACAGATGTGTAATTTTAGGGGGAATACAGAATTGGACAGATGTGTAATTTTAGGGGGAATATAGAATTGGACAGATGTGTAATTTTGGCGGTATATACAAATGTCGACAGCTGTGTAATTTTAGAGTAATTTAGAGTTTACTGACAGCTGTTATTATAGTGTGGAGGGCACGTGGTTATCAATTAAGGGGAGATTCGGTGCAGTGGAATGTTTCTGCTGATTCCTCCAAACTATGCCACGAAACAGAGAACCCCTATTAGTACCATTAAGGGCGTCTGTTTTCTGGCATAGTTTGGAGGAATCAGAAACCTTCCAATTTACAAAAAAAAAAAAAAAAAAAAAAAAAAAAAAAAAAAAAAAAAAAAAAATTCTCCCCATAAGCTATCCACAAATTTACTATTGATGGTAAATGTGACCCAGGGCCGTATTCAAGAACCTCCGTGGTGTATACGATGGTGTGGTACTGTACGATGGTTCTGTTGTTTGTCTATGGAGCCATCGTACCGGTACCACACCATCATATACACCACAAATGGGGAGAATAATAATAATAATAATTGATCACACACACACACATACATACACACACATACACACACACACAGACACACACACACTCATACACACACACACACACGATGAAAACACTTGTATTATTATTATCTCTGCTAAAACACTTGGTCCAACTGTTCTTCTCTCTCTCTCTCTCTCTCTCTCTCTCTCTCTCTCTCTCTCTCTCTCTCTCTCTCTCTCTCTCTCTCTCTCTCTAATACACACTTGACCCTAATGTCCTCTCTCTCTCTCTCTCTCTCTCTCTCTCTCTCTCTCTCTGATACACACTTGACCCTAATGTATTCTCTCTCTCTCTCTCTCTCTCTCTCTCTCTCTCTCTCTCTCTCTCTCTCTCTCTGATACACACTTGACCCTAATGTATTCTCTCTCTCTCTCTCTCTCTCTCTCTCTCTCTCTCTCTCTCTCTCTCTCTCTCTCTCTCTCTCTCATAACGATTCCAGGATAGTAACAGACAATTACCACTAGTTAGGCTATCAGCAAAATAATTAGGAGGGGATAGTTAGTACACCCACAATCAAATAACCACCGACACTTTCCTTCCATCGTAATAAATATCTTGGTTATAAAGAACAACAACACGTGTATGAATTTGCAGCACCTCATAATAATAATAATTGAGGGATTTGAGTTGACGTAAGGTGTTGTTGTACGATTATATTTTGATATGATACTGATTCATTTACACGATGGAAGGAAAGTGTCGGTGGTTATTTGATTGTGGCTGTACATGTGTGTTGGCAAATCTGGAGCAACTGATTCCTCCAAATTATTCCAAGCAACAGAACACCATTATTTTTGTTAACTTGGCCCTGTTTCCTAACGTACTTTGGTGGGATCAATTAAGGCACTCCAATGTACACTCGAGCTCGTAAATTCGCGACCACGTCCCCAAATGTTTATATATGTCATCTGAGCTGGTAACACTGTGTGGGGAAGGTGTCATCATTGTAGGTGAAAGATTGTATCATGTCCCTCTACTATGTTCCACCTACTCTGATTCCTCACCAAATAAATGTTACCAGCTCAAATGGCATAAACATCTAAGTACGTGGTCATAAATTTACGAGCTCGGGTGTACAGTCAGCGGCAAAAGTCGTGTCGCCACATCTGCCAAGTCATCCGCAACAACGAGGTCATATAGCGCCAGAGAAAGGTGATAGAGAGGAGGTGTGACAGCAAGCAGGAAGGATATAAAATGAAAAGAGGGAAAGTTGAAGAAGAAAAGTACAGCTTGGAAATATTCGCTTCATATATAGGCTCGTAAAATAAAAACCCAGAGTATAGTTTTTGTTTACTAACTTTCCCCCTGGGTATTGTAATGTTATATGTTGGTATGTGTGTTGGTACAGTTGGACACATGAATTCGTGGTACAGCCGAGGTGGAAAATATTCAGCTTCTACCAGTATCAGGTTCCTTTGCGACCAATAAGATATACCAGGGGCAGAAACCTTGATGTGGGATGGAGACGATAAGCAAAATACCAGACAATAGTCACTGGCTACTGAAAGGGAAAAGCATCTTCCAAAAGGGTTGTACCGCGAATTCCTTTGTCCAACTGTACACTCGCAATCCAAAATATGTATCCAGGTTTGCTTCGAATAGCCTGATCGAGTATTAAGCGAGTTCAGGCATATGTAAAACAGGATAGGCGTTGTAATTGGTTCACTAGTATGTCAAATGATTCGAAACTTCAACAAGACCTGGACCGGTATTCACAAAACATCTTAGAGTTTGGACTTGTTCGTATGTTTGCATTTCTGACCTCACCATAGTGTTTCAGGTTCATTTCGAAGCAGTGAATGGTTTTTCTATTCTATTTGTATGAGCTGTTGTTATGATTTCGAAGCAGTGTCGGGTACTATTCCTCGTCATGAATGAATGCTTACGATTAAAATTTTAAGTTAAGAGTAAACTTTGCTTTTGTGAATATGGGCCCTGGATACAAATTTTGGATTGTGAGTGTACCGTGATTATCCTTTATGTTATCCTTCAAGAAACGCTAAATGTGAGGCGACACGATTTTTTGCCGCCGACTGTATCAAATGTATACTATTTCCTTAAGGGGGTGTGGGAATAGGGGGACAGGCTTGGGGGGGGTTTAGGGGGGTGCGGGAGTAGGGGTACAGGCTTGTGTGTGTGGGGGGGGGGGTTAAGAGGGTGCAGGAATAGGGGACAGGCTTTCTAACCACCCCAAGCCTGTCCCCCTATTCCCGCACCCCCCAAACCCTCCCCCCAAGCTTGTCCCCCTATTCCCGCACCCCCTTAAAGGGGTAATACACTTCTGGTATATTGGAGTGCCTTGATTCCTCCAAAGTATGCCAGGAAACAGGACCAGAAGAAAAACAAAAATATTGGTGTTCTGTTGCTTGGAATAGTTTGGAAGAATCAGTTGCTCCAGAATTACCAAATGTATACTATTCCCTTAAAGACCCTGTGATCGTGTTTGAAAATTGGAGGCTTCTGATTCCTCCTGACCATGCCACGAAACAAGCTCCTTCCATATAGGTGTGTGTGTTTCGTGGTAATATTTGAAGCACTCACTAACCTCCAATAATTTTCTGACTACATCACAGGGTCCTTTAAGGGGGAAGTTTTGTGTTGGTAAATCTGGAGCAACTGAATCCTCCAAACTATTCCAAGCATCAGAACAACATTATTTTTGCTCTTTTGGTCCTGTTTCCTAGCATACTTTGGAGGAATCAAGGCACTCCAATGTAACAAAAAAAGAATTACCACCTTAATTGGTGTGTGTAATTGCAGGGTATGGGTGTTGGTTGAAGGAGAGGGTCAGATGTTATACTTTATAAGGCTGAGTATTACATTAATTAAACTTTATTTAGACTGGCATGTGTGCTGTCGTTTTAAAAGCTGTTATAATAATTAATTGGCATTTTCGGTACAGTACATTTACGTAAATCTCATCCTGTGTGTGTGTGTGTGTGTGTGTGTGTGTGTAGTTATTGGATATTCATGGGTCCCGCCTACTATTATGTTTTGTTGTCTGTCTGTCTGTTGATTGACGCCACGGTGAAAAAAAAAAAAAAAATTATCCACCCATTCATCCACACCCCCTTGAGGGCCACATGGTAACCCCGAACCACTATAGTTGTAAGGTCCATTCATGATTGCTTCGAGCTACATGGTGGTTCGGCATTACTATCTCGACCAGAGTTGACAACGCTGTGTGGCCCTCACGGGAGAGCAACCAAATGTACAGTCACCAGCACTAATATGTATACAGGTGTGCTTCGAATACCTAGAGACCGTAAATAAATGCACAATAAGATATCCCTTGGAATTAGTTAGTTGGTGAATTGGACTGTTCAAAGCTTCAACCAATGCTGTATAGTTAATAGTGCTCGTGACTGTACATATACTTCAGAACATAAGATTTTAGAAATCTGCAGAAGGCCTGTAGGTCCAGTTCTTGGCAATTTGTATAGATATACAAAGAAAACAGACTTTGTATTTTTGCGTTTGAGTGTACAGTACACTTTATACAAGTATATGGTAACATTGTAGGTTTATACTCGTTGGTTACACAAATGTCAGTTTAAAATTGTCTTCATACACTTACAGCATTAAGAGGATTATTATTGGTTTGGAGTAAATGGGAGGGGCTACTGATTCCTCCAAACTGTGCCAGAAAACAGACCACCTCAATAAACGAATAGGATCAATGTTTTCATGCATTGTACAGAGAACTAAACAGATACCAATTCATGTACAACAAACGACACCCTTAATCAAAGAGTTAGTATACTTTTGGTGCATTAAATAAGCGCCCTAACTCCTTCAAGGTATGCCAGGAAACAGGACCAGGTGAATGGCAGGTTGCTGGGATGGAGGGTGAGCCTTCCTTCACTGAGTGTCACTTGTGTCGAGCGCCTCGTACTAACACTATAGAACACTATTGCCTGGCCTGCCCCACTGTCCAACGCTTGCTGCCCCAGGGCCTGCCACTTGATGTGGTTTGTCGACACCTGCTGAACCACCAGGTTTTAAATGAACTTCTGGTACGCCACCCTCGTTTTGGTGGATTTAAGTGTAAATATTTGTCTGTATTCTCGTGTTTCATTCTATTATGTTTTCGTGTGTGTGTGTGTGTGTGTGTGTGTGTGTGCGAAAGTTATCCGGATCAACAGTATTCCGAAATACATAACAACAAAACGTCATCAACACAGAACACACAAACGTACACACCGAAGAAATGATTAGAAGGACATCTTTATCCAGAAACCTACCCTATGTCCACATATCATAGCATAAAAAAAGATAAATAAATAAATAATATTATCACATCTGCATCTTGATATATTTGGTGAAGGGAAAGGCAATAGAAATTAAAACACAAACAGTAGAGTATATGAGTCTGGGTAGCCTGCCATGTAAACTTAATGGTGTCCGATGCCAAATAGTGAAAGGTTTGTTGTTGTCTGCCTTATCAATGACCACACAGTGTTCTCAACCTTACATATATATTATATTTACCTTCCCATCGTAGTGTTATTTGCATGGCATTCTATCTTCCACCGTTATTTCCACCGAAGCTACTCCAGAAAAGTTGCAGCAGACTTGCCCAGGGGGGCTGACTTTATTCTCTGTGAATACTATAAGGTGTCGACATCTAGTGGGACAGAAGAGAAGCAACCAACACTTTGAAGCTCCACTGTCTCTTTCAAAACCCCTTATGTCCCTGTTCACCCAGCAGTAAGTAGGTACAGTACCGGCTGTAAAAACAAAGATAGTAAGTAACCTTGTAGGCTGGGGGACGATATGTTGATGTAACAAGACTGACTGCCTTAATGACCAACACCATGAGTCGATAGGCATAAAGCCCTAAATCTTCTTCATTTCCACTGTCTCATCTGGTGCGACACTCGATAATCTCGGAGCCTCGAAGCAAGAGTCACAGGCTACAGCTTCCTTTCCTTCTTGTGTATCGACATAATTTGATGGTAGATTAGTGATTCGTTCTCTTTTCGTTACATTTCCAGGTAGAGTCATGAGTTGGTAGTTTTGGATAGGAGGTCCGGAGTTAATGTGGTAGTTTCATGATTATATATAGGTAGTTTTGGCCTTGCTATTGTCTCTCATAAAAGAAGACAGATACCACATTAGGTCACAGTCAAAATGAAGCCCCTGCATATAATATACTGTGTGTACGATTTTTATAACTTCATGTTAGGTCCCGAGTATGAAAAAAAAAAAAAAATGAAAAATGAAAAAAACGAAAAAAAAAAAAAAAAAAAAAAATTCACATGCATATCCCTTGTCACCATTAGGCTACTCAGACAAACAAAAAATAAATATATATATATAAGAAACGACAGATATTCAAGGAAGAGTAAAGTACTGTATATATATATGCTTTAACATTTATTTTATTCCACGAAATAATATCAACATTCCACTATGGTCGGATACAACAACAATGTATAATTATTAACTAAGACATGTAACAAGAGATTGATTGGATAGATGGTGTTAAGTTTGTGATCTTAGGATATAGAGTAGAGTACAAACAATACAGTCAAGATACAGTAGCCAGGCCGGTATTGCTACTGTGTCTGTGTGTGTGTTTGTTTGTTTGTCTTCTCTTCTCTTGTTGTTGTTGTCGTTTTCTCTTCTCTCGTTGTTGTTGTTGTTGTTTTTTGGACGTGTTTTCAATGACCTTGTCTTGAGAGGAAGGAGAGCCTCTTTTTACTATTACAATCGTACGTCCCAAGATAAGCTATACATCTCTTGATAACAGCTTCTTTCTTAGTCGTGCTTTTCTCAACTTGTATAATGAAGCTAAAGTCAAATAATGATGATGTTAAAGGGAACATAGATAGATACACTATTTGGTACATCAGAGTGCCTTAATAGGATTCCTTCAAAGTTCCGTCACGAGCACTAATAAGTATACAGCTTTGGTTGAAGTTCTGAACAGTCCAAAAATTCACCAATGAAGTAATTGCAATGGAGATCTTATTGTGCATTTATTTACTGTCTCCAGGTATTCGAAGGACACCTGGATACTTACTAATAGTGCTCGTGACTGTACATGAGCCATGCAGGAAACAGGACCAGATTAACCCAAGTAATGATGGCTGGCCTGTTGCTTGATATTGTTTGTAGGAATCAGTTAGTTGCATGCTCCAGAATTACCAACACTGTACTACCCCCCCCCCCCTTAACTAATACTACACATTCTTCTTCCATTGACGTTGTTGTGGTGTTTCCAGAGGTCGGTCGATCAGTCAGTCAGTCAGCAGTCTTTCAAGAGGGCCATGTGAATTATTTGGTTGGTGAATTGGAGGCGACTGATTCCTCCATACTATGCCACAAAACATCATTTACACAGAAGAAGGCTGTTTCATGACATCATATGAAGGCATCGGTAGCATCCAGTTTATTGACAACACATGGGTCACTTAAAAGTCCTGGTTGAGGCAGTCGGTGAAGGCGTTCATCTGTCAAAGAATAATCAAATGTTTTTATCAGTAACCGCAGAAATGTGAAATATATGATGATGATGATAAATATAGTTTACCCTAAGTTACTGCTATTTTGCCACTGTCACTCACTACTATAATAAAAGTTAAATAATTTACTGGGTCCGTGTTAAATTAATGTAGAAGTGTTATTATAAAATTATTTTTGTATTATATCGATGGCCTGCTACTTGATTAAGGGACTCTGTGATGTAGTCAGAAAATTGGAAATAATTGAGTCCTTCAAATATTGCCACGAAACACACACACCAATAGGGAAGGAGCTTGTTTCGTGGCATAGTCAGGAGGAATCAGAAGCATCCAATTTTCATACACGATCACAACACGGGTCCTTAATTAAGGTTAGAGTAGAGACTACAGACCAAAATAACACCAGACAAGAGGGGGGGAAAAAAAGAGAGAGAAGAAGAGAATAGAAGAGATGAGAATGAGAATTGAATAGACTTACATTGAAGACCTTGGAGTGGAAGCAGTAGAAAGTTGGACCAGTGGTTTGCTTGTCCATTCCAATGGCAAGGAAGATAGTGAGCACGTGTTGCCAGGCTTGTTGTGCTGTTCAAATATAGGTAAGGAAACTCGATCATTATTGGTGGTGGTGGATTTTAGGCGAGATTTGATTCTCTTGTTGGTGAATTGATTAAGGTCTACTAATCACTCCTAACTATGCCAGAAAACAGACACCCTCAATGTTATACTCATAGGGGGATTGGTTTCGTGGCATATAATATAGTTTGGGGGAATCACAGACATTTCAATTCACCAACAACAGAATCTCTCTCTCCCCTTAAGGTGATAATTCTTTTTTGGTACATTAGAGTGCTTTGATTCTTCCAAACTATGCTAGGAAACAGGACCAGAAGAGCAAAAATAATGGTGTTGTGCATGTTGCTGGGAATAGTTTGGAGGATTCAGTTGCTCCAGAATTACCAACACAAAACTTCCCCCTTAACTCAGAATCACAGACAAACAATATTACCCATTAGCTACTGGGAAGAGTTAAGGGGTTGCGGGAGTAGGGGACAGGATTGGGGGGGGGGGATGTGGGAATAGGGGGACAGGCTTGGGGGGGGGGGGTAGAAAGCCTGTCCCCTATTCCTGCACCCACCTAACACCCCCCCCCCCCACTCCATGCCTGTTCCCCTACTTCCTCACACCCCAAAAAAACCCGCACCCCCCAAAACCCCCCCAAGCCTGTCCCCCTATTCCCGCACCCCCTTAATTATATCATTATAGAGAGAGTTTTTTTCAGCACACACACCTTTCGTACATATCCCTCTGATCTTAAAAATGAGAATATCTTATACAGAAGGTTAGTGATGGATGAACTTGTACCCTTCTTATTTCGTTATTAATTTGTTTCCAGTCTGTCTACTATCACTGTGGACTGTACTTAGGTGTTAGTATACTTACACGTTACTGTACATAGGTGATACTGTACTTACGTGTTACATCGCTGGGCATCTGGCCAAAAGCAGTGAAGTCGAGACCATTCGTTTCACCACAGGTACGGAAGTAATGGAGAACTTGGTTGATGGTCTTGGCGGTAATAGTTGCCTTCAGGTCAATGAATGCCGAACACTTTGATACTCGTGCCAGACAGTCCATCTTGTTTCCAACACACACTTTGGCGGCTGTGGATACCTCAAAACAATTAGTACTGTTGCTGTTGCGGCCACATTTTATGATACACATAGCCCTTTGCGAAATTTACCAAGCCCCTAACTAAAATTCCAAAGCTCTTTTAGAAAGAATTCAGAGCCTCTTACTAAGTTTACCAAGCTTCTTTCTAATATTTTATTATAAAAACCTTATTAAAATATAAAGGCCTTACTAAGATTACAAGGCCCTTACAAGATGACAAACACCTTACTAAGATTACAGAAAACTTTTAGTAAGAATACAAAGTTATTTATAAAATTACGAATCCCTTACCCAGTCTGCCAACTTCAGTTTCGTATAGTCCTGATACGAATATATTGTGAGGGTCCATGCAGGCCAGAGAAGGAGCCACCACAGCAGCCATCAGCACGACACACACCACCGCTATCTTCATGGTTACTGGAATGGGTCTGTCCCTTGGGGTTACACACTGCTGATGGGAAGAAGGAAAGGCATTTAGGTAGGTAGGTAGTTAGGTGTTGTAGCAATGTGGGTTGGTGGAATGAATATAATTATAGCCTACTGTACTTTGACTTATCAGTGAAGCAAACCTGCTGTGGAATTTGTATTCTGATTAAGAGTTGGTTATGTTCACCACTTATGTTTGCCTTAGTGTCGTAATGAAAGTTACGTTGAAAATTGTGTGGACATTTTCCTCACCAGACTTGTCAGTGAACTCACCTGGAGAAGTTGATGTGAGGAGGAATGTGTGTGAGTGATGCTGTCCACTCCTTATATACCAAGTGAACACCTGTACGGAAGGTGGGGGAAGGGAAAGGGGCTGAAGGATGAGGAAGGGTGGTGGGGCGGGGGCGAGAAGTTGAAGGTAAGGAAGAAGGGATGGAGAGACGAGAATGATGTAACAGAATTGGAGACATATATAAAGCAATAATGAGATAGCAATTGTAAGCAGAAGTTAGTGACTGTTTAAAGAAACTGATTTGAATAAAGTTATTTAAAATCAGAAATGCATTCTATCGAGCAAAGTCATATACACCCTATAATTCATTGAGGTTACAGAATGACGTTACCTCTTCCAATCCCGTTTACGTGCAGCAACCAGGGTCGAACTCGGCTCAAAGTGGCACGAGGGGAGCGTTCCATAACTTTATTCTCATAACTCCATACCTTTTCGAATTGCATCTACATAAATAGAACTTAATATGGATGTGGATCAGAGTACCAGTTTGGTCAACCGATAGGGTAGCATTAGTAGCCTACATGTTCAATTGGCCAGACCAATGTGGTACGGTTGGACACAGGCTATATGGAAAGAGAGGTAATTATTCTGGAAGTACTGCAATGAATGGTGTACCAGGTGACTGTGATTAGTAAAACAACAAGTTCATTATAATGTTGTATTGTAATTACATAGTCTTACATTTTACCTCAATCACTAAGCATTAAACTCTTGCTGCACGGGTAGCAAAGATACACAAGCCCTTATCAACTTACAGTATCTCATTGTTGGGGTTAGTTTTATCCCTTATATCAGCTGTAAAAAAAAATTCACTGAAATCATCATCATCTTCCATTTTTTTAATCATTATTATTACAAAGTTTGACGTTCGATGAGCTTCTTCCAACTTGCCTTTGTCTATTTTGAATTTCCTCTTCTGCACTTCTCAAGTTACCACAATACCCAACAAGGGACTTCGTGTACAGAGCTCAAAATTTTCAGTGTTCCATCGGCAACTCTTATTACTTTAGATCTCGTTCCAACACAGGCGCCTCTACAGTGCCATCACCAAACTGAGCAACCTTCTATTGGTCTCCGCATGCAGTATCCATAACTATCATAACTGTTTTAGGCACTCAATCAAAGGCATTCCCCAAATCAACAAACACAAGTTACAGTTTCCTCTATTTTTTTTTTTACTCGTCTTTTCTTTCTTTGATGTATGTGGCATCTAAGATTGAATTTCCAGGCCATGAATCTAAAATGACAGTCATTCTCTACTGATGTTCTTCAATCTCTTGTTTAATTAAAGAGGATTATAGCAACAGTAGGCCTATCTTGTTTACCACTCTTTCCCAGTAATTTTCTGTTGGTCCTTCTCCCTCTACACTCTTTCCTGAGGTTTTACTACAGCTACTTCCATTGCAGCTTTTAGTATCTACTCCTCCAGTTACTTACATACTCCTTTTGATATAATTTTTACTGAATATTTATTTTCACTCACTCTTCAATTCCTCTTGTTTCTATTGCTAATATTATTATCTTCATGCCTTTCTTGTAGCCTATCTCTTCAAACAACTTACTCCTATTCATAAACATACAGTAGAGCTTACCTATTAGAAGGAATACACATCTGTGCTGGATAAGAAATATCTTGTACAGTACCACAAGGGAAGAGACAGACAGGAAGAACAGTAAATATGAAGGAAAAAGACTGAAATGAGGGACGGTAAAAGAGAGGAGAGGGAATGGCTTGGATCGAGGTGAGCCAAAACCTTTCAAGTTTTATCCACATCTTAACAGGTATTACCCCCATATGAGTATATACATTTAGGTGAGATATATAGCTTTGTGAAGATTTGGTAAATATTGAAAGAATTACAGTTATTGCGTACGGTTTTTCTACCTTCATTACTACTTATTTAGACAATTTTAAGACTATTTTCTTCTATGGCATTTCCAATGAGCCTCACCTTACCTAGACCACAGCAGACTACCGGGACCTAACCTGGGCAAACTACCGGGAAATAACTGTGGTAAAATACAGTCGGCGGCAAAAGTCCTGTCGCCTCACTTACTTCACCGAGACACGCGATGTTCATAGACTCGAGATTATTAGGTGTAGAAAACGTGCGTACTTCTCGAATCCATGAACACTGCATGTCTTGGTGAAGCAGGTAAGGCGACAAGTCTTCTGCCGCAGACTGTACAGGAAATGACTGGGGTAAAATACTGGGACCTAGCCGGATCTGGCAACACTGCTACAAAACGGTAATTCTTTCTATAAATACCGAAGAGTTTACATCCCAGTATCACCAAAGCAATTATTAAAAATATAACTAATTTCCTTACCAATTTGTGAGCAGTTTTTTTGTTGTTGCAATCTTGTTATGACATTTAAATCACATAATATTGGCTGCGGTGAAGTTGGCCATACAGTAAGAAATCATTATTCAAGATTTGAGGATGAAAGTAAACCGCCCTTAGCCTGGAAAACCCTGTAGTGACAGGAATGGGGAGGTTGTGGCTGAAGGGGACCAATACATTGAAAGTATTGTACTGCCGACATCACTGCAAAGAAATCACGAAATTCTCATTTAGTGCATGTACTAACACCAAGTCTGAATCTTTGATTCCTGAGGTAGGCTACTCCAGGCCAAGGTTTTGTTAATTTTATTATTCACTGCTTATGTATAATCCTGTAATATTTACGAGTCCTCTTTGGAATGTACTCACAAGCATCAGGATTTTACATTATTCTCCAATTACTTTATTACTATGACCAGAAAACCGATCAGGATCAGAATATGCTAGAGACTTACCCCGGGACAACAAACCCGTATTTTACATCCATAATTACTGACCGTTCTCACAATTATATAAATACCAAGTGTTCTCCCCTCCCCTCCACACACTGTACTAACAGCTGTAATCTTTTGTGAATGATGGGTATTCATACGAGAACTACCTCTAAGTGATATGGTTAACTGTGAAAACACACTTGATTTTGCCTAATTACAGTAGTTCATCAGTACCATAGCTGCTCAAAGTAACTACCACCTTGTTAAGATAAATATCAGTGAATTTTATATAAATATCTCTGGATTAAGATATTGGTTTTAGTAGATGATCAAGAAAATTTAGTCATAACAACCTTTTAAATTAATTTCCTTGAAGTTAATTTACTATCTGTAAATATAAATAATTCTCTAATTCCAGGCTGGAATGACTATGTAGCATAAGGCCCCCATTGTGGCGAGGATTTGATGCTGTCGCCAATCAATGTGACCCTACTGTATACATACCTAGGATGGTAACTAAGACATGAAGTTGCTATATTTGCTGGGGTAACAGTAATATTTGTGTTCCTTTCTTCAAGAAGCTAACGTACAAACACCATTTGGATATTATCTAATGGAAATTATTTTCTTTTCTCTTACTTCCCAATAAAGCTTCAAGTGAGCAACCTTATCCTTACTTTCGTCTTACCAGTACTCTTGTAGCAGCACATTCAGGCTTACTTCAGCATCATCTGAGCAATGACAGAAGAGTATTGAAATTGGTTAATGACTATTATCGAGGAGTCATCAAAAGATGAGATATATATAGGTCCAAATTTTATTGTGAAATGTGAAAGTGTGTAGAATGCAGTAATATAAAATTTCTTCACCTTAAAAGTTTTTAATAACATTAACCAAAAATGAATTCATATAATACACAGCTTTCAGTGAAGTACTAAGCTTAAGCTAAGGCTTATGTAAAGGAAAATACAGGTATTCACAATTAAAATATTAAAACACAAACTTTCCGTTATCTGCACATTTCAAATAACAAAACAGTTGATCAGTTGCCTTATTGATAAGTACTTTACTGTCATATGCTACAATACAACACCTGGCAATGGTAGCATAGATATCGCACTTATGTTTTTTACCATGAACATCTAATGTGGGATTGGAGTGTTACAGCTCATTCACTCTTAAAATAAATCCACAGGTGCTAGAATACCTACCTAGACAACAGGTTATATAGAATATACTGAATGTGATAGCCAAGTACTGTACCTTATACACAATCATACAAGCAGCTCCAGTGGAAATTATGTGGCAACAGTACACTAGAGAGCTAGTATTGAAGAGTGAAGCATGATATATGTGTCTCAATAGGTATGTAAGTACAGTATGTTATGTTTTTTAAAAGCGTTGAGTGACCTTGGTGGTCACTCAACTTGATGTCTCTTGTCTGAACTTTAGCTACATACAACAAAAGTAATCCAAGTCATTGATAACAGCTCCAGAAGAAGTATGTTTGTATGTGGACGAGGAGGGAAAGAGATACTTTGGCTACTGCCAACAAGGTATGGACTCTTATAAGAAACTAAATGGGGTAGCAAGAAAATAAAGAATGTAAAAGGAAGCCTATAGGAAGAAAACCAGATCCCCAAACAGACAGTAAATATAGAAGAACATTCTTTGTAGAATTCAAGACAAAAACATCACACACAAGTTAATCAATAAAGAAAAATTAAATGTGGGTGACTCAGGCAGAAATCCATGTTCAAATGACTTCAAAATAGCAACTTCAAGTAAGGGCATATTTGTGACAATCCACAAACTAATGTTTGAGTGAAGCAGATGTTGCATATATCACTGAGAAGTGGAGGATCATAAAGGGTAGACAATAAGACACCCAGTGACAAATGAGTGTCCTCAATCCATAACCAAAACTTGAATTTCTTGGTCCCATGATGTCTACTCAGCTACTGTACCAGATTCAGTTTTGATACAAAAATTTGCCTTCACAGGGCTACAAATCTCAAGGCTTATGTTTATTCAGAAATGGGAATTATCACATATTTCATTCCCGACCCTATGAATGTAGGAGTTGATGAGTAACATGACTAGCTGGAATAAATTAGAAAACACCATTAGATGAGTGAAACACCATCAGCAAGAGCTTCTCAAATAGCATTTTCTTTGTATGCATCCAACTTCTCCCAGCCAACCCTGACATGTGGCACAAGAACATTATATCTCATAATCTATTCATTAATGACACAATATACTCCATATACTGTATACTGGTAAGTGACTTATTCACTGTACTAGAGTATCACAGAAACCATAAAGATAATAAAAACAAGAATAATAACTGCAGTTAGACCAGTGTAGTATATGTGCGAGGTAAAATATTTGTTTCTACAAGTGTCCAGTCACCTCTATTCTTTCCTCTTTATGCCTGAATCTTAAAAATTAAACTAAAAAAGCCAAGACACAGTACAATGAGTGAATATAGCCTTACTAAAAGTATCTGTGTCTGCTACTTCATATTCATGACTGATTTTCGTGGTCAGACCTTTATGCTTGATACTTCAGTGATAAATGTGTTAAAACAAGAAGTTAAAATAATGAGGACTTTTAAAGATTCAACATTTAAAGAAAAGAAAATATAATTACAAATGATCAACCTTCATTAAATGGATAATCTGGCTGCAATACCAGCGTGAACAGAAGTGGTTATAATAAGCCGAGAGTGGGACACAATGTGTGAGTGAGTGTGGGTGGAGGAGCATGGGGTGTGTGTGGGCCAGGCCTAGACTCTAAACACCTTTCAAGTTCATCTACATAAGACACTAACTTATATTAAAAACAGTGGTGATAAATCACCAGCACAATATGGCATATCCTGCCATGCACTACTGGAGTCTTGTGGTGCATCCCAATATGTAAGGGTTAAGGCCCAGAGGAAATTACTCCACTGTTTGACTATATGATAAAGTTACATAGAAAGTGATAGGTATGGTTATATCAGCGTAACAATGTTAACATCGGTTTATCAGGATCATTGTGTATTCATAAGGTCTGTAATAACGATGACAATTGCAAATTTTGATCTCATAATTCCTCTAAGCTATACGCATAGAGAACTGACACAAAAGACTTCCTCTTCCTCTGAATAGGTGTCCTTTGTGGTAGTTTGGAGAATTTAGTTACAGCCACATCCATGGAAATATCCCCCATACCAGCTATATTTCAACCTAAGAATACCTTTTTTTCACCATAATGCATTATACTATGCAACACAAATGTCCTATGTGGGTTCTCCTATTGGCCATATGATACCAGCTACTTTGGGAGAAGTTGGTGGTTCTGCCTTGGCTAGCCTCTCAAGCGAGTTTCCATGAGGGAACAAAGTGCCAAACCATATGAACGAATGAATAATATCCTTCAATTGACCGGCATCATTCTAGGCCCTGAAATTTCACCAAACTTGTCTATAAACAATATTTTTAAGGTTCATAATTAAAGTATAATACAATACAAAACAAAACAGCAGGACATCAAGGAATGTGAAGCTGTCTACATAAGAGGGCTGTTGATTCCTCCAGATTTTGTCCCAAAGCAAATTTCCCCATGACAGCTGCTATTTAGATGTCCAGTTTGGAGAAATGAGTGGTCTGGTACTTGATAAAATTATTACAATTCCTTTAGAGTGGTAAGTTAGTAATGGAAGGTTTGAAGGCAAGCAAATCCTCTAAACTCTGCCACAAAACAGAACCTATCCATTAAGGGTCCATTTCATGGCATATTTTGAAGGTATTCATAGCCCCAATTTGCTGACAATATCACAGGTCCCTATTACTGAATTACTCCAAGACACCATGACTGGTCCGAAGTCCAGCTCACAACAGTCAGTAGCCATCATGGGTTGACGCGGTGCATTCATTTCCTCTACTGTCTGAATATAGTACCAAGGGGATCTCTGAAAGGCAAAGTATCTGGGTAAATAATTATGCATACAGAGAAAAATACCCCAGGATACATAAAGGGATTAACAGCAACAGATCTTTTTGCGATACTTTCATGTTTGTGAATGTTGTTTGGGGCATTAGAATGTGTCCAAATGTGGAGAAAAATATAAAAGTTGAGGACGAATGCCAGAGCTGATAATATTCTGGTACCAGGCTACAGTAATAAAATATGTAATTTAAACTGGAGATTAATATCGAACTGTAATTCAATGACATATGTACCTAAAAAAAAAAAATTCTACTGCACTAGTATAATCAAATATTGAATCATAATTCCATATTTGTTTCTGTACCCAAAAAAACATCTATTATTTCAGGAACACACAAATATACATACATACACACTCAAATGTGTTGAAGAAAAAAAAGAGAGTTATTAGAAATGCAGTCGAAGGAAATACGGTAGGCATCTGGTTATACATGAGGACATGAAGGAACAGAAATATTAAATGAAGAGAGTAGACCATGGGAGCAAGAGACTGAAGAAATGACTATTAAAGGGATATATGTGATATTTGTGTCAGTGTGAGAAAAGAGATACAGTACTAAGTGTGGTATAGAGGTTCTACAAGGATGAGGAATACAAGATTTGTATCAGAATCTTCATAGAAAAAAAAAAGAGAAACTCTGAATGAGTTGCAGGAGAAAGTGAAACAGAAATATGATCAATTATACAGGATAGTCCTCAATTAAAGTCCACATCATACCCAACCACCTCAGCAGAAAACCTCCACCCAGCTAATGAAGTAGGTACAGTAGCTCCCAAAACAATCGTTAAAGTTGGTTAGAAGGATGGCGGAATGAACAGAATGAAACTTTGTCCCCGCCCATTTGTCGTCTCGGTTCATGTCAGATACATCATATATTGTGTCAGAATATATAGCACTTTATTTTAAAGATAGATTTTGGGAGCTACTGTACTTGAATGGTTACGAAAATTGTACGGTTTAAGTAGGGAAAGAAACACTGCACTTTTGTACCATTTTGTACTTGAAGAAATATGAAACCATACTTATAGCCCCAAAATAACAGTTCTGTACTACATTCCCTGACTACAAGGCATCATAATGTATGCAGAGAGGGTGCTTGGGTGATGAGAATGAAGGGTGTGAGGAAGTGTGGAGGGTGCAATGGTGATGGGAATTGGTGATTAGAAAGTGTGCCAGACCTGGGTGGGAGAGGACCTCGGGTGACAATGGAGCGGCGACGAGGAGTGGTGGTTGGCATCCCACCCAAGAGGCTCCCACCATTCTCAGGAGAAAAGAGGTTCTCCTCAGGGACATCCAGGAAGGTGTTCCAGTAGTCTGACGATATCTCCAGCAGCTTCTCCATCACCTGCCATGTTAAACACCAGTTATCAGTTGACTAAAATTCTGGCTGGTGAGGATATTCTAACTGCAGTAGGAAAGTTAACAAAATGGCAACTCATGGAGAAGCCATGGCAGACAGACAGACAGTAATGGAGAGAAGGGCTGTAACAGACTGAATGCATAGACAGAGAGAACTTGAGTGTGTTAGGAAAGGCCTTTGTCCTACAGGGTATGCATTAAAGTTATGTTTTACATTACAGTATAAACATTTCCAGAATACTGAGTTATAGTTTTTTAGTTTCTCAGAGATTCTGGGTTACCTATATATCTATCAATGGATCACCATTGAAAAAAGTATTATAGTCAAACTAGAATATACTGAGCCTGTGGGTGGGGTCGGCCTTGCCAAATCAACAAAACAAACCCACATGGTTAAAATGTTAATATATAAGCCAATTTGTAGTGGCTTTAAGTATTCGATATATAATACAATGTTAAAAAGAAGTATTTACAATAACGAGTTAGGTTCATTTTAAGTATATTTACAACAACTCTATACAACATGTGACATGCTATTTTGCACATGCTGCCATATCTTCTGTGACAAAGGGTTAATGGCGGGTCAAGGACGCGTGTACTCATTCTCGCACCAACCACCATGGACGACACATCTCCCAGGCGCGTCGGTATTCTCCACAGCCATTAAGTTTATCAGAGAGAATATTGGATACCATGTGAGTTTGTTTTGGTGATGATTTGGCAACGCCGCTCTTTATCCCCGACCCCACCCGCGGGCTCAGTATATTCTGGTTTGACTATAGGACAAGTGAGGTGGAAAACAGAGGTATAGAGAAAGAAGAGGGTATGCAAGTGAATGAGGTGAAAGATGCAGATCCCAGAGAAGACCATCAAACACACCTGCTGTTGTTGTCGTGTTTCAAGTACCAGGGTGGCAGGGTCAGGCTCTATTGCTGAGTACCCTACCAGTGTGGGTCCAAACACTTTAGCCAAATTAGAGATGGGCATTTTACACTCTGGACATTCTGCTATTCTGGAAAGGACAAAACAAAGTGTTGCATTATACTGATGACTGTCTACAAATGTCTGTAAACATATGGGTTTTTGTGTAATCCATCGTATAATTGTGGAACACTGCTTTCTTTAAATAGGCAACGATTAGGCTATATAATAATAATACTGGAAACAACAATAACAACAATAATAACAACACAGTATAATAACAATCATATAACCAATTGCTAATTTATAGAAGATAACCATTACAATATTACTGTTCATCTGAAAATTTTAAGGATCCTCTGCATCCCAGTACCTCTGAAGATGCATGATCATAAATGCCAGAGTGTCTCTGTTAGGCCGTGGAAGCTCAGAGATAGCCTGGTACATGGATGCGGTTGAATCTTGTGATTCAGATTTGTCAGCAGCAGTAATGAAGTCCTTCCAGAGTGAATGTGTGATGAGTGGTTCCTTCAGTGACCGTAGGAAGTACTTGATACACCCAGACACTGCATGCACATCAATTAGGCTTAGGTTTGGCACACCTTTTCCTCGTAGGAATCGGTCCTGAAATCATATCAGGAATACAGTACAACACAATACTATAATACTCATTTTGATTTTAGTAAATGGAACAAAAAGGTACCGGTACTTAATATTTAAAATAAAAAATACATAAAAATGAAAAGAGTATCATAACAACCATGTTTTTGAATAATGAAGTGTAGTGCATTTTGAAAGGAGTTGAGTTTTAATATATTATATATATATATATATATAAAAAAGTATAAAAGTTTAAGCTACAACTATAACAGCAACATTATTTCTATTTTCTAGGTAATGTACATGGTCTTACATCTTTATTTTGGTACAACTGAACAGGGTTGCAAATGTTATAATTTAACCACGATCTACTATAAGAATCAGCTTTATTTGGTACAAAAGCCATGAACTTGGTAACTGTTACTGAGACTTGAGTGTCTCTGTTCCACGATTATGAGGCTAGCCATTTCCTACCAATTAGTACATTCAAACAGCATACCTTCAATTCCTTAACTTCCTTCTCTGAACCACACTGGCGATAGATCCCAATCTCACTAAGGCCTCTCCTCTCTACTTCATTGGCACAGTGAACCACTATTGCTGGAACCATTGGTGGATTCTTGGGAACAAAATCAGCAATGGAAGCCTGAAAGTTAAAAGTGAATTAATCCCAAGTTGAAAGTAAACATTATCCTAACCAATATCTTCTTCATACTGAGATGCCATGGGGATTTCATTGGTGTAACCCTCTCTGATTTGGAATGAAAAGAGTTGTCAATCCTTGGATTCCCCTTCTCCACAGAAAACCTTAATTTAAAGGTTTTACACATACGGTAGTAGTATTCCTCTTATTTATTCAATAAACATAGGATATCCTTAGTCGTATTGAGACTGCTTTATATCTGTAGTTATCATTCTATTTCAAAAGGGTAGATTTCACATTCAGCTGAGCAGAGCCATATGGAAGGCCTGGCAAAACAATGTAGCATGGCAAAATACAAAATGCTGAGTTTGTAGACATCTATCTATCTATCTATAGCTCCGACGCCTCGCTCCCTCCGGGAACTCCCCCCAAGGGGGTGGCCACGGCAGAAGTGTCTCCAGTTCTCCCTGTTCCAACACTCCCTCCTTACTTGGTCCATCCCTACTCTACCCCTCATGTTTCTCTCCTTTACATACTCTTCCACTCTGTTCTGCCATCTGACCGGAGGTCTGCCTCTCACACCAGGTCCCACAACTTCACTTCCATACACCTTCTTTACAAATTCCTCGCCTTGCATTCTCTCCACATGTCCAAACCATCTCAATGTATCACGTTTCACTCTCTCAACCACTCCACACTCAATGCCAATTGCCTTCTCACTCATACCACATCTCTCATACACACTCTCATTACTTTCTCCATCCCATCTAGTAAGTCCACATGCTCCTCTCAAGTAACTCATTTCCACAGCACCTATTCTAGACTGATGCGCCCTACTCCATGTCCATGTCTCCGACGCATATGTCAGTGTTGGCAGGATTATACTATTTCGTAGTCCCCTTTTCACTTCCATACTCACACTTCTACCTTTCATAATCCTCCCCAGTGATCCTATGACCTGCCTACCCTTCACTGCTCTCTCCCTAATTTCTCCTTCCATACTTCCATGTTTACACATAACTGTACCCAGGTACTTAAACTCCTTCACTTCCTCCATCCTCTCGCCCCTCAGAGTTATCTCACACTTCGTCCCAGTTGGTACAGCCACTCTGTAAGGTGTAGCAAAGTCAATCACTTCAGTTTCTGCTCTTTCAAATACCATCACTTTACTTTTATCTACATTCACCTTCAATTTCCTTCGTTTACACACAGACTGAAATTCGTCCACCACTCTCTGTAAATTCCTTTCATTCTCAGCCATCAGCACAGTGTCATCCGCAAACAAACTTGCCACCAGGGACCAATTTGCTTCATTCAGCCTCAACTTTACCCCCAGACCATTCACTTTGGCTTTCACCTCTCTCATACAACCATCCATATATATATTGAACAACCATGGTGACATAACACACCCCTGTCTCAGCCCTACACTAATATTAAAACTCTCACTTAGATCACCCTCTACCCGTACACATGCTTTTGCATCTGCATAAAAAGCCTCAATACCTTTCAGCAAAGGCCCCCCAACACCATAAATTCTCAACACCTCTGTCATAGCTTTCCTATCAACTCTATCGTATGCCTTCTCCAAATCCATTGTAGACATCAGTAAGGTATAAATTTTTCACATAATAATTAAATGTTTCATTTTTGCCAAAAAGAAATATACAGTTAAGTGAAGATTTAAGTGGTTTGTTAATTTTGTTTATACTGGTCAATGGGACACCTGGTGGCAAATGGACAAACTAATGTGGAAGGTCCTGGCTATCAGAGGAGGCTGAATGGAGCAATCACAGGTGCCTGCCCAGAATGCAATACAATACCTCACATTAATAAACATATTTTGGGAGAGTGCACTGTACACAACCTCACTCTATAACACCACAGCATACATTCCTTGGTTTTATGGGAATACTCGGTCCAGGCAAATGACCCTCCTCAAGTACTTGTGGCTGTTTAACCAGACAGACTGAGGAACTTCAACAATAACTAATGTGAAATAAATTTAAATATACAATGGAAGATGAGGAGAGAATGAAATTTTTTACTTCTTGTCTGTACTGCACTGTTGGTTCACTCTGGCTACAAGGGTGAAAGAGGGTTACCATTTCTGTAGTTTATATGAATATACACTGTTACGGGTGCAACTTGCCTGGTGGTCCTTGGCAGAGGGTGTGCAGGCAATTGGGACGCAAGGCAGTGGCACTGACTCCCGGCACTCAGGGTGGCAAACAGCTCGACAGTCACGGCACTTCAGTGCATTCTTCCCAAACTTTATCCTGAGGGGAAAATTCTGTAACTACATAGGCAAATATAAATATAATAAAGTTGAAATAAGTTTTAAGGGAGTGAAGTCTGTAAGGGTGATTTGTAGGCCTATATGAATGCTAATAAAATTACTCAGCTTAACAACTGATTTAGAGTAAGTGTAGCTTTCTCTTCATTCTAAGAAATAAAGCAAATATACCAATGTGAAGAATGCTATTTTCAAACGTTTCATTTGTGATGCAAATTTGTATCACGCAAGTGTAACTATACATTTTTGAGTGTGTGTACATGCACAGCCCTGTATACAGTACGTTAAAATGATCTTTTTACATCTTTTCCCACTTCTATGTACAGTCAGGAAAAAAAGTTTCGTTACCATCCCTAAAACAGTGTGATGTAATGCTGGTACGCCTGACTGGTGAGTGTTGTACCTCCGCCACCCTCAGGCCATCATAAGTCCGTGCCCCTGGCCACTGCCCCTCAGTGTGTCCTGGGCAGCCAAGCAGGAATGACGTTCTTTCAGCCAGTGCTATATTTTCTGGGTATTTCACGGTTATTCTTGTTCTAAAATACTCAAAACGCATTTCCTTATGTTTAATAATGAATAGTTAAATAGTAAGAGTTCTTTAACACTCAAAATTTAATTTAAAATCAGCTAAACTTTTGATATAAAGAAGTTGACACTGCCGGGGCAATGACAATTCCCGTCCAGCATGTCCCCGATGACACGAGTCACAGCTGCCCAGTGGGTGGAGTACCAACCCTACCGGGCTTACCCATGGTAAAATTAACGTAGGGGTGGTAACAAAACTTTTTTTGCCGACTGTACAGTTCATAGGGCTGATATGGTTTTGGCAGAGTTTGCTACAGTGATCATCATCGTACTAGTACCCCATTTCCCCTTTTTTCAAAGGGTGGGTCTAGTGCCAGAGCAGAACCCTTGACAGGCAAGGGGTCCAGCTCTGAAGCTATTCGAGCCTTTGGTGGGGTTATTGTTAGAGAACAGGGTCCCAAACCCCCCCCCCCCCCCTGTATCGTAGGGGATAAAAGGATGACTATACCATCGCCATAATGGTGTGTGATGGGGATGCCACTTCCTGATTTAAATTATATATATCTATGGCATTTATATATTTGGCTTTATTTTCTGCACCTTCAGCCCTAAAAGAAAGAGCTTACTTCCATAAAAATGATTTAGTGCTGTTGTGTGGGTTGGCCTGATGTTCCATTTATAAAAAACATTAAAAAAATAATAATGCAATCAGTATCGAAAGTTTAGAAAAGAAAGAGGAATCCTGACAATTCAGTTTGCCAAATATCAAAGCAGCAGTACATTTCCTTCCTGAGCAGGGCTGTACTGTATATCCTCCTATCTTTGAAACTATTATGGAAACTACCAGCATGGTATTTATAGTATTACCTCTTTCCACATGGCTGACAGATCTCACTCTTGTATATGGTCTTCGAACAGAAAGCATGAGTCCGTCTATTGATCTTGGAGGCAGAGTAGTTGCGGCTGAGTGGAGTGTGCTGGCTGAGTGGGGTCTGAGTAGGAGTGGTGTAGGCCTGTCCTACTCCCTGTTGATAATAAACATTTGATATATCTACCTTGTACAAAGTCTTTGATGCAAAACCTTTACTCAACTTGTAAACAAGCCTTGGGAACAGGCCAAAGTAGATAACTAATTATACTCTATCTGAAATACCAGAGGGAGGTCACAGGCCCCTGGTGGGAATTCTTTCTG
Organism: Petrolisthes cinctipes; assembly: GCA_033782935.1. Lineage (NCBI taxonomy): Eukaryota > Metazoa > Arthropoda > Malacostraca > Decapoda > Porcellanidae > Petrolisthes > Petrolisthes cinctipes. Next base: position 126,558 of record JAWQEG010000805.1, on the reverse strand, counting down.
TGTCCAACCCCCAGAGGGTGTCTGTTCCACAGAAATAGGTACTGGTGGCTGACATACAGCATATGTGATGGAAAATGACAAATGTGTATTTGGGGTGTGTGGAGTGCTGGTATGTCATGCTTACATAGAATGACGAGTACAGACCCTCAGGTTTATGCAATCTGTGAAATTACGGATGTTCAAAACCTGACCAACAATTCTTAGGATTTCAGATCAAGATTGGCATACCAAACATCCACACAGCCATACTTTTGTACCGCTCCAATTCTCAAAATCTGTTACGTTCCTCAATAGTCTCTTTATATGGTACAGTACGGTACTTCTAAATAGCATAATATCAGTCTCACTAAGTTGGTCAGTTTTCTGCTGTCATTCTAGTCAGAAAGCCTTAAACAGTGTACAGTTCCTGTCTCTTCTCTCTAAATCTCACCTGCCAAGGAGTATTTGGGGTGCCAAATATACATGGTGGGGAGAAGGGTGTGGAGGTGGGTGTGAGGTTAACCGAGGTGGTGCTGGTGATAGGAGGCTGAGAGAGTAAAGAAGATCCGGACCTCTTACCACGCTTGTCTTCTGAGCGCAATTCTGGAAATGTTAAGAGTCGAGGTTTTTTGGAGATCTAACAAATGTTCATATTTCAACACATTTATCTAGTCAACTAAATTCATTCAAACATGGGAAAATAAGACGGATTGATGAAGGCAATGTCAGGTTGACATATGATGGCTCCATGGACAATGAATAGAGCAATCAATACTGCCAAGAAAGTGGTAGGAATAAACCCACTGACTGAGTATGATGTTAAAGTGACAGTGAAGATTATGAAAATGGTAAAGGCCATTGGTGTTTTGCACTAGTTGCCGACATGCTACTTGTAGTAAGGGACATTGATGTGACTGCTTATAAAACTTTGCTCACAGGTGCTACAACAATACTTCCACAGGCCCCTTAAAAAAGATTGTGAATGTGTGCAAAGTATGAATGTAACTCTGCCATGAATTTACCATATTAAGCAAAGACAATATACAAATATAGATACAAGTACACCACCATACCAACATGATAACAAATGCTGAATTAGAAATTTCATTTGTCAACTCCCACTGACACATGGTAAACCTTTGTACAGCAGACAAGGATGATACCAGGTGTAATACCACCACAATACACCATACTGATTTTCAGGTTATATATTAAAAAAAAAAAAAAAAAAAAAAAAAAATATATATATATATATATATATATATATATATATATAAATACAGTCAAGGTGAGTTCATATCTACAACAACAGATGTCAGCTTAAAGGGGGTTAAGATATTGCTATCACATCTTACGCTACCACCCAATTTTGTCAAAGAATCCTACAAAACAGAGTCCCAAAGTACAGTATATGTGTTGGCTTGCAGCAAAGTATGGAAAATATTGTAATCCACAATTTGCGATCTGAACAGAAATCTTAATCTCAGGTAGTGATGGAGTACAGTAATGTTATTTGCCCTTTAACTCCTGCTGTCCTGATGGAAGCAATAAAAGAGCTTTTTGAACCACAGATGAATGACGAGCAAATACTTCAGTCACCAGCAGTGCAATACATATATATACTTTGTTATACTTTAGAGTGACAACCCATATATTCACAGTGGTTATAAAAAAACAAACAAAAAACATCATTATTGTACAGTACACACATCCCACAGACCTGTACTGTACATGGTTTCATTTATACATACTGAATACTGTACCTCCCTCAACATACATAAAGTTGTCTTGATTTGTATAGTACAGGTACATTAATCTACTCTACTGAAATATATCAAAACATCTTTACATATGAATTCATTACAGATGGTAAAACTTCATAATCATATCTCTCACTCTACTGAATATTGGTAAACACTGTTGATGCTACAGAACATAATTCAAATTACTTCCCAGAATTGTATCCTTTATCTCACTAGATCAGTACAGTATTACAACCAACATTTCCCATGCCATGATATACAGAATATACATGTGACAATTTTGTTAGATATTTTCAGGTCTGGCTTCTCTACATATAACATGCTGTTAGTGAGTCAGTTAAATTTTTATTTGGTGAATGGTGAGAATCTTGAGGTGGTTGAAGAGCTTAAGTACCTTGGAGTAATGTTGGATAAGAGGAAAGTGTGGGAAAGAAGTGGAAGCTGTGGAACACAGATTAACACAAGAGAGAAAGGTATCAAGTGCAATGAAGTCACCGATTTGAAATAGAGGGTTAAGTAAAGATTACATGAAAGAGTGTTAGTGCCCACTTTGACATACGGTTATGAAACCTTGGAGTTGCATGATTATGAAAAATCAAGAGTAAGAGCAGTTGAGATGGATAGGCTGAGAAGTGTTTGTAAAATTCATAGAATTGACAAGGCAAGAAATACTGAAATCTGCAAAAGGTGTGTTGTGAGCAAATCACTGGATCAGAGTGGAAGAAAGTCTTATGAGGTGGTATGGGCATGTAGAAAGAATGGATGATACAAGTGGTAAAAAGGTGTACGAGTGATTTTAAAGGGAAGAGAAGATGGGAAAGACCAGGGAGAAAATGGCATGATATGGTGAGTGATAGTGTAAGAAAGTGTGGAATAATTATGAATGAAGCAAAAGAACTGGTACATGATAGACAAGAGTGGAAGAGTTTCACAAGTAGCCTAAGTGTGGGCATTTGAGCTGGCAACCCGATTTTAACTTGAAAGTCAAGTGAATGGCTCCTTTCACCAAGGCTAAGTGAAAGGACTTGCGTTGTAGATGCAAGACCTTGTGGGGGGGAGCTGAGAATTTCCGTGGCTTGAAAGGGGGAGTGATTGTGTGTGTGACCCATTTCACTGGGTACTCTGTCCTTACTTTCAGTATTTCTTATTCCCTTTTCTACCCCTGTTACTAGAGCCTCCCACCCCTTGAAGAAAGGGAAATGAGGTATTGATGATGATGACTGTATATACTTGTACCCAAAACTACCCTAATTCTCAACGTGGGTTGGATACAGTTATGTGTTACTCCCCTCAGTCTACAACTACAGCACCCAACTATTTTTAAATAAGAAAGAGAACCTCTCTATCCAACTTAAGCATCATACCTTCACCATGCTCACACCCTGAACCTTGGGACTGTTGCTCCTGGACCTCCTCCACATTATCAGCTGGGCAAACAAAATAACCATCTCTCCTGGTGACTTGGGATTTTGTTGTATACTTTTAATGTATATACATATCACGTAACTTGGATGTGCTGGTGCTAGCTTATCTGATTACTACAGAATTGCAACAAGTCAAATCAAAGGGTGTCCTATCCATAACACAACAAGTGACATAATGTGTTTTTCTCTTTAATTTAGAAACTTTTTTTTTTTCAGATAAAGGTACCAATACTATTGACATCCCAAGGCCAAAACCCACTTCAGTTAACCTATGAATGTTTTACATCTCACTTAATATACTGGTACATAGACTAAAGCTGCACAATTATACACAACACACAGAAACTCCACAGTTAAGGATATAACAGTATTGGGTGCAGGTCAAAACCTGCATTTTACCAGTATGAAAACAGCACACACAACATTTATCAAATAACCACATCAACAACTTCTTGAGGAACTTCAACAACAACAACAACTTCACATATCAAATATCATACCTACCTCATTGTTTCTAAACCTTTTCTATAAATGACTAACACTGCTGAAATTACATGAAATCCCTACACACTGAGAGAATACTGGATGCAAAATTTATAAATTTATAAATAAATACACAGCTACCATATTTTAAGTAGCTAAACATCTTAATTGTATGAATACTGCATAGAAATAAAAAATTCAAGTAGAGTAAAATGGCCTACCTGAGCTGCGGGTGGATCGAGGCGGCTTCACCTCTACTTCAGCCTGTACCTTCCTGAGAGTTTCTCCTGTGGTGCAATACTCATAGGTAACCTGAGTCTTCACTTGGGGCCCCTGTTGTCAAAAAGAAGCAGACATCAATAACTTTATATATACTAGTACCTAGCAGATAAAATCATGTAGCACTACATAACAATAACAGACCACCAGTAAATTACACAAACCTAGACAGTATTATCACCAGGGGTTTAAAATAAAAATGATATTTCTTGAGGTGTTCTTGTTAAAATTAACTTTCATTCATAAGACCAATACAAGGAACAAAAGATATCAGTCTGGTATTTGAAAAGTTCTTACAATAGATTCCTGGATTATGACATTTTTCTGGTAAGGGGGTTGGTAACAACTAGACAAACAGCACTCCATAGGACTTACCTGGCAACCAAATCGTAATATAAGTCAAAGCCAGTCTAAAACAAACTGAGTCATATCCTGGCAAAATGATTGAGCATGAAAGGAAAAACAAAGTAAAGCAGAAGAAAAAAACAAATAACAAAATTTGGTCTTGACAAAATCAGTTTTTGTTGTTATTGTAATTCCCCAGACCGTCTAGTTGAACAGTCGCAAATTTAGTTGATTGAAGCAATGCAGATACTCAGGCTCACAAAATGTAGCCAGGAAGATGGCGAGATCTGTTTCTAAGAAGGCAGAGGAAGAAGGGACTACAAGCATGTACTACGGGCCAACGAACCCATCAAGTGCAGCCTTGTGTTACCTAATTAGTTGTTGTTGTTGAATTTCTTAAAGCTGTCTGGCCGAACAGCCCCGAGCTCCTGAGGAAGGCCATGGCCTGAATCGGGCTCTCCCACAGTGCCCTCAGAGAATGTATGTTGTGTTGTTGGCGAGTGTGGTTGTGTGTATTGAAGTCTTCAATAATGAGTTTAATAGAATGAGGTGCTGTGTTGCACCCTGGACAGGTATCTACAATGGCTCCATCCAGCTTCTTCTGATATGTCAGAAGTTGTCGGGTGGTGGTCACACCGCAGCCTGGCCAGGTGGACTCTGTCCTCACGGGGAAGGGAGGATTCAGATGGGTGGATGTCAGGAGGTCGTGCATGCAGCTGTGTGTTGTTTTGAGTGTTTGGATGGACTGATGAGTGATCTGAGTAAGGATGTGTTTCTGGAGACTGGTTTGGGGTGGGCAGGGTGTACGAGATGATAGTATTTGTGTGTGGTATCGTGTACTGGGTGTAGTTTTGATGTTCCTTGGCATGTGTGGGTGTTGTTGTTGTTGAAGTTCCTCAAGCTGTCTGGCCGAGCAGCCCCGAGCTCCTGAGGAAGGTCATGGCCTGAACCGGGCTTTCCCAGTGCCCTCAGAGAGTGTATGTTGTGTTGTTGGCGAATGTGGTTGTGTACGTTGCAGTCTTCAATAATGTGTTTAATAGAATGGGGTGCTGTGTTGCATCCCGGACAGGCATCCGCAATGGCTCCATCCAGCCTCTTCTGATATGTCAGAAGGGCCGGGTGATGGCCACACCGCAGCCTGGCCAGGTGGACTCTGTCCTCACGGGGAAGGGAGGATTCGGATGGGTGGATGTCAGGTGGTCGTGCATGCAGCTGAGTGTTGTTTTTGAGTGTTTGGATGGATTGATGAGTGATTTGAGTATGGATGTGTTTTTGGAGATTGGTTTGGGGTGGGCAGGGTGTAAGAGATGATAGTATTTGTGTATGGTATCGTGTACTGGGTGTTGTTTTGATGTTCCTTGGCATGTGTGGGTGTTGTGCCATGTAGTGTAGTGGATGGTGTGGGTTTGTGGAGGCTGCAGCAAGTGTTTGTGTGCCTCTCATGTCAAGATGGTCCTTGATTTTGAGGACTTTGGTTTCATGGTGTAAGTGGTCTGTAGGTGTGGTAGCTGTGCAGCCTGTGATTATCTTTAGGGCTTTATTTTGTATGGTCTGTAGGGTGTTGTGATGAGTCTCAGTGAGGTTTGAGGCCCTGGCAGGGCTTGCATTTGCATAATCCATCACTGATCGAATATATTGTTTGTATACTGTGGTTGTGGTTTCTTTATTGTGTCTAAATGTTGTGCTGGCAAGTGATCTGAGGGTTTTAAGTCTTTGCATGCATTTGTTTTTGATGGTCGTGATGTGTTGTTTGAATGTCATGGATGTATTGTATGTTATGCCAAGTATTTTGGGTGTGTGTGTGTGTGTGGTATAGCTGTGTTGTTTATGGTGAGGTGTGGTGTGTAGCGGTGTTCTGCGTTCCAGTTGGTGAGGAGGGTGACAGTTGACTTGGTGGGTGCTATTTTAAGTCTGTTTGTGGTGAACCAGACATTTAGAGTATTCAGGTATGGTTGGGGGATGTGAGTGGCTGTGTCTGCATTTCTGTGTGTACATGTGAGTGTTATGTCGTCTGTGTAGGAGGCTACGTGTATTTGTGTTGCCTGGGGTGTTGGTAGGTCGTGCATGTATAAATTGAAAAGGGTGGGTGAGAGTGCAGAACCTTGAGGGACACCATTGGTGAAACTTTTAATGTTAGATGACTGACTGGCAAATGTAGCATGGGCTACTCTTCCTCCCAAGAAGCTGGCCAGCCATCTTTTGGTGTTATTATGCATGTTTATGTTGTATACTTTGTTTGTGAGGTTGTGGCGGGGGATGGCATCAAATGCTTTACTGATGTCCAATGTAACTAGGAGTGTTCTGTGTGGGAGTCTATCTGAGTTGATGCCATCAAAAATTCTTTGTGTGAGGTCTGTAAGAAGAGTGTTTGTTGAGTGTAGTGGTCTGAAGCCATGTTGTGAGGATGCAAGGGGGATGTGTGGTGTAATTAAGCTGATAATGAGGTGCTCGGTAACTTTGGAGGGTGTTCAAAGGAGGGTGATGAGGGTTGTGTGGGATCTTTGTTGGGTTTGGGGATAGTGATGATATTTCCGTGTTTCCAGATGTTGGGTACTGTGTTGTGTGAGTAGCTGTAGTTTGCCATGTTAGTGAGTGCTTGTATGCCTTGTAGTCCAAGGTGTTTGTTACTGATGTTGTCAGGGCCACAGGCAGGTGAGTGTTTTAGGTTGTGTATGATGTGATTTGTGTGTCTGTTTGTGAATGGTGTATAGTCTGGGTCAGTGGGGAAATGTCTCTTACGTCTAATGACTTGTCTGTCTTCAGGGTGAGGGTGAAGGTGGCTGACATGAGCGAAATGCTGGATGAGGGTGTTTTTCTTGTTGTTTAGTTGAAGGTATAATGTCTGTTGTTGTGATGGCTGCATGTGATTGTGTAGTGTTGCTGTTGGACAGTGTGATGCTGTTTAGTGTTTCGTAGAGTTTGCTGGTGTTGGTTGTGAGGTCGAGTGTGTTGACAAACTTTTGCCAGTTTAGTGTTTTTTGTTCTTTAATTTTGTTGTTTATTTGTGTGTTTAGTGCTTGTATTTGGTGTACTATGTGTTGTGTAAGAGGAGTTGGGGATGTGTGTTTAAGTGTGTCACATTGTCTGATGAGATCTTGAATTTCTGTTGTAAAGTTGGGGTTGTATTTTCTTCTGTTACCTCTAGGGATGTGCTGTTTGTCTGCGTTTTGTATAATTGTGTTAAATATTTGAACAGCAGTGTTGATGTTTGTGATGGGTGTACTGTTCAGTGTTTCAAAGTGTTGTTCTGTTTCAGTGGTGAAGGCTTCCCAGTTGGCACTTTTGTAGTTTGTGTATGTGTCTCTATGGCCAACTTGGGTGATTCTCATTTTAGTGGTGATTATGATTGGAAGGTGGTCGGAACCTAGTGTTCCTACCACTCTCCATGATGTGGGGGCGAGGTTTGGGGATGAAAATGTAATGTCGGGAGATGATGGGTGATAAAGGGTTTGATGTGGGATGTGTGTGTGGATGTCGTTCAGTATGGTAAGGTCATCTGTCTGTGATTCTATGTCAAGTCCTCTGTTTGTGTCAGGGTTGTTAATGTACCAGGCTGAAGTCTTGGCGTTGAAGTCACCACCCTGGATGAGGTTAGGTGTGTTTGATAAGCATTGTAGTTGGGGGGGAGTAATTGTCGGGAACATGCCGTGAAGTTTGGGGGGGTATGTATATGTTGGCAACTGTAATGTGTTTTGTGTTCCCTATCCTACCGTTTATTGCTTGTATTTCTGTGGTTGTTGTTGTGTGGTATAAGGAATTTGATGTGAGTGTCAGCTGATGTGTAGATAATTGATTTGTGTACAAGGGTGAGGAGTCCACCGCCAATACCGCCAGCTCTGTCCTGTCTGATGACTGTGAAGATTTTGAATGAAGGGGTGTTTTGTGTGTTACGGAGTTTGGTCTCCTGGATGAGTGCTATGTGTATGTTGTTGTGAATGATGAAATGTGTAAGTTCGTGTTGTTTTGATGTGATGCCGTCTATGTTTATCTGTAAAATGTTTGTTATGTGAACGGTTTCTGTTTATGTGAGGTAGGGGATGTGGTGGTGATGGTGGTGATGAAGATGGGGGTGGTGGTGAGGATGGGGATAGGGATGATGGTTGGGGTGAGGATGGATGTGGGAGAGGTGCTGGATGGGATAGGAAAGGAGTGGGGGAAGAGGTACAGGAGGAACAGGTCCATGTGTTTGTGTAGTGTTTGATGGAAACAAGTGTTGTACATGTGAAGTGGGACCAGTGCTTACATAAGTTGCATAGCACTGAGCCCCTTGTCTGTTGACTCGAGGTGATGGGTTTTGAGCAGGTTGGACATATGTGTTTGTATGTGGGTCCTGGATTGCTCTCAATGTCTCCGGCTGGAGTGACGGCGTCTTCGTCGTGGGACCACCCCCCAGCTGGACCGACGGGACGAGCCCAATATGGAGCAAGTTTCCGCCGGATGGAAGAGAGGCGCCCAGTGGGGGCCAAACAGTCACAACCAACCCCTGCCCCATTTTGGGGCAAGAGAACCTGGGAGTGGTTTCGGTCGCCCGGGCATTCACATACCTAATTAGTTGATCCCACCAGCACCCAGGATTAGTAAGAAAGACAGAGTATAAACTATAAATATAAGGAAGTATGAGAAGTAGTAAGAGAGACAGAGAGAACATGCCAGGGTATGGTAGTGGATGCAAATATCTTCACTTCAGAATAGGACCAGCCCTCACCAGTGACGAAATTGGTTATGTTGAAAGCAGGACACCAAGGAGATTCGAGAAAACATACTGCCCACCATATCAGTATAGGTATCAACTACTGTCAGTGGGTTAGTTTTTCATTCTCAATAACTGCCATCCAGTCTTCATTAATCCCTCTACAGTAGGTAAAAAATAGCACCTTTGGATTTCATCACACAACTTCCTCAGTTTAGCTATGGTAGCCTACTTACAGAAATAATTCCTTACAGGTTTGCTCCACATAGTTATTCTCAGCCACTCAGTAGTTGTAAAATGGCAAGGCCCATGTATACTATACTCACACGCTCAGGTGACTTGTTGCCAGATCGCCTCTTTGGTCCAGACACCTCCAGGCGGTCAGGGGAGGATTTGCGTTTATAGTTCCGTCCTGAGCGGAGCTTAGACTCCTCCAGATCATCTTCTTCTGTTATGTCCATTTGAGAGACATTGAGGATGGTGTCTAAGGGCAAGGAAAGATAGAAGTTTTAGTTATATATGGTACCAAATACCAAACCATAGTTTAATAAGTAAAGGTGAGAGTGGGTATTTGCAGCAGAAAAAGGCAGGGAATCACTATTAATTTATCAGCACCTGTATTTTATAAGTTCGTGTAATACAGTGTTGGACAACAATAGAACACCTAACTGACTAAATGATGGTTTGCAGTAATGTTACCTTAGACACTCACAAAAACAATTAAGAAAGGCCTAGCCAACAGAATTATGGTCTGCAATGGTAGCAAGAAACTAATGTCAACAGACGCCAAGAAGAAAAGACAAACCAATAACACTACAATTTTCTTTGATGGAGTCATGAAACAAATGAGAACAAATGGACAGCAAGAAGCATACAAATACAAGAGGGACAACTAACCAACAGAATCACAGTCCTCTGTGATGGTAGCAAGGGGACCCGGGGAGAGTGGGAGTTCCCTGGTGCTGCGTCGGTGATCTGTACCTGCTCCACAGGATGTGAAGGAGTACTGCAGCTGCTGTAGCCTCTCCCGGGTTTCATTGACATGTTCCCGCCCTAGCAGTTCCATCACCAGTCCTATCTGTCCTGCCTGCACCACACAGAAAACTATTATCTCACATTCATCATCGTTCTGAGTTATGTAATAACTGAAATGCATGCCTGAATTAAGCCTTTGAGTCTCTATACCATCGCCTTGCTAGACTTTCAATGCTGAGATATGTCATCTCAGAACCTATGGTGGTCATATGCAAGAAAAGTCATAAGCTAAGTGATGATTGCCAAGATAATTCCATTCACTGAAGTGTATATTGTTAGCCATCACATCAATTATTAACATTGAGCTTGGAAATTTTTTGCATCAGACTCTTCCACTTATTATTAAATAATGATCAACAGTTAATAGCTCAACCTCTTTGTTATATCCGGTATATCATACAATATATTATGGGACAAATAATAGCTGCCAAACCGTGCTGTTCTCAGGGAGGGAAGCCTCAGCAATGTACAGTTGCAAAACTATATTCTGACTCACATTTGTAAGGCATGTGGAAATACCTGACAACTCTCTTGAGTGGAAAGCAGCATATACAAACCTCAATGAATGAAACACCCATCAACTCCAGTCAAGTAAAGAGTGTGTGAAATCACAAAGTCACAAACATTTATTAATTTTATTATTTTGCTATGTAAAACATCGTAATCTTAATGGATCAAGTAATACATTATTGATGACTACTTATGTTATATCACATGTGATTTCATACACAAACTGGAGTTCATGGGTGGTTCATTAATTAAACTTCATATGAATTGCTTTCCATTCAAAGAAAGTTGTCAGGTATCTCCTCATTCCACACAAATGTGGGGTAGAATATAGTTCCACAACTGTAAAACAGTGAAATGATACAGAAAATTTTTCTTATACATTACCAAGTCACTCTTTTCTGTTTCAGCATTTATCCGCTTGACTTTCTCCACATCCAGTAGATGACGAGCATTTTTTAGTTTCATCTCAAGCTTCTTGGACTGGTCCTGACTCTGGTTAAGCTGTGGTAAAGAACTAGTGAGTCGGGTTTCGGAAGTCACTATAGTACCTGGGCCAATAAATAAATAACAGCTTCCCTAGTGTTAGACAACAAATAGTACTAATTAATACAGTATCACATTAATTTTCTTGCCCAACTCGAACATAAAAGTCACACCTGGTCCTGGAGACGCAGCACTTCTTGCTCCAAGCTACGGCGTTGTTTGTTGTGTTCCTCTTCACATTCTAAGAACTCCAAAAATTCTGAAACAATTTGTAGGTCAGTGAGTATCCTAACTTACAACAAAGAAACTACATTTCAGAGAACACGAGGCAATCATGGGTATACAGTACAGTACTTCAGGCAGTTCCTAATAAACAAGAGGAGCTGTTTATGACGATTCTAAATGGTTAAAAAAAAAAAAAAAAAAAAAAAAAAAAAAAAAAAAAGACAACACATAACCTTCTACACCATAATCAAATCCTACAATGTGACTGCAATGAACACATGGGTTGCCAGTTATAGTGTAGTGGTTAAAGCCAGAAAATGGTTGGGCACCTCTACCCTCAGTATAACAACAAAACACAACTACTATTCAATCAAACTCCCACATTAGTACGGTAGATGAAAAGGTTTTATTGACTACTGTTACTCTCTTTAGGGAAGAACTAGGCGAGAATGAAGTACAGCATATAATTAAGAATTACTGTACTTTTATACAGTGAGAACAATGGGCATGGGGTGTGTTCAGGTCATGTCAAATAAGATGCCAGATGGAGGGGTGTGGTCAAATCTAGGTCCCAGTGAACAACACCAACAATAATAGTATCTAGGTTTCCTGTCCTAAGAGCATATTTGTGTTCTTTACTTCTAGTATCAAGGTCCCTACCCATTTCATCTATGTATACTAAATCACAATCAATAAAAGGGAGTTAGTATACTCCTGTTTTGGTTTGAGAAACAGTTTTGTTTATTACTTATAATAATTTTTCTATAGTTGAAGTATAAGAAAAGTCTTTTTGAAAGTCCAGATTATGACACAAAGTACCAATGTTGTTTAAATCTGTGACCCCAACAATATATTTTGTTATGGCAAACCTTGCGTAAATGTAAGATAAAACAAAATAATAAGACTAACTTGATTTATTGAAAATCCCACAAAATATTAACCTTGAAAAAAATACCAGATCCTCAACAAATGCCAAAACACTACAAAATCCAAAGGACTATTGATCACCATACAAAACCTACCGGTACTCCTTATTCACTCTGTGGGACTAAAATTGTTTTGCAGCAATATGTCTATAAAAAAGTAACTCTTTGTCTACTCATGTGGGTTTTCTTGATCATGTAGTTGTGTTGTTTACAAGATGGAGGATGTGGAATGAACTTGTGATCAATGTTACCACTCACCAAACTCATAAAGGCAGCTGGCTACCCCAAATATATGAAAATTAATTATCCTCTCCGGAACCTTTTGGACCCCTCGGATAAGAACCGCTGCTATACCGTACACCATTAATGGAGATATATGTTGTATTAGAAGAGAATAAAAACACCAGCTTGTTTTTCTATATCTGTATGAGATATGTAAAGTGCCAATGAGCATGTCTGAATCTATTTTCCCCCTTAATTTGTGAAATGGGCAATCCTAACAATAGTTTTACAGAACTTGCCAGTGCAATAAATCCCTAATTGTTTCTCAACCTCTTGCAAACATAATTAGAAATAGAAATCATGTTTTGTTATATAGAGGGTAGGGGTTACTCCTTTATACAGCCCATTATAAAAAATCCTGCAGTTTAATTAACCTCTGTAAAAAAAAAGGAACACTTTTGGAATAATAATCGGTGTTGATATATTGTATATTCTTAGCCATGTAGGTGCCCTCTACTCATGAAATTATTACAACAATTGGATTTGAAAGGTTATACTATATAATAATACAGCATTAAATTTGAAAGTGATCGGTGAATCAATTCCAGTGACGTTGTTCTGAGAATAATTGTTTTGAAATGCATGTCAAGCCCTAGACATTGATATAAGCTCTAGTACTCAGAGGAAAAACATGAATAGGTAGAACAACTATTTCATGCTTGGATGAACACTTGCCACCAGAGCCCAAGTACAGTAAGATAATTTTGATGTCATAGACTAAACAGTATATTCTTTTTACATATGTGTTATCAATATTTATCATTTTCACTAAAAAAAATACAGTTAGAATGGAAATAAATATCTTAATAATAAAATCTTTAATATAATAAGCTTGCAGTCACCAACATTCACCATAGCAATTATCAGCGCCATGTTCTCCCTTACAGCCTTTCAATGTAAAGTACAATAAACTCACTGTTCTCAGCCGGGTCATTGAGAACCTGCATACACCTGATGAGGCCATCAAATTGAGCGAGGACACTCGCCATCTTCCCACCTTCTCCGTCAACCACAACTGTATAGGAAAGGAAGGGAGATCAAATGTCAACTGCAAGAAATCGGTTCAACTTTCAAAGCAATCTGTTAATTTCAAATGAAAAAGATGGATGGACTTACAGTATTATTTCTATATTATTGGTAAAAAGACACACAAGCTACACTTAAAGAACAGCTAACCTTGACCTATCGTACAGCACTGCAATATTATAAGTGAAAATTCCTACACCTTTTAATTGGTGGCAGTATTCTTGCTTTTTGTAGCAATATTATACTTTACCATTTTTTGGACACTATTTTCACATTCTACACTACAGCTAAAGGAGGGATACTGACAACCTACTTAAGGGCTAAGAGGTGATAATTATTTTGTGCATATTCCTAGTTACCGGTATTACAAAACTTAAATGATGAGGTTAGGACGGAAGGTTCACTAATAAGTGCAAAGGATGCCCAAGCTAGGACCGAAGGATGCCGAGGTCCAGGTCAGGTCAGTTTATTTTAGACAAAAACCTCTGATTCCCAGGTTCTCCCCCCAAAAGCAGTCATCTCTCCCAAATTTACCACAAATTGCTTGTGTAGATATGGTATGCAATAATTTGAATAAAAAATAGCCTCCAAAACCAAAATAAGGGCATTTAGGAAAACAGGAAGTGAAAAACAGGGATATGGACAGTATCTCCAGTTTCACCCTCGGCTAATCTGGACTGGGGCAGACTACCGGGACCTAACCTGGGCAAACAGTCAAAACATAAAAGGAAATTGGTAAGTTTTGGGAAGAATCTCATGTTAGTAAATTGAAAGAAGACTACCAATTCCTCCAAACCATGCCAGGAAACGGACGACCCCAGTGCTAACTTACTAATAGGGTTCTGTCTCGTGGCATAATTTGGAGGAGTCAGTAGCCTTCCAATTTACTAACAGATTCCTCCCTTAAGTAACGTTGGAATTATTTCCGAAGCAAACATATGCAAGATATCTAATTTTGATTGTGATATACGTTATGATCAAATTTCCATAAGTTTGATGTAGGTTTTACCTTGTGCAACTCCCGGTAGTCTGTTAAGGTTAGGTCCCAGTAGTTTGTTAAGGTTAGGTCCCGGTAGTCTGGTAAGGTTAGGTCCCAGTAGTCTGGTAAGGTTAGGTCCCGGTAGTCTGGTAAGGTTAGGTCCCAGTAGTCTGGTAAGGTTAGGTCCCGGTAGTCTGTTAAGGTTAGGTCCCAGTAGTCTGGTAAGGTTAGGTCCCAGTAGTCTGGTAAGGTTAGGTCCCGGTAGTCTGGTAAGGTTAGGTCCCAGTAGTCTGGTAAGGTTAGGTCCCAGTAGTCTGGTAAGGTTAGGTCCAAGTAGTCTGGTAAGGTTAGGTCCCGGTAGTCTGGTAAGGTTAGGTCTCGGTAGTCTGCTAAGGTTAGGTCCCGGTAGTCTGCTAAGGTTAGGTCCCGGTAGTCTGGTAAGGTTAGGTCTCGGTAGTCTGCTAAGGTTAGGTCCCGGTAGTCTGCTAAGGTTAGGTCCCGGTAGTCTGCCGTGGTCTAGGTTAGGTTAGGTAAGGTCAGGCTAATTTCAAAATGCCCCATTTGAATATGCCCTATCTTGGAAATGGGGCATTTGCAGAGGAAATGCCATAGAAGAAAATAGGGTAAATATAGAATGAATTACCGTTATTGGTTACGGTTTTTCTACCTTCATTACCCACTTATTTAGACCATTCTAAGACTATTTTCTTCTATGGCATTTCCTCCGCAAATGCCCCATTTCCAAGATAGGGCATATTCAAATGGGGCATTTTGAAATTAGCCTGACCTTACCTGACCTGACCTAACCTAACCTAGACCGCATCAGACTACCGGGACCTAACCTGGGCAAACTACCGGGAAATAATCGTGATAAAGTACAATAAATGACAGGGGTAAAATACTGGGACCCAGCCAGATCTGGCAACACTGCTACAAAACGGTAATTCTTTCAATAAATATCGAAAATAGTCTTAGAATGGTTTAAATAAGTGGGTAATGAAGGTAGAAATACCGTACGCAATAACGGCAATTCTTTCAATATTTACTTTAACTTCCTAGGCCATATTCAAGAACATCCGTGGTGTATACGATGGTGTAGTACTGTACGACAGACGTTGTTTGTCTATGGAGCCATCGTACCGGTACCACACCATCGTATGCACCACAAACGTTCTTGAATATGGCCCCCTTTCGTACGATAACGTCTTTCAAACAAACATACATACATATATATAAATTACAATACCCTCCTCTTATTATAGTAAGTTATTCTCACTCTCTCCAATACACAAGAGAGAGAGAGAGAGAGAGAGAGAGAGAAAGGAAGACAGTTAAACCTAATAATAATAACATTGGACCAATACCTAACGTTAACTTATTATAACTTACTTTACCATCAATATTTCCACCAATATACATTATAACCTGCTTTATTTAACAACCATAACACCACAACATCACAACACACTTACCTCCAAGCATTACACACACTCCTCTCACCAATAACACACAAAATAGAGGCAAAAAAGTGAGAAAATTCAAGCCACCATCAACTATAACACAGTTTGATTTGGCGGCATCAACGGTCGCCGGGAGACAGTGTTGCCAATCAATCAGCAGTGTTACCAATCAGCAGTGTTGCCAGATGGTACCAGTGAAATTTCGTGAGATTCTGCTGACCCAAAAAATTTCAGTAGATTCTCCTATCAAGGAATTATAATGATTTTCTTTTATTTTATGGTACTGTACTTTTAATAATTCGTGGGTTAAATAAAGATGAATTTGATGAAAACACAAACTTTTTATTGAAAAAAACACACTTAACTTATCATAGTAACAAACAGGCATTAAAATATAGGCTACAAATGGACCACTGGCATGCATTTGAGAGATGAATTTGGTTTGGTGATCATATTGATGGCCGAGTCTCCTATGCGGGAGGTCGAAGATTCTCAAGTCCAGCCAGTACCGATATATCACCTACTCGCAGAAAAAAAAAAAAATTAGGTTTGGGTTTATGGATTATTATATACGATCACATCAATAGAATTTCGGTAGATTTTCGGGAGAAATTATGGAATTTCGGTAGAATCCATACAAATTTAATGATTTCGGGAGATCCATTAAAATTTCAGTAGATCTACCGAAATTTCGGTAGATCTGGTAACACTGCCAACCAGCGGCACAGGGAATTTGAGGGAAATTTGTTTTATTACCTTAATTTTTTTTTTGTAATGGGGCAATAACTGTAAACCCAATATATTTTTCTCTTAATGGGGACATATTCGATTTATCTCTCCATTATATTTACCTCCTCTCAGTTTCTAATGCCTCCTCCGCCTCCTTTAAAAAGTAGGTTGAAAATACCTTAGATGGAGATAATTCAAGTTCAACTGTTCAAGTTGTGAGTGTCGCAGAGGGCCACTCATGGGCAGCATAATAGCGGGAGTTGTGAGGGGGATTTAAGGATCCAGGGGAGGATTAGGAAGGGGGTTAGGATAAGGGTGGATTGGGTCAAGGACTGCGGGTTGAGGATTAGGATTGGGGAGGCAATGATTGGTGATCCTATTTCTAAACGTGTCAAGAGTGGGGCTATTAACTATGTGAGATGGGAGATGATTCCACTCTTGGATGCTGCGGGGAAAGAATGAGTGCCTAAATATATCAGTGCTTGTCTGGTATGTATGGTATTTTAAGTTGTGGCTGCCTCTAGTGGATCGTATACTTGTAGTAGGGTGTAGATATGTGTCTTTGTCTATGTCAACTAACTTGTTTGTGATTTTGTATATCATCTGTTGTGTGTATCTGTCTTCGTGTTGCCAATGGGTCTAGTTTTGTGTCTTGTTTAAGCAAAGTGACTGATGTAGTGCTATTTTTCACGAGTAAACTCCTCGCATAACACATATAGGAATATGGTATGTCAGCCATAAATTACGCCCGGGTGTTAAAGACAGTGTGCTGAAATATTATATTGATACAACGATTCGTTTAAGAGATATTTACGAAAAACACCGTCTGTTCGGCGCTGAAACGTATAGTAGATACAATCAAGTTACCTGTATTGTTTTTGATATTTACATACTTTTTTACAGCAGTATTTAGTATGTAGATAAGTTTTAGAGTATTTTTGCCCATCTCTAATCACACTCAGATAATGTAAACACCTCTGGTACTGTACAGCCACAATCAAATATCCACAGACACTTTCCTTCCATCGTAGTAAATATTTTGGTAATAAAGAACAACACGAGTATGAATTTGCAGCACCTCATAATAATAATTGAGGGGGTTGAGTTGACGTATGGTATTGTATGATTATATTTTGATATGATACTGATTTATTTGCACGATGGAAGGAAAGTGTCGGTGGATATTTGATTGTGACTGTACCTCCAATATTCTCACTACATCACAGGGTCCCTTGAGGTGGGGAAAAGGTGGGAGGATATACTTTTGGCGTAGGCTACACAAGAATAACGTAATTGATTCCTCCATAGTATGCCATGCAGGAAATAAATAAGACCACCAGATTAATTAATAAACAAAATTAATGGTGGTGGTCTGTTTCAAGATTGTTGGGAATAGTTTTTTTATTTCTTCTTCCTTCCTTTTATTTTTTTTTTATTTTTTTTTTTATTTTTTTTATTTTTTTTTTTTTGGTAAGAACAGTTGATCCAGATTTACCACCAACACTGTATTAGTAATTAATGTCCCCTTTAATTAATTCGAATGAGGAAATCTTGGAAAACATAATTAAAATACACATATATATATACATACAGTCATTGATCAGAAACACACACCTCATCACCACCACCACCACCACTATCACCATAATCATCACCACTACTACCACTATCACCATAATCATCACCACTACCACCAATCCTCTTCCTCATCACCAGCACTATCACCCTCACCATCATCACCACCATCACTACCACCACCACCACCACCACCATAATCCTCTTCATCACCATCATCACCACCTCCACCAATACCATAATCCTCTTCCTCATCACCACCACTACCATCATCACCACCACCCTCATCACCACCTCCACCAATACTATAATCCTTTTCCTCTACCATCATCACCACCACTACCACCACCACCCTCATCACCCTTACACCATCATCATCACCACCACCACCACCACCACCACCACCATCACCACCACCACCATCATCATTATCGTGGTATTGACGTAGAGCACAGATGTTCATTCCTTGGTTTTCAATGAAGGTATAAGTCAAGTTGTATAGATGTATATAATTTCTAAATGTCGAGGCATCACCTTAAACCTTTTCCTTGGTGTGTATATGTGTCTGTATGTGTGTATGTGTATGTATGCTGGTAAATTAGACCAGCTTGATTTCCTCCAAACTATGTCAGGAAACAGGACCGGATTGACAAAAATAAATAATGGTCATCTATCTGCATGTGGCCTGTATGGAATAGTTTGGAGCAGCTGATTCCTCCAAACAATTCCAGGCAACAAACAACAGGCCAACAATATTATTTTAGTTTCTGTGTTCCTGTTTGTTTCCTGGCATACTGTGAAGGAATCAACTCGCTCCAGTGTACCAAAAGTGTACTACCTCCTTAACTCATTCATCCAATCCAACCCACACATGATCAAAGTGTTAAATGAATAAGTTAATTAACTAATTCAGCCCTCACAGGCTCTCAACTCTAATTCCTCCATTAACTTATACATACCGGTACATACATACAGTCACCTCCACTGCCACGTTCATCACTTCAGCGTTGTCAATGTTTGTACCCCAGTTTCGACACTCATATCCGTACACATACCAGAGCTAATCGTGGGGATGGTAATGGAGGGGTGTAGGCTTGGCAATGGTGTGGTGTGGTACGGAGGCAAGTTAGTCACGACTGTAAGCAATAAATCCTGTACGAAATTATATGTTAACTATATAAAGCTGTTGCATAACAAAACATGGACATTGTTAGAGCACAACATTGTAGTGGTTAGGAAAGTCCTTTGTTATTGTTTGTTATCAATATACTATGCACTCAAACAGTAAAAGAAATACTGGTTGGTGAGGCAGTAGCTGGTCTCAGCCAGATGTCTCTGAATTTTTTTTTTTTTTAATGTTCCGAACTTCCGACATTGAATATAGACTTCATCAAGCCCGTTACCGTGGCCCAGGTCAACTGCTACACACACACACACACACACACACACACGTCACGACTTCCGAACTGGTACCCAGCCACAGAGGGAGGGAAGTGAGGGTAATTCCCAAACTCTGCAGCTGTTATGGTACCAGCGAGGGTGTTTTACGACGTTCGCTGGCCTTATATATATATTATATATATATATATTATATATATATATATATATATATATATATATATATATATATATATATATATATATATATATATATATATATATATATATATATATATATATATATATATATATATATCCTCGCTGATACCATAACAGATATTAAAGATATAAAACAAACACACACACACGCACGGGAAAAATTAAATATTAACTTATTTTATTTACCCACAGACATCTGGATGGTCAACTGCTCTTCAGAAAATTAAAAAGGTCACTGAATGATTTGGTCATTGCCCTTGACATTTTCAGAGCTTTTGATGTGTGTGAGTTGCTTAAATTACTTCCCTCCAAACAAATACCCTCCTTTGCCTCTACTCCTTATATAATATATACCTCCTTTGCCTCTACTCTTTATATATCTCTTTAGTGACGTGGGTTGACTACTTTAGTGCTATAATTAAGAGGATAGTCGTCTACATTTAGTACTGTACAGCCACAATCAAATAACCACCAACACCTTCCTTCCATCGTGCAAATAAATCAGTATCATATCAAAATATAATCATACAACACCTTACGTCAACTCAACCCCCTCAATTGTTTTTAAGAGGTGCTGTAAAATCATACACTTGTTGTTCTGTATTACCAAGATATTTACTACGATGGAAAGAAAGTGTCGGTGGATATTTGATTGTGGCTGTACATCAGTTGTGGATATAATATGAAACAGACAAGCATAAAACGAGGGGCCTCTCATTATTAACCACTATTAGGGTAGGATGAGATGTTGTGTGTGTGTGTATGTGTGTGTAGAGACGACGCATCCTATATCCTATGCTTGATAAGGGGGCCCCAGTTTGAAGTGTGTCTGTTTCATGTGTCCTCAACTGTACATTAGAACGTCTTGATCCCTCCAATGTATAGCCAATGTCAGAAAACAGTATGACCAGATGAACACAAATAAATGGTGGCCTGCTGTTGCTTGGAATGGTTTGGAAGTATCATACATGAACTTTGCTCCAGATTTACCAGGGTTTTAACGCCCCTTTGGCCCCAGTCACTAATAACTCCCTTTCAGTTCTTCAGCTGTCATTTCGATTCCGTCTGGTTCCTTACTGCTTGCTGTTCCAACTCTCAATCATCACGTTCTCCCTCGTCTTACTGTGTCTTGCAGGCCTAGGATGGAATTATTTCATCCTCATATCAAATCTCTCTCTCTCTCTCTCTCTCTCTCTCTCTCTCTCTCTGTGTGTGTGTGTGTGTGTGTGTGTGTGTTCCTCCTCTCTCTCTCTCTCTCTCTCTCTCTCTCTCTCTCTCTCTCTCTCTTTCCCTCCTTCTATCAATCTTTCCATCCCTCACTGCCTTTTCCCATTCCTCCCTCTTCCTCCCTTCCCATGCCTGGTCATACATTACAGCAATTTAACCTGTCATTTCTTTTCATATCTCACCTCTCATTAATCTTCTGAGCCTCGACGGTATTCAAACATATAGCCGACCGTAATGACCAGAGAGAGAGAGAGAGAGAGAGAGAGAGAGAGAGAGAGAGAGAGAGAGAGTGAGTTAGGGTTAGAGTTAGTTTAAAGATAGTCACCGCCATGCATGTACGGTCACTGTCTCAAGTTCTGTACACTATTGTCTGTTCGGTGTGATGATGAACGATGAACACAATATACTGAACATAATATCCTGTTATAAATGAGAGGTGAATATTTCTTCTTCTTGTTTAATGGTTTACAGTCAGAAAAAAGAAATAGTTAAGGGGAATGATAGGACAGTATTCTTTTGGTACATTAATTAAAGCTCCTTGATTCCTCCACAGTCTGCCAGGAAACAGGACCATGTAGATTAATTAAATACAAAAATAAAGGTGACCTGCTGTTGCTTGGAATAGTTTGGTGGAATCAGTCGCTCCAGATTTACCAACACAGTACAGCCACAATCAAATAACCACCGACACTTTCCATCCATCGTGCAAATAAATCAGTATCATATCAAAATATAATCATACAACAACACATTACGTCAACCTAACTCCCTCAAATAGTATTATGAGGTGCTACAAAATCATACACGTGTTGTTCTTTATTACCAAGATATTTACTACGATGAAAAGAAAGTGTCGGTGGATATTTGATTGTGGCTGTACGTTAAAACAGTAACAGATCCACAAAGAAAAATATATAATAAAAATACTGACTGTACCACAAATTTTGGAAAAGGAGACAAAATTTAATAAGACCGAGTATGAACTGTAACACCCACAAACACACACACTTTGGAATATTTTCATGAACACACACACACACACACACACACACTAAAGGCAGACAGACACAAACATACCCACAGGCAGGATGATGAATTTAATATCGGGCGCCAATGCAGTATATCTATTTTTTTTTTTTTTTTTAATTCATTGCGCCGTAGCGTCAGTCAATAAGCAGACAACAGTACACAAGGGTAGGCGGGACTCACGAGAACCCAATGACTACACACACACACAAGCACACACACATGTGCACACACACACACATCACGAAAACATAACGGAATGAAGCACAAGCATACAGACAAATATTTACATAATGACCTACTTAAATCCACCAAAACGAGGGTGGCGTACCAGAAGTTCCTCCAGAACCTGATGGTTCAGCAGGTGTCGACAAATTATTATTATTATTATTATTATAGAAGCTGTCATAGCCTCCCAACAGGGTGCAGACACATCAATAGATGGATCCACACAAAATACCTGGGGAGTACTGAAGAGAGACTACAACAACTAAGAAAAAAGGAAAGGGGCTACTGAGTATAGAGAGCCCAAAAGAGAAAACTAGTTGTCAATGAAAGCTTATACAAAAGAAAAGATATGATTTTTAAAAAATAGACAAACTACTGTTGCAATAAGACATTAACTTTAGATTTAAAACCAGTAATATCAGTTGACTGTACAACCTCGTTAGGCAGATGATTCCATAAGGTAATCATAGAAGGAATAAAACAACGAGAAAATTGAGATGTAGAAGCATTAATTAGAGTCATGGCAAAGTCATTAAGACTCCTTGTAAACCTTGTTATGCGAGTCGGAATAAAACGTTCAGGTAAAACACTATGCAGGGGATGCCGAGTATTGTTAAAAATTTTGAATACAAGACTAAGGGCACCAACCTGACGCCGATGATGGAGATCAAGAGATACAGCAGGTAGAACAAATTTTATAGAAGTAAGAGCTCTGTCAAGCAACTTTAGATGACAGTCAGCAGCAGAGTTCCAAACAGAAGAGCAATATTCAAAGTGAGGCAAAATAAAAGCATAAAAAGATTTTAAGACTATGGTTTCACACGCAAATTTTTTAAAACACTTGCGGAGTAAACCAATCTTTTGTGCAATAGTAGAAGATAAGGAACGAATATGCCTTTCAAAGGTCAACTTGGGATCAAGAGTCACTCCCAACAAATGCAAACCTGTCACATCCTCAATTTGTTCACCAGAAATATGCAAACAAGGATGAGGAGGAACCAAAGTGCGTGATCTGCTAATAATCATGGAGTGAGTTTTCTTGGCATTAAGCTTCATACCCCAAAGTTCACACCAAGAAGTAATCTTAGCCAAGTCCCTGCTTAGGGATGCTGCAACTTCAATTCTACTCCCTGGTGATGGAATGGGTGAATATAAAGTTGTGTCATCAGCATAAGAAATAAGCTTATTTTCGAGCTCAAAGCCCAAGTCAGCAGTAAAGAGAATAAAAAACAGAGGCCCAAGTACACTGCCCTGTGGAACACCCGAAACAACAGGTACAGGGACATCAAGTGGCAGGCCCTGGGGCAGCAAGTGTCGGACAGTGGGGCAGGCTAGGCAATAGTGCTCTATAGTGTTAGCACGAGGCGCTCGACACAAGCGACACTCAGTGAAGGGAGGCTCACCCTGCATCCCAGCAACCTGCCACGGTGGCCGGTAGCCAAGCCTCAAACGAGCAGAGACTACATTGTGCCTCCGAACCATGAGGCCTCGACGACGGTAGGAATATTTGTGATGGCAGACAGACTCGTAATGGGTGATGGAGATGCTGAAGGGCCTCTCTGCATCCCTGCGTCGCCGTACAGGGAGGAGAGCGGCGGAGCGGACTTTAGAGAGGTAACATGTCAGGGAGAGAGGACGTCCAACACCACGAGGAGGCAGATGGCAGGCTTCCTTTGCCAGTCTGTCAACTGTACCATTGTGACGTAAACCTACTGTACATGGGATGGCACCCATAAAAATTTGACAGTCAAGTTACGATGACGCAATAAGGCCAAAAACGATAAAATCTGCTGAATAACAGTAGAGTGTGTGGGCTGAACACTAGAGAGGGAATGAAGGGCAGGTTTGGAGTCACAAAAAATGGCAGTGTAAAAGCTCTATTTTTGTCCCCTTACGTTATTCTTTGATTTTTCTATTTTTTTACTCTACTTGTGGAGGGAAACAAAAATCTACTGCCTTTAACAAAAAAAAAAAAAAAAAAAACCAGTATATGCTACACTCTATCCTATAGCTGTATCAACCTGGTCTGGAAAAAAAAACAAGATACCGATGAGGAACAGGACTTGCCTTGCGAATACCAAAAATAAATCATACAAAGGACAAGTCCAGCTCCTCTACAGTACTGGGGAAACGCTGCCACCACCAGACCAAAGTCGATCAGAGGAACCAAGTGAGCACACACCGGAAGGGTAGCGTAACGTTACGTTAAGAAGGCTCGCGAGTAAGCAACCCAGACTACAATTTTAACGGGGGTACGATCAGTGTTGTGAAAGGAGAACTAATCTCTATATAGGTACACAGTCTATTTGTTATATCGGTGACGGAAACACTCAGACAATTATAAACCCGTTTATTATATTCACCTATTTGTTACAAGTACAACAAGTTCCCTATAATAATAATTTCTGTCCCCCCCCCCCTTTGCTAATATTACCTACTCCCTTTTCTGTCAACTAGGATAGGAATAATTCCGGGTCTCGCCAGTTGACAGAGCTAACACATAAATCCAAAACAAAAACAAGTATTACTATGAAATATCCCCCCTCCCTTAATACAGTTCCTACTCCCTTTTCTGTCTACTAGGACAGGAATAATTCCGTGCCTCGCTAGTGACAGATCTAAGTACATATAAAAAAAAATATTACACGAAGTGTCCCCCCTCCCACAATATTTCAAAGAATTCCTAATAATAAATTTTGCACAATAAGGCCGAAATATAGTTAATACTAAAAAAAAAATAACATCCTAATCTCAATATTATAAATGAAACTATAAAATTGCCAGCAAATGTAGTTAATTTTCTTAGTACCACGTGGTTCACTAACACCAAGGGAGAATGCTATTTAATGGCTGCCACCAGCAGAGACGAGATCAGAATGAACATGAAAAAAAAACATACTTTATTTACTATGCCTGAATGTGACCACACAATATTCCTTAGTTATATCCCAACACGGGACTTAGTAAATTCACCACACTATATTCACAATACTATATTTATGATGAGAGAGAGAGTTGGAACTCTTACCTGCCACCAGCAGAGACGAGATCAGAACGAGCTAGTAGCAACTCAGGGTACCCTTAAGCAAAGTAGTGACCAACTCATCTTAATTTCTGGCAAATCCATTAGTTCTACCCTTACTGGTGTATATAATTACATAACCTAATTTAAACATATAAGTGAGCTCAAATATATTGCTTTCTCCCTTGTGTAAAGTTTTACACTACTGTTATTTACATTTCAACGCCAAGACGTCGGCCTGGTACGTCAACAACCCCGACACAGACAGAGGGCTTGAAATCCTTGCACAAACAGACAACCTCATCTCATTAAACAACCCACATCAACACACTCATATCCCTCACCAAGCCCTCTTCCAACCATCCTCTCCCGACATATCCTTTTGCTCTCCCAACCTCGCCCCCAGAACATCATGGAGAGTGGTCAGAACCCTAGGCTCTGACCACCTTCCAATCATAATCACCACTAAAACAAGAATCACCCCAGTTGGCCACAGACACACATACACAAATTACAAAAGTGCCAACTGGGAAACCTTCACTATGGAAACAGAACAACACTTCGAAACACTGAACAGTACACCCATCACAAACATCAACACAGCTGTTCAAAAATTCAATACAATTATACAAAACGCAGACAAACAGCACATCCCTAGAGGTAACAGAAGAAAACACAACCCCAACTTCACAACAGAAATTCAAGATCTCATCAAACAACGTGACACACTTAAACACACATCCCCAACTCCTCTTACACAACACATAGTACACCAAATACAAGCACTAAACACACAAATAAACAACAAAATTAAAGAACAAAAAACACTTAACTGGCAAAGTTTTGTCAACACACTTAACCACACAACCAACACCAGCAAACTCTACAAAACACTAAACAGCATCACACTGTCCAACAGCAACACTACACAATCACATGCAGCCATCACAACAACAGACACTATACCCTCTAACAAACAACAAGCAAACACACTCATCCAACATTTTTCGCACGTCAGCCACCTTCACCCTCACCCTGAAGACAGACGAGTCATTAGACGCAAGAGACGTTTCCCCACTGACCCAGACTACACACCATTCACAAATCATCAGACAAATCACATCATTCACAACATAAAACACTCACCTGCCTGTGGTCCAGACAACATCAGTAACATACACCTTAAACACCTTGGACCACAAGGCATACAAGCACTCACTAACATAGCAAACTACAGCTACTCACACAACACATTACCCAACATCTGGAAACATGGAAACATTATCACCATCCCCAAACCAAATAAAGACCCCACACTACCCTCATCACACCGTCCCATCACCCTCCTTTGTACCCCGTCCAAAATCACTGAGCGCCTCATCATTAAACTAATCACACCACACATCCCCCTTACATCTTCACAACATGGCTTCAGACCGCTACACTCAACAAACACCCTTCTTACAGACCTCACACAAAGAATTTTTGATGGCATCAACTCAGATAGACCCCCACACAGAACACTCTTAGTTACATTAGACATTAGTAAAGCATTTGATGCCATCCCCCGCCACAACCTCACAAACAAAATATACAACACAAACATGCATAATAACACCAAAAGATGGCTGGCCAGCTTCTTGGGAGGAAGAATAGCCCATGTTACATTTGCTGGTCAGTCATCTAACATTAAAAATTTCACCAATGGTGTCCCCCTAGGCTCTGTACTCTCACCCACCCTTTTCAACCTATACATGCACGACATACCAACACCCCAGGCAACACAAATACACGTAGCCTACTACACAGACGACATAACACTCACATGTACACACAGAAATGCAGACACAGCCACCCTCATCCTCCAACCCTACCTCAACACACTCAATGCCTGGTTCACCACAAACAGACTTAAAATAGCACCCACCAAGTCAACTGTCACCCTTCTCACCAACTGGAACGCAGAACACCGCTACACACCACACCTCACCATAAACAACACACCTATACCACACACACACACACCCAAAATACTTGGCATAACATACAATACATCCATGACATTCAAACAACACATTACGACCATCAAAAACAAATGCATGCAAAGACTTAAAGCCCTCAGATCACTTGCCAGCACAACATTCGGACATAACAAGGAAACCACAACCACAGTATACAAACAATATATTCGATCAGTGATGGATTATGCAAGCCCTGCCTGGGCTTCAAACCTCACTGAGACTCATCACAACACCCTTCAAACCATACAGAACAGAGCCCTAAAGACAATCACAGGCTGCACAGCTACCACACCCACAGACCACCTACACTACGAAACCAAAGTCCTCAAAATCAAGGATCACCTTAACATGAGAGGCACACAAACACTTGCTGCAGCCTCCACAAACCCACACCATCCACTACACTACATGGCACAACACCCACACATGCCAAGGAACATCAAAACAACACCCAGTACACGATACCATACACAAATACTATCATCTCTTACACCCTGCCCACCCCAAACCAATCTCCAGAAACACATCCATACTCAAATCACTCATCAATCCATCCAAACACTCAAAAACAACACTCAGCTGCATGCACGACCTCCTGACATCCACCCATCCGAATCCTCCCTTCCCCGTGAGGACAGAGTCCACCTGGCCAGGCTGCGGTGTGGCCATCACCCGGCTCTTCTGACTTATCAGAAGAGGCTGGATGGAGCCATTGTGGATGCCTGTCCAGGATGTAACACAGCACCCCATTCTATTAAACACATCATTGAAGACTGCAACGCACACAACCACACTCGCCAACAACACAACATACACTCTCTGAGGGCACTGTGGGAAAGCCCGGTTCAGGCCATGACCTTCCTCAGGAGCTCGGGGCTGCTCGGCCAGACAGCTTGAGGAACTTCAACAACAACAACATATTCAAGGCATGTATTGTTCCGCCAACCAGAAAATGTACTGTCCCGACTGTAGGCCCTAACTAATCTAATTAATTTTCTAAGCAAGTTACAATTAAATGCCGGTAACAGTATAGGAATGTTAGCTTCGTTATTATATATTATAATTAGAAATGCAGGTTATTCCCTGTCTCCATTAAATTATTTTACATTCCTTTCTTAAATCACCGCCTGGCTACTCCCTACAATTCTACACTAAAAACCTATTCTAATACATATAAATATACAACACCCGTAAATATCCCGAATAACAATACATATAAAATAGGGGTGTTACAGCAGCATTCACTCCATGTTGACAAACAAGACTAACAGCATCCAGAATGGCATACAGTTCACACAATGTTGAGCTAGAGTGGTTACAGAGACGACGGCCAACCCAGCCCCCTGGAGGTGACTCCAGGTCAGGCGAGAAAACAGCACAACCTGCTGCACCATCCACCTGCAATGAGCCATCAGTGTAGAGGCAGTATGGATCTGTGATGGAGGAAGTCACTGTTTCTATGTGTTCCAGAGCCAACTGCCGCTGTAGAGAAGGCAGCTCCGACTTGGAAGTAGGTGTAAAGCTCACATCAGGTGTTGGTAGCATCCATGGAGGGGGTCCTGGGGGGACGTCTGCAACCATTATATCTATATTAAGACTACGGAGCATAGAGGAAACAGACCTTATAAGAGTATACGTCCAGCAGGCAGTATAGGAGGGACCGGGTAGTTTGGTCTAAGAGAAGTCCTGACTAACTGAGAGTAATGGGGTGAAAGATGTGGGAAATGGAGGCACTTGACAGTGAAGCCAGTAACATTAGAATAAATTTTCTTCACTAACGGGGGAAGACGCAACTCACGCTGCATGTTCACTATCCTGGTCGACATTGGACAGCCGAGAATTATTCTCATTGCTCTATTCTGAAATATTTCTAAAGTTTCCAGAGTAGCCCTAGGAAGTTGAATCAAAGCAGGGGAAAGGTAATCAACAACTGAACGGATAAAAACAATATAGATGGTCCTGGCTACTGGGATGGAGATGCCCGAGGAGTTGTTAGATAGCCATTGAAGTGGTGTAAGTCGGCGCTGGAGACGACCCAATAAGTCCTGGACAATGGGATGGTCTTGAGGTCTGGCAGGGACAATTGGCCACATATTGACTGGCGCACCCAGGTAGCAGTACTGGGAACACATGGGAATGACAGTCCCTCCAATAGTGAACACTGGCTGAGCTTGAGGAAGGCGGCAGGTAAATATTCTGCTCTTATCTGGGGAGACAATAATGCCACAGTGAGAGGAGGCCACAGAGAAGGAGTCAAGAAACCGCTGGAGATCCCTTGGTGAGGTAGAATGAACACAGATATCATCAGCATAGCACGTAATTGTAGTTCCAGGTATATCAAGGAGAGAAGTGAGCAACCGATGCATCAGAATATTAAATAACAATGGGCTGAGAACACCACCTTGAGGTGTACCAAGATGAAAACTGCGCAAAGGACTGAAACTCACACCTGTCCTTATCATTTATTATTTTCGTTCTTGGTGATTGGACGTTATAAGATCATAAATATGTAAATGTGTGTGTGTGTGTGTATGAGTGTAATGAACTTTCTGAATGCCAGTAAAAAATAATGTACAAAAATAATGTACACTCACCTACAAAAGCGTTGTCGCCTCATCTGCAGAGTCATGAACCCCACAAGCTTCACAACTGGAAAATGTTGTTGTGTATGGTGTTTCGATTCACGAGTCATTAAACCCCAAACTTCAAGAACCGTTTGGTGAGGCGACAGCACTTTTGTAGGTGGGTGTACAAGGCCAAAAACTGAAACGCAATAATTATGATAAAAAGGCATTCTAACCAGAATTATAAACATGTAATGTTTATATATATATATATATATATATATATAATTAATATTATTTTATTTTATTCATGTATTTATTTTTGTGAGCCTGCGACCCAGTTTGGAGGAATTGCCGGCCCAGTAATGGGTCGGGACCCGTAGTTTGAAGAACCCAGCTGCTCTAGAGGCTGAATATCCACTATAACTTGCCCCCCTCCCCCCGTTGAAAAGTAGGAAAAAAATCTCAACCATTGACTTGGGAGGGTTCCCTATAGGGTGTAATATATAATATCTGTACGATACATTCACAGATTCTCCACAAATCACCCACATTCAAGTTGAAAGTCAGAAGAGAAATTAATGTGGTATGAGTTTTATATCAATGTACAGTCACGAGCATAAGTTTCTTTACCCCCATGGCGAGAATGAGGTGGAAGTTGTGGTTGGAGAAGGGCCAGACAAACGAACACTGGGGGTCAGTATCTCATGACGGTGTAAAATTTGTTGTATTCAAGTGAACACCTCTAGTGACATGAAGCATCATCCCAACATTATGAACTGGTTCATTTTTGTTCGTCCAGTCCATATCCAACGACGACTTCGACCTAACTCTCGCCAGGGGGGTAAAGAAACTTATGTTCGTGACTGTACTGTACCAGTCCTTAAGGCTTGAACTTTTAAGAGAATCTGGTACCTTACTTGTGGGTGTGTTAGCTTCTTCTTGGAGTATAAAGGTGTGGTTGTGTAGTAAGCGTGGGTGTTGAGTCAAGG
This sequence comes from Petrolisthes cinctipes, assembly GCA_033782935.1. Taxonomy (NCBI): domain Eukaryota; kingdom Metazoa; phylum Arthropoda; class Malacostraca; order Decapoda; family Porcellanidae; genus Petrolisthes; species Petrolisthes cinctipes. The sequence goes on along the minus strand of JAWQEG010000805.1, from coordinate 95,686 downwards.
TGGTGGTACAATTTAAACTTCACTGGGTAAATAGACTTGATTTATTATATTTAACTCTATGGGAATTCTGTGCCTTGTCTTGAGGAGTCCAGAGTATATACACACACACACACACACACACACACACACACACACACACACATAATATCAAGTATAATTTGTAGAGTGATTACAGGAAGACGCTACCTCTTCCATACTGAGTTTAAGGTGGTAATTCTTTTTTGGTACATGGGAGTGCCTTGATTCCTCCAAAGTATGCTAGGAAACAGGACCGGAGGAGCACAAGTAATGGTGTTCTGTTGCTTGGAATAGTTTGAAGGATTTAGTTGCTCCAGATTTACCAACACAAAATTTCCCTCTAAATTAAGTCGTATCATGACGGGAATAGAACTCGGGACAAAGAGAGACGAAGGAAGAACAGAGAGAGAGAGAGAGAGAGAGAGAGAGAGAGAGAGAGAGAGAGAGAGAGAGAGAGAGAGAGAGTTTTACTGACCCCTATTAAGACGAAGAGAGAGAGAGAAAGGACATAGTTTCACTGACCCCTATTAATCAAGGGACCCTGTGATGTAGTCAGAAAATTGTAGGTAAAATGAGTCCTTCAAATATTGCCACGAAAACACCCCACCAATACGGAAGAAGGAGAGTTTCGTGGCATAGTCAGAAGGAATTAGCAGAAGCCTCCAATTCCCATACACGACCATAGGAACCTTAATTATATATTCCTTGCTCGAACAATACAATGGAACACATGCAAGTAACTTCATGGGTTAAATTAAGGGGGAAGTTTTGTGTTGGTAAATCTGAAGCAACTGAAAATCCTCCAAACTATTCCAAGCAACAACAGAACACTATTATTATTTTGCTCTTCTGGTCCTGTTTTCTAGCATATTTTGGAGGAGGAATCAAGGCACTTCAATGTACCAAAAAAGAATTACCACCTTAAGGGAATTCCTCCAAACTATTCCAAGTATTAGGACACTGTTATTTTTGTTAACCTCCTGTTCCTTTTTTTTTTTTTTTTTTTTTTTTTTTTTTTTAAGTTTTTTATTTACCTTTAGTACAAGCCCCAACACTATGGGAAACGTTGCCGCTAAAGACCATGAAGTTATTTGATACACGGTGGGATATTAATCATTATGAGTATAAATATATGTGAAGAACCAACCCTGTTTCCTGGCATATATACTTTATAGAAGTTTAGAGGAATAAAGGCGCTGTACAATGTATCAAATAAAATATACTATACCCGTAAAATAATTAATAATCTGTGGTGCCAGCTAGCGAACATGATATTTAGAATGTAACTGTACTGCATAAATCACTCAAGGGGGTAATATGATCTTGGTAGGTAAACTCCTAATCCAAAATATGTATCTAGGCTTGCTTAGAATTGACTGATCGAGTATTAGGGTGGTTACGGGAATAGGGGGGACAGGTTTGGGGGGGGGGGTGCGGGAGTAGGGGAACAGGCTTGGGGGGGGGGGGAGGGTTAGGGAGTGCGGGAATATGGGACAGGCTTTCTACCCACCCCAAGATTGTCTGTACCCCTATTCCCTGCACCCCCCCATTCCCACCCCCCCACCCAAACCTGTCCCCTACTCCCACACCCCCCACCCCCCATTAAGCGAGCTCAAGTAAATATGAAACAAGATAAGCGTTGTAATTGGTTCACTAGTATGTCAGACAAATGATTCGAAACTTCAACAACAAGACCTGGATACAAATTTTGGATTGCGAGTGTACAGTACAGTTTCGGACACATGAAACAGATACACCTGAAACGGGGCCCCTCATCGAGTATATGGTATAGGATATGTGTGTGTGTAGTGAGTGACCCGTCCTAACCCATTATTATACTCAATGTGTCTCGTTTCATATGCCTTCAACTGTACATCAAAGCACCTTGATTCCTCCAAAGTATAGCCTACGTAATGCCAGGAAACAGTGATGAATTAACATAAATTATCATTGGTCCAGATTTGGTACCAACAACACTGTACTACCCTCTCGATTTCTTTTGAACTTTTGAAATATGCTAACGAGTCCCCTCTTTGCCATCCCCAGCAAGAATTATTATGATTAGGCTACTCGGAATTTTCTCAATAGTGTCAAAGGCTCCATTCAGTGAAGAGTTCTTGAATACCTTGAAAGGAATACTATCCTTAGTGAGATTGGATGACCGCAGGTGTTTATCGCCACACACACACACACACACACACACACACACAAGCACACCTGCTGGTATGTATGTATGTATGTATGTATGTATGTACAGTATATAAACCAAATGACCATAAGCTTCGGGGCAGATTTCAGTTGGTGAGATCTCCCTTCGCTACTCTTCCCTCAACTCACACTCCTCCTCCTCCTGCCACTACGACCACAAATAAAACGAGATCTACACCAAGTCGAGTCTCTATCCGTCCATCCATCCATCCAGCCAGTCAGTCAGTCAGCTAGCCAACCATGAGGCCCTCGTTCTTCATCCTGGCCTTCCTGGTGAGTTCGTTACCAAAACAAAAACCGTGAAAAACGTCTCTGTCTCCCATGCTTGGCTCTTGTCGGGAAAAGTTTATGTGGGTGGGCTCAGTGTTGCCACTTTCGACTCAGGCTCCACCCACAAATTCAGCCCATTTCACCCACAAACAACCCACAGATGTTTATAGTATAACCTCAAATGTTTATATAGTTTTTATTGTATTTAATAAGCAGTTTTCGAAAGTGATGGACTGGTAATATCATTATAACTCAGATACAGTACCGTACAGTCGGCGGCAAAAGTCGTGTCGCCTCACTCAACACGTCTTCAAAAATAACATGAAGGTTAATCATCGAAGAAATACATTCACCATACAGAAATACAATATCCACCCGGTAAATTAATATACATCTCAGTTTTTTCAGTTTGCGAGCCCGTGAAGCTTATATTTCCATACTTACTTTATGACTTGGCAGATGTGGCGACGGGACATTTGCCGTCGACTGTACATTTTTATCCATCAACTACACCAACATTCTGGCCAGATTATTTTCAAGTTAATCATCTACATTCTACAGTTCGACTTTAATATGCAACATAAACTATCGTCTTGCATCATTATTGCAAAGTAAAAACTTGATACACGTAACATAAAACAAGTATGGCATCATTAATGATTAAATGATACTGATATCACACACCCTAAT
>JAWQEG010000805.1:25000-87500 GCA_033782935.1 Petrolisthes cinctipes | reverse complement strand
CTAGTATGCAAGAAGCTATAATATAATATTTTCCTAACCTCGTAATAAGATACACGTACAGTACAGCCACTATCAAATAACCACCGACACCTTCCTTCCATCGTGCAAATAAATCAGTATCATATCAAAATATTATCATACAACAACACCTTACGTCAACTCAACCCACTCAATTATTATTATGAGGTGCTGCAAAATCATACACGTGTTGTTCTTTATTACCAAGATATTTACTACGATGGAAGGAAAGTGTCGGTGGATATTTGATTGTGGCTGTACAGTACATATAGCCGTGGACCAGAAAAAAAAAAAAAATTCACATTGGGGTGAATTGTGTAAAAAAGTTTGACGGCTTTCTTCCGTTCGTTAGCATAATAACTTTCCAATACGTAGATTAAGTAACATATATTAATTTACTACCAGCATCTAATTACTCATTCTTCACAGCAATAACTAGATATTAGAATGTGAAAGCATTAATAAAAAAATTGACCACCTGAGTTACCTATATACGTCCACGCAGTGTTGCCAAGTATGGAGAATTTTCCCTAGACATGGAGAATCTAATAATAATAATAATAATAATAATATTTATTTCCACTAATAGTGGTTATTCTTGTTACAATTCGTACTTAATAAATGGGGAAATTTCTACAAGATGAAATATCAAGAAGGTATTAATTAAATGTGCGACAATCTTCAAGAGTAAATAGATAATTTTTGAGGTAAATAGGAAAATTCTGATGTACAGGTAGAAGTTGGGGAAATTTCGTCAAGGAGACCTGGCAACACTGCGTCCATGACTTGTATACACGAACACAACACTATCGTTGTACTTCCCACGTGAAGAACCATTTTAACATTAAGAACAACACGAGCTATAAACAGTGTTCAGATTACTGATCCCAAACACGGTCATCCGATGGGTCATAGTAAAAAAATATCCATGGTGTTGACGATGGTGTGATACTGGTACGATGGTTCTGTTGTAGTGTGTCAATGGAGTTGTTGTATCCATGGTGTTGACGATGGTGTGATACTGGTACGATGGTTCTGTTGTAGTGTGCCAATGGAGTTGTTGTATCCATGGTGTTGACGATGGTGTGATACTGGTACGATGGTTCTGTTGTAGTGTGCCAATGGAGTTGTTGTATCCATGGTGTTGTCGATGGTGTGATACTGGTACGATGGTTCTGTTGTAGTGTGCCAATGGAGTTGTTGTATCCATGGTGTTGACGATGGTGTGATACTGGTACGATGGTTCTGTTGTAGTGTGCCAATGGAGTTGTTGTATCGGTACTACACCATCGTCAACGCCACCAATGTTCTTGCCTACGGTGTTTTTAATCCAGACCTCATAGGGTATATATATATATATATATATATATATATATATATATATATATATATATATATATATATATATATATATATATATATATATATATAGTATATATATATATATATATATATATATATATATATTGCGGGGTAAATGAGAGAGTATAGATTTTTTCAAAACTATGCCATGGAAACAACAGATCACATTATCTGTATACGAGTCGATGGTCTGTTTAGCATCATTGTTTTGTAGAAATTATACAGTAGTTCTCCTATTCCCAGACGAAAAATGGTCCCTAAATTATTTCTACCTATCTTATATGGACTACACAGAAATTCCGAAACATATAAATATAATTAATGATCTTCTTAATTAATTCTACCCCTCGATATAATGGACTTCACATTAATACCCAGACATAAAGACTTTATAATGACCCCCTTAAGGACCTTGTGATCTTGTATAAACAATGAAGGCTTCTGATTCCACCTAACCATGCCACGAAACAAGCTCCCTTCCTTATAGGTGGGTGTTTCGTGGCAATATTTGAAGGACTAATTTACCTCCAATTTTCTGACCACAACACAAATTGAGTGTAGTATGGAAAAGAGAGACACATCTGATGGAAGCAATACATATATGAATGGTTGGTATTCTAGTGCTGCCAACATTATATTTTGTAGTCTACAAATATAATGAATGAACAAATTATGAATTAATTATAAATTTTGCCAAAGTAATTGTTTTTCTTTTCCATGAACTACACAGGCCACGGGGGACTGTGAAGTGATCAGCTTGACATGTGGGACTAACTCCTTCTCCAGCCCAAGGAAATGCCAGGCCACTATGAGGTTCTTATTCAAAGAAGGAGGAACCACACAAAGGTAACCTAGTCGTTTTCAGTCACGTGCATTTTTTTCTTTCTTTCATTATTAATTTTCTTTTAGTCCTCATCATATTTAGTATACACACACACACACACACACACACACACACACACACACACACACACACACACACACACACATTACTTTTAAATCCTCATGTTTTTTAAATATTGAAAAGACCCCCCCCACATATTTGCCTTCAGGCCCGTAGTTTAAAAAAAATTAATGGCCCTTACTGGAGCTCTATGAATCCTCCAAAATAATCCAGGCCACAGAACCATTCAGTATTTCTAATAAGGATTCTGTTGCCCGGAGTAGTTTGGAGAATTCATAGACCTCCAGTAAGGACCCTTAATTTTTTTTTTTTTTTTTTTTTTTTTTTTTTTTTTTTTTAACTACGGGCCTTCGTCCTTACCATTTTTTTACACACACACACACACACACACACACAATGGTGAAGGTGGTGGCAGAGTGCATACAACGACGGACTGAAAATTTCAAAGGAACAGGTTCGAGTCCACGCCAAAACGTCTGGGATTTTCCGAGGTGATCTGATGATTCTTGCTGTCCGTCAAGTATCTTTGCCTACACCGACACGTCAAGAAAATATCCCCTACATCGTCATGAACTCACAACATAGAAGATGCCCGACCATATTCCAAGATGCTGTGAGTGACGTTGTAGCTGCCCTCTCCTGATAGTGACGTGTATAAATAAAGGTGTCGGTCGTCATCTAGATAGTGGGACAGAAGAGAATCTACGGTACCAACATCACCACGAAGCTCCACTGTCTCATCTAGTGCGACACCCAATAATCTCGGAGCCTCGCAAGAGGTAATGGGCTTCTGACAGCTTCCAGTCCAGACTCTGGTTGAGGTATAAAAAAGAGAGAGAGAGGAAAAAAATAAAAAAATAAATAAAACACACACACACACACTTTAGCTTTTAGTCCTCATTTTTTTTAAGTAGAGGAAACACACACACACACACACACACACACACACATACCCATTCACTCAGCACTCGTTTGTTCCCTTGCAGCGTGAGGCCTGAGTGTGGGACAGACGTGCCCGGCATTACGGCATCCACAGACTCCGGTTTCCTTGTAATGGTATTCAAATCTTTTAATCGCAGAAACCAGTTCACTTTCACCTGCTCCGTCGTGTGCGATGCTGATATGACTAGTATGTATGTATGTATGTATGTACAGTCGCGGTCAAATATAATCATCCATATAGGGGTAACTCACGTAAGGGTTGGACAGCTTCCCTCTGTTCCTTAGATAATAATCTTTCCAATAAACAGGTTAACTACCATCTTTTAATTCAATACAAGCAACTACGCACTACTTCAAACAATAACATCATAATGTGAACGTGAAAACATTAGACAGTAAATTGTTTGAGATACCAATATGTGGATGATTATTATTGACCGCGACTGTACTGTATGTAATGTGTGTGTGTATGTGTGTTTCAACATAAAATACATGGGTATGTATTCATGCTAGTAATATAAAAGTTTATTATTATTACATAGCTGTTGTTGATATTATTAATTTATCTCTTCTTTTTTTTCTCTCCCTTTAAAAGAGCCTACAACAACAACAACAACAACAACAACAACAACAAGGCCAGCATCCAACAGAGACTACAACACCTTCGCCAACTCGGGTTGTAGTGGGTCAGGTCAGTCATTAAGAAGTGTATTTTTTTTTTTTTTTTTTTGATACTTCAACCTCGGGACTGTAGGCTGTCAGTAGCCCGTGACTCTTGCGAGGCCCCGAGATTATTGGGAGTCGCACTAGATGAGACAGTGGAGCTTCGTGGTGATGTTGGTACCGTAGCTTCTCTTCTGTCCCACTAGATGACCCACACCTTATTTATACACGTCACTATCAGTCTGCCAAAACATTCATAGTGTTGTCGATGGTGTGGTACCCTTACGATGACTCCATGCACACACACTACACAGTCATCGTACCATTACCAAGGAGTCTAATTATGAAAGATAAGTTGGATAAGAGGGGACACTTCACCTGTTCCAGCGTTAATATAGTGACGGTGGCGCACCAAGCGGCGGACGGGTAGAATTATCAAGGCAGGTCACAGAACTCAGCTTTGTGCTGCTATAAACTGCACAAATAGTAGGAAGAAAAGACCCGATTTGTCTTTTTTTTTTTTTCCATTCCATTTCGGTAATAAAGATTGATGGAGCCATCGTCACTTTGACAAAAGTTTATCAGTCCCACCTAATCAATAATGGAAAGGAGTCAAACTATGACCTAACCTGGGCTAATAATTATCATGACCTTAACCAAATTAGTACCAGATTATTTAGTGATACAGCGTGTGGGTAGGCAGGTGGATGGACGGATAGATGGGTTGGCAGGTGGATGGACGGATAGATGTGTAGGCAGGTGGATGGACGGATAGATGTGTAGGCAGGTGGATGGACGGATAGATGTGTAGGCAGGTGGATGGACGGATAGATGGGTTGGCAGGTGGATGGACGGATAGATGTGTAGGCAGGTGGATGGACGGATAGATGGGTTGGCAGGTGGATGGACGGATAGATGTGTAGGCAGGTGGATGGACGGATAGATGGGTTGGCAGGTGGATGGACGGATAGATGGGTTGGCAGGTGGATGGACGGATAGATGTGTAGGCAGGTGGATGGACGGATAGATGGGTTGGCAGGTGGATGGACGGATAGATGTGTTGGCAGGTGGATGGACGGATAGATGTGTAGGCAGGTGGATGGACGGATAGATGGGTTGGCAGGTGGATGGACGGATAGATGGGTTGGCAGGTGGATGAATGGATAGATGGATAGGCAGATGGATGAATGAATAAAAGGATAGGCAGATGGATGAATGGGTAAGTATGTGTTTGTTTGTATATCTTTAGCCACTCTCTCGTTGATATATAATTGGAGGGCTACTGGCTCTTTCCTTCAAATTAAGCTACAAAACATTTCCCCCATTTTATATAGTGAGGTAGTGTGTTTCCTGTCATATTCTGAAGGAATCCGTAGTCCTCCAGTGTGTGTGTGTGAGTGTGTGTGTAATCTTCAATGTGGGTGTCTTGCATGTGTGGTGCAGACAGGCGGAAAGAACCATTTTATGAATACACGTGTGTGTGTTTACTGAGAAATTAAGATGGAAAGATTGAGATAGAAAAGAAAGAATTGATGGGAGAGAGGACAGAAGGAGAATGAGGGAAGGAGAAAAGATTGGGGGAGACTGTGAGCGTTGGGGGGATTGTGGGGCTTGTGGAGGGGGGGGAGGACTGTGGGGGTGGGGGTTGATAATCCACAAGGAAGACAACAAGAAATAGAAGGAAAGAAGAAAGGGAAGGAAAAAAATGTATACATATATATGTGTGTGTTTGTGTGTACTGCAAGACTTTATGTATATATATATATATATATATATATATATATATATATATATATATATATATATATATATATATATGTGTGTGTGTTTGTGTGTACTGCAGGACTTTATGTATATATATATGTGTGTGTGTGTGTTTGTGTGTACTGCAGGCTCGGCGAAGGTGTGTGGAGACCCAACTCTGCTGGGGTCCCGTGTAGTGGGAGGGACAGCCACTACCATTGATGAGTACCCGTGGCAATGTGCTCTGATCTCCACTACATCTAGAACCAATCCCTTCTGTGGGTGTTCCATCGTCAATGACAGATACATCGTCACAGCAGCCCATTGTGTGGTCGGGTGAGACTAACATGTTGATATAATGCTACTGTTAGGGATACTACTCCCAACAAACAATAACAGTAAAAAATTAATAATAATAATAATAATAATAATAATTGTAGTAGTACCGTAATAGTAGTAGTAGAAGGAGGCGGAGGAGGACTGGTAACATTGATATTGATACGATTTCTGCATGGATGTATTTTTATAAGCCTGTTTTTTATTAGTTACCTGAGATAACAAACACATACACCTTCCCGCCCATTGTGTCCTTATCTAGGGTGGTAGTAGGTAAAACATTCATGGTGTTGACGATGGTGTGGTATTGGTACGAAGACTTCATAGGCACACGTACGGTAATATGGAGCCATCGTACCGGTATACCACACTATGGTCAACACCAACGATATTCCCACCTCTCTCTCTCTCTCTCTCTCTCTCTCTCTCTCTCTCTCTCTCTCTCCTGTCATTCACTTTTTCATTCCCACCTCTCTCTCTCTCTCTCTCTCTCTCTCTCTCTCTCTCTCTCTCTCTCTCTCTCTCTCTCTCTCTCTCTCTCTCTCTCTCTCTCTCTCTCTCTCTCTCTCTCTCTCTCTCTCTCTCTCTCTATCTATCTAACCGTTTCATTCTACTGATGGTATTGAGCGACTGGCAGACTGATCACTGATTATGGGAATGTGAATCCTGCCAAATCAGTCAGTCACCTTCATAGAGATCCTCTGTGTTTGGATTTCATGAAAAAGATTAATTTAGAGGCAAAACTTTCACATTATTTATATTTTTATTACCAATGGGAGACGTTTGGTTTACTTGCTTTACTTTTAATAAGGGCTGCTGATACTTCTACGTTTACTTACACTCTTCTGTTAAAATATTTCAGGCAGGCCTCCAGCTCTTTCAAAGTGGGAGTGGGCTCTACAGATATCACATCAAGCACCACCAGGATTGACGTATCCAGTATCACCGTACACGAGGGTTACAACAGGAATACCCTGGAAAATGACATCGCCGTTTTGGAGCTCTCATCGCCCCTCACTTTTAGCGACACTGTGATGCCTGTGTGTGCCCCAGACACCACCAACAACTTTGTAGGGGAGACGGCTACTGCTACGGGTTGGGGAACGCTGCAGTCCGGTGAGCTTAATTAAGGGGGACATTTTGTGTTGGTAAATCTGGAGCAACTGAATCCTCCAAACTATTCCAAGCAACAGAACACCATTATTTTTGTTCATCTGGTCCTGTTTCCTGGCATACTTTAGAGGAATCAAGGCACTCCAATGTAACAGAAGTGAATTAATTAATTTGATGCATTGTGGGTCTATTAGAAAGCCTACTGTATGTGTGTTTTGCTCGTATGTAACGTCAACTTCAGCAAAAGTATTTAAAGGGGGCTTCTGTTATGGCCGATTTGATTATACATGGAAAGAAAGAAAACTCTTCAAGGACAGAAACACCTTTTTATCACAAGGGAGGAGACGGAGAGGGACAACAAACACGAAGGAAAATGAAAAACAGAACGACAACCTCAAGAAAGGAAAAGGATTGGCTAGGACAGAAGGCGGGCAAAAACCCTATAGGCCTACATACATCTCAATAGGCAATATCCCTCAGAGGGGTTTATTGGGGAAAAGGAATCAAGATCTTCTGATTCCTATAAACTATTAGACAAAATGTTTCCCAAATTTCCTCTCGAGGCACAACCTATAATCTGTTTCCAGACCTAGTTTGGGGTAAACAATAAGACTCTAATTGGTCTATAACAGAAAGCCACGTGAAATGCATCCATTCATCCGAGGTTCAGGAACAAGAATGTTGACTATGATAACATATTAAACAAACTCAGTAACAATCAAAACATGAATACATACTTAGGCTAAACAATGAATGGCTTTCCTGTGGCGATTCTAAACCGTCTCGAACTAGTCCAAGAGTGTGTGTGTGTGTGTGTGTGTGTGTGTGTGTATTACCTCTCAAGTTTATATATTACACGAGATTATCCTCGTCTAAATGTCAGTACATACCTACTCTATATGACGGCCAGTGATGTGGTTTCTGTGGTTAAGACAATTTCAAGTTAATCATGGTGCAAAATAGAAGATGACGACGATAATAATTGTTGGTGCGTAAAGCTGCAACACTGAAATTATTAATAGTTATTTCACCTGTACAGTATTTCTATGGTAGTCCAGTGGTCAATTATATATATATATATATATATATATATATATATATATATATATATATATATATATATATATATATATATATATATATATATATATATATATATATAGAGAGAGAGAGAGAGAGAGAGAGAGAGAGAGAGAGAGAGAGAGAGAGCGAGAGACACTGAAAAAGACAAAACATCACGCACACTTAAAAGACAAAACATCCACAGACGCACACACACTGTAAAAGACAACACACACACACACACACACACTAAATCATGGTATGGTGTGTGTTTCAGGAGGGTCCCAGCCAGACTTACTACAAGAGGTGGACCTTCCTATCATCAGTAACAGTGCCTGTTCCAACACGTATGGCTCCAGTATATACAACGTGATGATCTGTGCTACGGACACCGGCAAGGATACGTGTCAGGTGGGTTGGTGTGTGTGTGTATGTATGTGTATGTGGGTTGGTGTGTGTGTGTGTGTGTGTGTGTGGGGTGTGTGTGTGTGTGTGAGTGATTTACGTCCTTTTCAGTGTGTGTGTGTGTGTGTGTGTGTGTGTGTGTGTGTGAGTGATTTACGTACTTTTCAGTGTGTGTGTGTGTGTGTGTGTGGGGTGTGTGTGTGTGTGTGTGAGTGATTTACGTCCTTTTCAGTGTGTGTGTGTGTGTGTGTGTGGGGTGTGTGTGTGTGTGTGAGTGATTTACGTCCTTTTCAGTGTGTGTGTGTGTGTGTGTGTGTGTGTGTGTGAGTGAGTTACGTCCTTTTCAGTGTGTGTGTGTGTGTGTGTGTGTGTGTGTGTGTGTGTGTGTGAGTGATTTACGTCCTTTTCAGTGTGTGTGTGTGTGTGTGTGTGTGTGGGGTGTGTGTGTGTGTGTGAGTGATTTACGTCCTTTTCAGTGTGTGTGTGTGTGTGTGTGTGTGTGTGTGTGAGTGAGTTACATCCTTTTCAGTGTGTGTGTGTGTGTGTGTGTGTGTGTGTATACCATCACAGAACACAGAACAATGAGCAGAATCTTTCATCAATCATCTCAAGTGAAAATTCCTCAAAATTAATTAAGCAAAACATTCTCATTTAAAACTTCTATTTATTCTATGTTTGATAAGGGGGCCATTTAAAGTTTGAAGTGTGTGTGTTTTTATATATGTTTGTGTGTGTTTTGAAGTGAGTGTGTTTTGAAGTGTGTGTGTGTTTAATGTATGTTTGTGTGTGTTGGAAGTGTGTGTTTTGAAGTGTGTGTGTGTTTAATGTATGTTTGTGTGTGTTGGAAGTGTGTGTTTTGAAGTGTGTGTGTTTTGAAGTGTGTGTGTTTGAAATGCGCGTTTAAGGTTTAAAGTCCGAAGTGTGTGTGTGTGTGTGTGTGTGTGTGTGTGTTTGTTTCATGTGTCCGCAGCTGTACTTTATTTGTGCTTGTACACTCGTGATACTTAATTTCTGACCAGAGATGAACGGCAGGCATTACACATAGACTACCCAGCATTCGAACTCAGCCTCTATAGATGTACTGGATGGGGAAATGAGCAATACCATGCGATTCGAAGCTTTCTGCTCCTCACATTCTGGTCAGAAATTATGCATCACGAGTGTACCGTCCACACACCAACCAACCAATCAACCAACCAACACGTTTCTTCCTTCCAGGGTGACTCTGGTGGTCCATTGGTGGTGCCCGACGACTCCGTGTACAGCCTGGTGGGGATAACCTCATGGGGTATTGGATGTGCTATCAACCCAGGAGTATATACCAGAGTGACAGGTATGTATGTACTGTACAACCACCTATAAAAGCACTGTCGCCTCATCTGCAGAGTCATGTGTATGGTGTTTCGATTCACGAGTCATTAAACCCCAAACTTCAAGAACCGTTTGGTGAGGCGACAGCACTTTTATAGGTGGGTATATGTATGTATGTATGTACTGTATGTGTGTACTCTTTACTGTACTGTGCTCTATTGTATCGCTCGGGGGGTTTCGTTGATGCTAGAGTGAATAGAAAACCCGTCAGACACACAAGGAGAAATACGGTAATAGAGGGAAAGGATAAGGAAAGAGGAGAGGGGGTAGGGGAGAGGAGTGGGAAACTAGGGTCGGGATTAACTACAACACGGGGATGGGGATTAGAGATGTCATCTTGGGAAATGGGAAGGAAGTTTGAAAGTAGTAGAGAAAACCCAGAGGAGAAATAATAAAGGAAGTACAGATAGTTCCATTAGAGTATACTACGAGTCTGTGCAACAAGGTAGACGAGATGTGCTAGTATGGAGGAAATGGATATTATAGCACTCAGCGAGACACGGACAATCCACACATGTAGACAATGAGTGGATCATTGGAGGTATATCCTCAGGGGAGTAGGAATTAACAGAGGGTCTGTCAGGTGGGAGAAATCATGTACAGCTTCCAGGTGATGCCACGGCAATAGATTACAGCTATAATCAGTTTACTGATACCGGTATATTATATGGAGCACAACAGTTGTATACACAAAACAAACAATTTAAGAAAAGTAACAATGATCCCAGATGGTTTAATAATAGAATAAAATACTTGACTGGCCAGATAAGGGGTATAATATATATAAATAGATAAAACGAGAAGAGCATAATTATAAGAAACTAACTAGGGGTTCTCAAGAGACAGATTAGCAGGGAAATTAGAAAGTCCAAGAGAAATTATGAGATAAAGATTGCTGGAGAGTCTAAGGTAAATACGAAGGGTTTTTACCAGACTTACCAGACAAAGGCTAAGGAAAAAGGTAGAACCACTAAAATCAACAGAGGGACAAATAACTAGCGATGAGAAACAAATGTGCGACACATTCAACGAATTTTGTACATTGGGATTCACTACAGGAAATCTAGCAGAGATGCCATCAGCCCAATCTGTATTGTGGTACCACTCTTTAACTTAGGAGACTTAATCAAGGTATTAAGATTAAGTAGGCAAGATAGAACACGGTCAAATGGATTCAAACTAGAGAAATGCCGTTTTAGACACGAAATAGGAAACGATTGGTTTGGGAAAAGAGTAGTTAGTGGACGAGTGGAACAAGCTTCCAAGAGAAGTAATAAGTGCAAAAATACTGAATGGCTTTAAAAATAAGTTGGACAGATACATGGACCCAAGAGCTGACCAGAACTGGGTCAATAGGCCTTCTGCAGTTTCCTTAATTCTAATGTACTCTTTACTGTATTGTGGTCTGCTTTACAGTACGCCAGAGTGACAAGTATGCATGTATGTGTGTAATCTTTACTGTACTGTGTTCTATTTTATGTACTCTTTACTGTACTGTGCTCTCCTTTATGTACTCTTTACTGTACTGTGCTCTACTGCATGTACTCTTTACAGTACTGTGCTGTGCTGCCGAAACTGTACACTACAATAAATTATTCTAAACCTTGTACCTTTGACCCACAGAGTACGTGGACTGGATCAACAATTCCGTGAGCAGTGGAAAGCAGATGTGCGTGTAAGGGAGAGAGAGACAGCACCCCCTCCCCAACAACCCTCACTCGGAGAAAAGGGAACACTGAACATGAAGCAGACGCAACAAACACCCTGAACGATTCAAGGAAGTAACCCGAGGGAAATATTCATGAGCAAGTAGAAAATGACAAAAAAATATACTGCAAGAAGCTGTATTTGTCTCTTATACTAACAACATGCATAATATTACACTCTGACATGATATGCTTCGGATACCAGTGATATGGATGTGTAAAGAAATATTACACAACACACCCTTACTACTACTAACAATAATAATAGTAATAATAATAGACAACACACCATCATATAAAACCTGCTTCGTGTGACCCTGAAGCGGCCAATTCACTCCCAGACACAACTTTTGACATCAATCACACACACACGAACCAAGAGTCAATGACAAAACCCCCAACAACAACTGGACAATCACGTAGACAAACTAGTCAGTCGTTTGAACTTGAAACTGCCCATAGTATCCATTGAGCCTGAAACTGCCCATGCCACAACTTTTGATATCCACCACAAACATATAGATATTATATAGATAACACTACCTTCCTTGTGGGTCAAATGTGGCTTATAATTATATCTTGTACACTATAGAAATCGTCAGAGTTGTTTATTTGTATTTAATTAACTCTTTTATCACCAGCCTCATGTATTAATAATAAACCTACTTAAGCTATGATTAACCGAGAGATACTTTACTAAACATGATTTTGTACACATTAACAATATCATTTACACATCACAAAAAAAAAAAAAAAAAAAAAAAAAAAAAACTGGAATTTGATATAATTTCCTACCTACGTCTCATAGACACTGGAATCAACTTAAAGCATTCAACTGAAGTTTGCAATAACCCAATCGAACACACATTAATATAGGTCTAGAAAAATGTATCTTGGTTCGATCCCCGGATGAGTTGTGGGGGGGAGGGGGGGGGGAAGGGAAGGAGTACAGTATTGGTGGTGAATCTAGCCTGGGCAATTAAATTTTTCAAACTGTCCCAAGCAACATAACACCATTCATTATTGTTGTTAATCTGAGCTTGCTGTTTCCTGACACATTTTGGAAGAATTTAGTCGCTCCAATGTACAGTCGGCATCATAAATTCGCGTCCATACCATGTACTATGTAATACTAATATGACCAGATAAAGTTACATTCTGAACCAGTTTCTATTCTAATAACATGTAGAATTTCCTATGTGAAAAGTGTGTCTGTTCTATCTGCATTTCAATAGTGTTACAACATCATTAAGTTCATAGTTTTGCAGGTGAAATACAGCGAACTTTTGCTGCCAACTGTACATACCACAATTCCCTTAAACTTGTGACGAGAAATGTCAATGTAAAACCCTGACTGTAGATCAACACAGGTAAATAGCTAAGAAACCTTTTAAAAGATTTGTATTCTATTTGAAATAAAGGTTAACGAGAGAGATACAAGTGTTTGAGTTTCTCTTGTATTACCATTAATCTTTATTCATGACTTTTACTTATGTTTTACTTATCCTTGAAACTGAAATTGGTGAAGAAGATAATGCTTGGTCAGAAACGAATAATGCTGGTGTTAATATAAGTAATTATGATTGATATGTGAGTGTTCAAGTATTATGCATTACATTCATTCCTGGTCATGCTTACTTACTACAAAATGAATGTAAATATGAGATAGAAAAATTAACAGTGAATAATAGACCTTGTGAAAAATTGTAATTGGGAAATATAATAGAAACAACTAGGTAAAATATTATGATAAATATTATAGAAATATATGATTCTGAAGTAATATAAAGAAGTAATTATAGAGAAATATAATACAAAAACAAATATATAAATATAATGAAGAAATATATAAGGTAGATATATTTGATGTATTAAAAAAAAAAAAAAAAAAAAAAACATATTTTCAGTATAATGATATCAACATGTACAAAAAATGTTCCAAGTTTCGTCCTCCTTGGTCTATGTATGGTGCAGCCACGGGTGCAGACCGTGGGTGCAGCCCGCTCTATAAGTGACTGTCGCACACATTCCATGACACCAGGATTGTTTTGTACACGTGGCGCGCTGGCCTCCACACACAGCCACAATTCCTCTCGGTTTGTGATGTCTGTCGCATATATACTTCGCCTTTAATGTTTCCCCACAGGTAGAAGTCCAGGGGATTGATGTCAGGAGAACGAAACTGTGCAGTCCTCAACAACTCATACATCGGCATGACAACAACCAGGCTCTCCCGCCGCTTAACATTCCACCGCCAGTGGCATCTGGAGCTCACAGAAACCACCTTAAAAGCCAACACGGCATGAACATAACAAGAGAGATTTGGAGTCAAACACAAAAATTCTGGAAACATGTAAAGATACAAGACGCCTTTCAATCCTGGAGGCACTTTCATTAAGAGAATTGGAGCCTCGACTTAACATACGGAGCGAAGATCTGAAAGCGCTTCCAAACCTAAGAAATGAGCGACACACCACACAGCAGGAAGCCCCTACAGTTCACCACAGTCCACTCACCCAAGTCAATGCATAGTCGACCTTATTTTCGTTCAGTCCGCGCATGACGTAGACAGGTTGACAAAGGCAATGCCCAGGTTCCAGATGTCACAAGACGGAGAGGTTCTCTTTTCTGCCTTCTCCCATTTGTGTAGTGAAAGCCATTATGCCTATAAACTGTGCAGTCTTTGGTTGTAATTCTACATTTAACTACAGTGAAGCTATAAGTTTTTACCACTTTCCTAAAGATGTGGAGCTTAAGCGTAAGTGGATACAGCTGTGCAAACGTAAAGGCACATTTAATGCATTTATGAGAGGAATCTTAAGTATGAATTATTGTGTCAACCTGTGCCAAGGAGATTAATATGATTCAAGGAAGATGCCCTGCCAACCCTGAATCCACCATGTTCTCATTCTCTTTGAGGGGTGGTGGCCGAGTGGTTAGTATTCTGGACTCGTAACCTAGAAGAGGTCGGGAGATCGACCCTCTCAGGTGAGGGCCTGAGAATATTTACTCTTCCTATTTGAGTTTGAGGCACTAACTATAAGGCCACCGAACGTCGTAAAACACCCTCACTGGTACCATAACACCCTCACTGGTACCATAACAGCTGCAGTATTTGGGAATTACCCTCACTTCCTTCTCTCTGTGGCTGGGTACCAATTCGCAAGTCGTGACATGTGTGTGTGTGAGTAGCAGTTGACTTGGGCCACGGTAACGGGCTTGATGAAGTCTATGTCCAGTGTCGAAAAAGAAAAGAAAAAAAAAAGCGAGTTTTATCAAATCTTTCCGTTACAAATAGATAAAGATAGGTAAAATAGATGAATTAATAATGAAGTTAGATGGGAAGTGCCTGATAAATTTTTTCAATGGTGATGTGCTTAAGGAAAAAAGTAATTTAGTTTTGATAATTGAATTATTCTAATATGATAAAAATGGTCAGGGGATATCCGTAAACTCGCAATCCAAAATTTGTATCCAGGTCTTGTTGAAGTTTCGAATCATTTGACATACTAGTGAACCAATTACAACGCTTATCCTGTTTCATATTTGCTTGAGCTCGCTTAATACTTGATCAGGCTATTTGAAGCAACAAGCCTGGATACATATTTCAGATTGCGAGTGTACAGTCGCGTGCACCAATCGGTATCCCCCTCTTTTCTGAAGCCCATGGTCAGAGAAGAGCCTGTCTTTGCTTCTTTCCACCAGATGTAGCAGCTCAAGCTTGGAGTGTTGTGGGTTCCATTGAATGTTGATCTTACTGTCCGAGTCATTGTCCCTGGCCAGCCTGTATTCCCTCAGGTCGAGAGGTCAGGTGCGTTCGGCCTTTGACATTGACTTTGGAGTAAAAAAGACGATATTCTACCCTCAACTTTCCTGAGACAGACTATAGAAGTGTGAGTATGGAAGTGAAAAGGGGACTGAGAAATAGTATAATCCTGCCAACACTGACATATGCGTCAGAGACGTGGACATAAGAGTTGTTGTTGAAGTTCCTCAAGCTGTCTGGCCGAGCAGCCCCGAGCTCCTGAGGAAGGGGACATAGAGTATGGCTCATCAGTCTAGAATAGCTGCTGTGGAAATGAGTTACTTGAGAGGAGCATGTGGACTTACTAGGTGGGATGGAGAAAGTAATGAGTGTTTGAGAGATGTGGTATGAGTGAAAAGGCAATTGGTATTGAATGTGGAGTGGTTGAGAGAGTGAAGCGTAATACATGAGATGGTTTGGACATGTAGAGAGAATGCAAGGCGAGGAATTTGTAAAGAAGGTGCATGGAAGTGAAGTTGTGGGACCTGGTGTGAGAGGCAGACCGCCGGTTAGATGGCAGAACAGAGTGGAAGATTATGTAAAGGAGAGAAACGTGAGGGGCAGAGTAGGGCTTGACCAAGTAAGGAGGGAGTGTTGGAACAGGGAGAACTGGAGACACTTCTGCCGTGGCCACCCCCTTGGAGGGAACGAGGCGTCAGAGCTATAGATAGATAGAAATGGGGTTAGCCTTATCATACTATGGACTAGCGGTGCAGCACAGCAGTGTTTGCATCCTCATCAAGGCTTAACAGCAAAGTTGGATTACCCCTGCAACTTCATTGGAAGGGTAACTCGTCCCTCAGGACACAAACCATCTTGACACACTGTTCTGCGCGGCTGGCAAGCGCTTATGATGCCTGTCCTCACTTACTCATTTCTGTCTATTTATTCCTGCTAAACTGAGTCAAGAAGTACAGCAAAAAAATCTATTAGTTTTTTGTGGTGGGTGCCTGGGTGGTATTTATAGTAGGGTAAGGGCACGATCCATACTATATGGACCGTGGGTAAGGGCTTCCTTGCCGTTATAAACGGGCCTCCTCCCTCTCGCCCCACCCACCCGCTTGACTTCCATTTCCACCTCTTCCCTCCACTCATACACACCAACAGGCAATCCCCCTCCCTTCTCTCCCTAATCCCCCTCCACACACACACACACACACACACACACACACACAAATAGCTTAATAATAATTTAACTCTTTCATTGGTAAACTACTCGACCGTCGGAAAAGAGATATGGTGATCGCAGACCATCCAATCTCCCTCCCTCGCTGCCACCCCCCCCCCTAGCCGTCCCACTCCCCAGTACTCCCTCCTCTGTTACAACCAATCCCCCCCCCCTTCCCCTTCCTCTCCCGCCAGTACCCCCTCCTTCTTCCTCCTGTGCCACACCTCACCCACTCACCAGAGTAGCCTATACCTATAATACTCAGTCACAACCAACCAACACCTTCTCCTTCGTCACCCTCCCATTTATCTGCGTCAACTTTGGGTTATCGTATTTCATAAAAAGCATTTTAGTCAGCCCTTTAATTTATCAATCCTTCTCTTTTTTCTACCAACCTTCCCATTCTTATTCAACCCTTCCCAGTCTTTCTCCAACCCTTCCCATTCTTTTTCCAACCCTTCCCATTCTCTTTCCAACCTTCCCATTCTTCGTTCAACCCTTCCCATTCTTATTCCAACCCTTCCCATTCTTTCTCCAACCCTTCCCTTTCTTCCTTTAACCCTTCCCATTCTTTCTCCAACCCTTCCCATTCTTCCTTCAACCCTTCCCATTCTTTCTCTAACCCTTCCCATTCTTCCTTCAACCCTTCCCATTCTTTCTCCAACCCTTCCCATTCTTCCTTCAACCCTTCCCATTCTTCCTTCAACCCTTCCCATTCTTTCTCTAACCCTTCCCATTCTTTCTTCAACCCTTCCCATTCTTTCTCCAACCCTTCCCATTCTTCCTTCAACCCTTCCCATTCTTTCTCCAACCCTTCCCATTCTTCCTTCAACCCTTCCCATTCTTTCTCCAATCCTTCCCATTTTCCCAGCCAAGGAGAATAGGAAAAAGATGGACCTAATTAAATTTCCGAAAATTTGAGGTCCACTTGTCATCCAAATTATAATGAAACGAGACATTGACGAGTGTGTAAACTGTAATATTTGGGTTTGTTGTTGTACTATAAGCTAATATTTAGGGGGTGCGGTAATAGGGGGACAGGCTTGGAGGGGGGGGGGTGGTGGTTAGGGTGTGTGTGGGAAAAGGTTACAGCAGGCTTTCTAACCACCCCAAGCCTGTCCCCCCTATTCCCGCACCCCCCAAGCCTGTCCCCCTATTCCCGCACCCCCCAGTCCCCCCCCTCAAGCCTGTCCCCTACCCCCGCACCCCCTTAACACTAAAATAATGTCATTCGGTTATAGCCAATCAGCGATAATCTTAAGTATTGATTTTTTGAGGTGGGCCAATCAGAGCGAGTTATAATAAGCGCTTAATTTGAACTGTTATTATGAGAGAGAGAGAGAGAGAGAGAGAGAGAGAGAGAGAGAGAGAGAGAGAGAGAGAGAGAGAGAGAGAGAGAGTGTGTGTGTGTGTGTATAAGAGAGAGAGAGAGAGAGAGAGAGAGAGAGAGAGAGAGAGAGAGAGAGAGAGAGAATTAATAGTACAGGAGGTGTTGTATATCCATCTCCTTCCTCCTCTGTATCAATGCCTGAACGATGTGGTAATGTCGGTTGTACAACAAGGGAATCACCACACACACACACACACACAGAGAGAGGCGTGATTTTCATTAATGTGAAGTAAAATTAACACTGACAGACGGAATGTGTAATAATAAACGGTTAATAATAGTCATCCACATATGGGTATCTCAAACAATTTACTGTCTAATGTTTTCACGTTCACATATGACGTTATTGCTTTAAGTAGTGTGTAGCTTCTTGTATAAATTAAAAGATGGTAGTTAACGTGTGTGTGTGTGTTATTGTTTTAAGTAGTGCGTAGCTGCTTGTATTAATTAAATTAAAAGATGGTAGTTAACCTATTTATTGGAAAGTTTATCAGCTAAGGAACAGAAAGAAGCTGTCAAACTCTTACGTGAGTTACCCCTATATGGATGATTATATTTGACCACGACTGTACTGTACAGGTGTGTTCTCCTAATGTGCACGCGTGTGTTATTTAGGTTCAGGTGTGATTGTGTTGGTGGTGATTGTGTTGGTGGTGATTGTGTTGGTGGTGATTGTGTTGGTGGTGATTGTGTTGGTGGTGATTGTGTTGGTGGTGATTGTGTTGGTGGTGATTGTGTTGGTGGTGATTGTGTTGGTGGTGATTGTGTTGGTGGTGATTGTGTTGGTGGTGATTGTGTTGGTGGTGATTGTGTTGGTGGTGATTGTGTTGGTGGTGATTGTGTTGGTGGTGATTGTGTTGGTGGTGATTGTGTTGGTGGTGATTGTGTTGGTGGTGATTGTGTTGGTGGTGATTGTGTTGGTGGTGATTGTGTTGGTGGTGATTGTGTTGGTGGTGATTGTGTTGGTGGTGATTGTGGTGGTGGTGATTGTGTTGGTGGTGATTGTGTTGGTGGTGATTGTGTTGGTGGTGATTGTGTTGGTGGTGATTGTGTTGGTGGTGATTGTGTTGGTGGTGATTGTGTTGGTGGTGATTGTGTTGGTGGTGATTGTGTTGGTGGTGATTGTGTTGGTGGTGATTGTGTTGGTGGTGATTGTGGTGGTGGTGATTGTGTTGGTGGTGATTGTGTTGGTGGTGATTGTGTTGGTGGTGATTGTGTTGGTGGTGATTGTGGTGGTGGTGATTGTGTTGGTGGTGATTGTAGAGTTGATGGTGGTGGTGATTGTGTTGGTGGTGATTGTGTTGGTGGTGATTGTAGAGTTGATGGTGGTGGTGATTGTGTTGATGGTGGTGATTGTGTGATGGTGATTGAGGTGGTGATTGTGTTGATGGTGATGAAGTAAACATATATATAGTGATGATGGTGATGTAAATATTATTGAGTAGTGATGATGACAGTGATATTTGTAGTGGTGATATGAAGTAATGTTAATGTGTGTGTGTGTGTGTGTGTGTGTGAGGGAGGGAGAGTGTGTGTGTGTGTGTGTGTGTGTGTGTGTGTGTGTGTGTGTGTGTGAGGGAGGGAGAGTGTGTGTGTGTGTGTGTGTGTGTGTGAGGGAGGGAGAGTGTGTGTGTGTGTGTGTGTAATGGAGAGAGAGAGAGTGTGTGTGTGTGTGTGTGTGAGATGTAGATGGAGAGAAGGGGAATGTGTGTGTGTGTGATGGAGAGAGTGTGTGAGTTTGTGTGTGTGTGTGTGTGAGGGAGGGAGTGTGTGTGTGTGTGTGTGTGTGTGAGGGAGGGAGAGAGTGTGTGTGTGTGTGTGTGTGTTTAGTAGTACAGAAGAACACAAAAATAAAGAAAGAAGAACAGAGAACAACACAGAAGAACAGAAAGGGACACACAAGAAGAACACATACACACACATACACACACACACACACACTTCTCCACACACACACTTCTCCACATACACACACACACACACATACATACACACTTCTCCACACACACACACACACACTTCTCCACATACACATACATACAAACACACACACACACTTCTCCACACACACATACATACTTATCCACACTTCTCCACACACACACTTCTCCACATACACACACACACACACATACACTTCTCCACATACACACACACACACACTCTCTCCCTCCCTCACACACACACACACACACACTTCTCCACATACACACACACACACACACACTTCTCCACACACACATTCACACACACACTTCTCCACACACACATACACACACACACTTCTCCACATACACACACACTTCTCCACACACACATACACACACACACTTCTCCACACACACACCCATACACAAACACTTCTCCACACACACTTACACACACACACACACACACACACACTTTTACACACAAACACACACGAGTAGTAACAAATCCTTCATATTAATAAAATAATTCTATGGTAACTGATATTTGTATCTATATTATAGTTAGATATAGAAAAGATGTTAATTATTGTGTTTTGGAATGAAAATACAGGATATTTCCCAGTATTTACAAAATGCTCAATTATTTTTAAGGAAATTTCCAAGATTCAAGGTATTTTAATTAAATACCTGGTAATTAAGTTAAAGTTAATTAAAAAAAACCCAGGATATAGGGAATTTTTTGGATGATTCGGTTCAGTTTGTTCATTTCGGCTCTGTGTGTGCCACCCAAAATAAAGAAAATCTTATTTTTTTTGTAATATTATAATAAAACATTAAAGCTAAGGATATATCAAGTATCATTATAGTGTTTACTTTGTTAAATATGATGATAATTAAGGTCATGGAGCCGATACGAATGTGTATATAAAATTATAACAGTGTTGCAACATCCGCGGTTTCAAAGCCCAATTTGGCTACTTAGTCTGAACACCGATACGTTTATTCTAATTTATTTGTTTATTTAAAATTGGAGCTATTTTGGAATAGTTTAGGTCATGGGGTTAAAAATGTCAACAATAGATGACTTATTTAAATATGATTTACATCTCTTAGTAATCATATAACGAATTAAAGACTGATTTCCAAAACAGCATAATTCAGAAATTGCTGTAAATTATTTTATATATGTAATAAACTTACTCCACTGTCATCAAAGTAATAAAATAAACAAATACAAACTCCATACATACATTTTCATCCTCATATCAGCAGTCTGTTTTATTTGGGTGTTTTGTCTTTTTAACGGCACATATCTTTTTTTTTCCATTGCTGTAGTTCCACGACTCTTCCTTTAATTATGTTATCTTTTTAACTTTATTTTATTTTGATTTACATAAGTAATATATCACTTATTTTTATTCTATCTATTGACAGCATGATATTGGGCTATATTTTGGGCTACTTCCGTTACAGCTCACCTCGACTTGGCTATAATAAACCTATTGGCATTACTGATAACTGTAACTTCTGGCAACACTGACGACGACAAAGCCATCTGGCAACACTGACAACAAAAGTAGGGGAAAAAATCAGGTAAACACATGATCCATTATCAAGAACGTTCGTGGGGCATACGATGGCATGGTACCGATACGATGGCTCCATATACAAACCACAGTGCCGTCGTACAGTACCATACCATCGTATACACCATGGATGTTCTTGAATACGGCCCATTTAATTATATTTTTCTTTCTTCACTCTTTTTTTGTCTCTATCTCCTTCGCCATAATTATTTTTCTCTATCGTTATTTATTTTCGGTATTTATCTAGAGGTATCTATGGTACCGTGGGTCGATTCCACAGTGGTTGGTAAATATTGAAAGAATTACCATTATTGCATATGTTTTTTCTACCTTCATTACCCACTAATTTAGACCATTCTAAGACTATTTTCGGTATTTATTGAAAGAATTACCGTTTTGTAGCAGTGTTGCCAGATCCGGCTGGGTTCCAGTATTTTGCCCCAGTCATTTATTGTATTTTATCACGATTATTTCCCGGTAGTTTGCCCAGGTTAGGTCCCGGTAGTCTGATGCGGTCTAGGTTAGGTTAGGTCAGGTCAGGTAAGGTCAGGCTAATTTCAAAATGCCCCATTTGAATATGCCCTATCTTGGAAATGGGGCATTTGTGGAGGAAATGCCATAGAAGAAAATAGTCTTAGAATGGTCTAAATAAGTGGGTAATGAAGGTAGAAAAACCGTACCCAATAACGGTAATTCATTCAATATTTACCCTATTTTCTTCTATGGCATTTCCTCCGCAAATGCCCCATTTCCAAGATAGGGCATATTCAAATGCGGCATTTTGAAATTAGTCTGACCTTACCTAACCTAGACCGCATCAGACTACCGGGACCTAACCTGGGCAAACTACCTGGAAATAATCGTGATAAAGTACAATAAATGACGGGCAAAATACTGGGACTCAGCCGGATCTGGCAACACTGCTGCAAAACGGTAATTCTTTCAATAAATACCAAATATCTTGGTAATAAAGAACAACACGTGTATGATTTTGCACCACCTCAATAATAATAATAATAATAATAATAATTGAGGGGGTTGAGTTGATGTAAGGTGTTGTAAGATTAGAGTTTGATATGATAGTGATTTATTTGCGTGATGTCATTGTAAGGGAAGGTGTCTGTGGTTATTACATTGTGGCTGTACATACACACACACACATACATAATAATTAAGGAAGTTGAGTTGACTTTAGGTGTTATTTTGAAGATTAAGGGGGAAGTTTTGTGTTGGTAAATCTGGAGTAACTGAATCCTCCAAACTATTCCAAGTAACAGAACACCATTATTTTTGTTCATCTGGTCCTGTTTCCTGGCATACTTTGGAGGAATCAAGGCACTCCAATGTACCAAAAAAGAATTACCACCTTAAGGACCCTGTGATCAAGTTTGAAAATTGGAGGCTTCTGATTCCTCCACACCATGACACGAAACAAGCTCCTTCCATATAGTGTGTGTGTGTGTGTGTTAGGGAGAGAGAATGTGTGTGTGTGTGTTTGGAGGCTTCTGATTCCTCCTGACCTTGCCATGAAACAAACTCCTTCCATATAGGTGTGTGTGTGTGTGTGTTCTTACCTTACCTATTTTTATCTTTACAGGATTGAGTCAAGCTCGTAATGTCCTGTATTTTAAAACACAATTATCATATTTTTCTTTAAAGTTATGTATGTTTTTGACACACACCACTTCTTCTGGTGTGTATGTTCTTACCTACCTACCTATTTGTTCTTACCTATTTGTATCTTTACAGGATTGAGTCAAGCTCGTAATGTCCCGTATTTTAAATCACAATTATCATATTTTTCTTTAAAGTTATGTATGTTTTTGACACACACCACTTCTTCTGGTAATTTGTTCCATTCGTCTATTACTCTATTTGGAAAGCTATATTTCTGTACATCTTTATCTCCTCTTCTTTTAATTAATTTCTTACTGTGTCCTCTCATTGTAGGTATTCCTTGTTGACATAAGTTATCTATATCTATCTTTTCTTTTTCTGTGACACATTTGTAAACCATAATCATATCTCCTCTCTTTCGTCTTTCTTCTAGTTTGGGTAATTTTAGTTTCTTTAGTCTTTCTTCATAGCTTAGTTCTCTTAGACTTGGTAGCCATCTTGTTGCTGCTCTTTGTACTTTTTCTAATTTAGTGATATGTTTCTTTAAATGTGGGTTCCATACTACTGCAGCATATTCTAAGGTAGGCCTTATAAAGGATGTTATTATTTTCTTGACCATTTCTTCATCTATATAAGTGAAGGCCACTGTCATATTTGCTAACAATGCATACATGCTTCTCACTTTTTCATTTATATGATCATCTGGTGTTAATTTCTTATTTATCATTACCCCTAAGTCTCTTTCTTTCTCTGCTTCATTTAATATTTTGTTTCCAAGTTTGTATTGCCAATTTGGTCTTTTCTCACTTTTTCCAAACTTTATAACATGACATTTATCTGCATTAAACTCCATCTGCCATTTATTACTCCACTCTACCATTTTGTCCAAGTCATCTTGTAACTTTTTACAGCAGTCTTCATTATTAATTGTTCTTTGTACCTTTGCATCATCAGCAAACATATTCATGTAAGTGCCATCTGTACTATTTACTTCTATATCATTTATATATATTAAGAACATTATCGGTGCCAATACTGAGCCTTGAGGAACTCCACTTATCACCTTCAGCCATGGAGAATAGTTCCCTCTTAGTACTGTTCTCATTTTTCTTCCTTCAAGGAAATCTTCCATCCATTTTAGTAGTTTTCCGTTCACTCCTCCTTTATGTTGTAATTTCCATATAAGTCTTTTGTGTGGAACTCTGTCAAAGGCTTTTTTAAAGTCTAGGTAAATACTATCCACCCATCCTTCTCTTTCTTGTATTTTTTCTGATATTCTCGTATAGTAACTTAGTAAGTTTGTAACACATGATCTTTCCTTCCTAAACCCAAATTGTCTCTCTGTTATCATATCATTTTTCTCCAGGTGTTCAACCCAATTTTTTCTTATAATTTTTTCCATAATTTTACATACTACACTTGTTAGTGATACTGGTCTATAGTTAAGTGGGTCTTGTCTATTTCCTTTCTTAAATAATGGGACTATATTTGCTTGCTTCCAACTTTCTGGTAATTTTCCTTGTTGTAATGAGTTTTGAAATATTATAAATAATGGCTTACTTAGTTCTTTAGCACATTCTTTTAATACCCAACATGAAATTTCATCAGGTCCACTTGCTTTAGTTTTATCCACAGCTTCTAACTCTTTCTCTATTTCTAATCTGCTCACCTCAAACTCTTTTAGTTCATACGTGTTTGTGTTCGTATTTTCTTCTGGTGTGAATACATTTTCCTTAGTGAATACCGACTGAAATTTTGTATTTAATATTTCACAAATTTCTTTTTCTTCTGTATATATTTTTCCTTCATCCATTATGTTTTGAATTTTGTCCTTTATTTTTGTTTTGCTTTTGATGTAACTGTAGAATAGTTTTGGTTGTTCCTTACTTTTATTAATAATATCTTTTTGGTATTCCACTTGGGCTTCTCTTCTTATCTTGGTATATTCATTTCTTACACTTTTATATTTATTATATGTTCTTTCACTTCCATGTCTTCTGAATCTGTTCCATAAGGTGTCTCTCTTTTTCTTGGCTTCTATACATTTGCCATTAAACCATTGTTTGATTCTGTTAGTTTGTGGTTTCTTGTTTGGGATGTATTTATTCACTCCATCCTGATATATTTTGCAAAAATTTGAATATTGATCATTTATGTTATCAACGTCTATCATTTCGTTCCAATTAATATTTCTGAAATACTTTTTTAATTCATTGTAGTTTCCTTTTTTAAAGTTTTGTATTTTGTTTGGTTTATCTTGGACTTCTACTATATCATATGATATTATGAAATCCCATTTTATTACAACATGATCACTTTTTCCTAATGGTGGTTTATATTCTATATTATTAATTTCATTTTCATTTCTAGTAAATATTAAGTCTAATAGTGATGGTTCATCCGTTCCTCTTATTCTTGTATTATTAGTAATATGTTGTGTTAACAAGAAGTCTTCAATTAAATCTAGTAATTTACTATTCCATTGGTTTTCTGTTGCCTTTGCTTCATAATTTCTCCAATCTATATTGGTGTTAAAGTCTCCTGTTAATATTAACCTTTGAGATTTGTCTTCCATCCTTTGTAACATTTCTTTGAGGTTCTTCTCTGTGAAATTTATTAGTTCTAAATATTCATTATTATCCCATGTTCTTGTCTTTGGTGGCATATATAATGTAGCAACAGTAATTACTTCTTCTGGTGTTATAATATCTACTGCTATTAATTCAACTTTATCTGATACCTGTAATTCTGTTTGGTATACCTTTAAATTTTTATGGGTTAAAATCATTACTCCACCTCCATTTTTTCCTACTCTATCTTTTCTCCATATGTTGTATTCACACAGGTTAAATACATCATTTGTTATTTTATTATTTAACTTAGTTTCTGTGAAGCATATTATCTGTGGTTTTTCTTCTTGTATAACATCTTTAATTTCAGTTAATTTAGATACAATACCATCTACATTTGAGTATATCATTTTTATTTTTTCATTTCTGTATATTTTTCCTAGTTGACATCTCTTTTTCTCCACCATTTTTTGACTTGCATTCCCACTACTCTGTAGAAAAAATGTCTTTCCTCTTCTTCAGTTCTTTCACTGTTCTTCCATTTTGCTTCTTCCACTTTTTCTTTGAGTATTTCTCTGTCTTCCTTGGTTAAGCATCTGACTACCTGTATCTTGTTCCATTCTTCAGAGTCCTTCAAATTCCTGGCATTTCTCAATACAGTTTCTACCATGTTACTACTTTGTACAATTATCTTTAGTGGTCTCATTTTATTTTCTTCAAATTTCCCCAGTCTGTGGAATTCTTCTATCTTTACTTCTTCTTCCTCTTCTTCCATTATGGTTTTCATTATACCTGTGATTTTGTTCATTTCTTCTTTATCCCTAGCTATTTTATTTCTCATTTCTTCTTCTTTTACTCCATATATTATTATTGATTTATTCATATCAATTGTTTCTCTGACAAACCTTACATTTTTTCTTATTACTTCTTTTACTTCTTTCTTTATGTCCATTATTCCTTTATCTTGCTTCATGTTTGTTTTTATCTCTTCTTTTTCTTTTAGAATCTGTGCATATGTTTTAACCATTTCTTCTTTACATGCATTTACTACATCATTTGCCTGTTCTATTTTCTCTTCAATTTCTTCATTCTTTTCCACTATGTGACTGGCTTTGGTCAACACATCTGCCTTCTGTTTCATTTTGTTTATATCTTTCTCCTGTTCTACTAAATTTCCTCCTATTTCATTTGTTTTGGATTTTACTGTTTTTAGTTCAGTTGCCATCTCTTCCAATGCTATATCTTTCCTATTCATTTCCTTTAGTAAATTCTCATTTCTCTTTTTTGATTCAATTAAAGCCTCTTTTATTTCCAACACTTCATCCTCCAACTTCTTAACTCTTTTTATTACTTTATTTAGATCTTCAAACTCTACTAAATCACAATACCCCTCTTCCTTCTTCTTCTTTTTTCCTTCTCTTCTTTCAAACAGACTCATGATTGGTTTTTTTTACTTACAGTTTAGCTGCCTGGTACAGTACCATCTCTCACCCTAAGGAATTGCTGACTCAAACTTGTTATGTCTGCTGGCTACCACTGCTAGATTCACTCTTTTCTTCTCTCAGTTATTTACACTTTGTTGTTTTATATTCACTGCACTTTTCTACTCATTATCTTTCTTTACTTTTATGTGACCAATTAAACACAAGCTTGACTCAAATCCATAAACAAATAGGTAAGTGATGATTTATATCTGGAGCTGTGGGTCAGCACGTCCACTCCCTGTGACTGACTGTGTGTGTGTGTATGTATGTATGTTTTGTGTGTGTGTGTGTGTATGTATGTATGTTTTTGACACACACCACTTCTTCTGATAATTTGTTCCATTCGTCTATTACTCTATTTGGAAAGCTATATTTCTGTACATTTTTGTATCCTTTATTTAATTAAATTCTTACTGTGTCCTCTCATTGTATGTATTCCTTGTTGACACAAGTTTTCTATATCTATCTTTTCTTTTTCTGTGACACATTTGTAAACCATAATCATATCTCCTCTCTTTCGTCTTTCTTCTAGTTTAGGTAATTTTAGTTTCTTTCGTCTTTCTTCATAGCTTAGTTCTCTTATCTTAGACTTGGTAGCCATCTTGTTGCTGCTCTTTGTACTTTTTCTAATTTAGTGATATGTTTCTTTAAATATGTGTGTGTGACCGGAGAGAGAATGTGTGTGTGTGTGTTTGGAGGCTTCTAATTCCTTCTGACTCTGCCACGAAACAAGCTTCTTCCATATAGGTGGAGTTTCATGGCAATATTTGAAGGACTCATTTACCTTCAATTATCTGACTACATCACAGGGTTCCTTAAGGAGGTAATTCACTTTTATTACATTAAATATTACATTACTTAACATTAAATATTATTGTACTGTAGTAGGTTATTTCTTATTTATTCTTTTTTGTTACATTGGAGTGCCTTGATTCCTCCAAAGTATGTTGGGAAACAGAACCAGAAGACCAAAAATAATGGTGTCCTGTTGCTTGAAATAGTTTGGAGGATTCAGTTACTCCAGATTTACATTAGGAGCATCTTGATTCCTCCAATGTATGCCAGGAAACAGGACCAGAAGAACAAAAATAATGGTGTCCTGTTGCTTGAAATAGTTTGGAGGATTCAGTTGCTCCAGATTTACCAAAAACACATAATAATTTCCCCCTTGACTGTCCCACTTGTCAATGACCTTCCTTCTTCCTCCTCGGGTGCCATATGACCTTGGCTGTTATGTTGCCTAATATCAATCCATATTTACAGGTCACACCACCAAGATGGAGGACTTACGGTATAAATATATACAAGAGATCTACTGAAAGAAACACAAGTGATGTGATGTAGTACTTGGTGTGTGTGTTGAGGTGATGACACTTCCATCACCTCAACAACCAGCATCCCAGGCCAACACCCTACAATGCCTACATTGAGCATCCCAGGCCAACACCACCACAGAAGTCACCAATGCACGGCTATAAGGCCAACACCACCACACAAGGCACCAAGGTTCGGCTATAAGGCCAACACCACCACAGAAGTCACCAATGCACAGCTATAAGGCCAACACCACCACACAAGGCACCAAGGTTCGGCTATAAGGCCAACACCACCACAGAAGTCACCAATGCTCGGCTATAAGGCCAAGCAGGGTATATATATATATATATATATATATATATATATATGTCTGGTGTTTCTATGTCTGTCAAGTGAGTATATATATATATATATTGTATTTTAATGGGTTTTTTTTCCAGTATAAGTACTGTACTGTCGGCCACAATAATTCATACACACACTGTTGTGGTTTTCAAGGATTTACAACTTATAGAAAATGTCACACTATGTAATTGTAATACAATATTATTATTATTATTATTGTCAGGTTTGTTATTTTGAAATGTCAGAATATACAGTAATTGTAATACAATATTATTATTATTATTAGTTTTGTTATTTTGAAATGTCAGTTTGTACAGTAATTGTTGTTGTTGTTGAAGTTCCTCAAGGTGTCTGGCCGAGCAGCCCCGAGCTCCTGAGGAAGGTCATGGCCTGAACCGGGCTTTCCCACAATGCCCTCAGAGAGTGTATGTTGTGTTGTTGGCAAGTGTGGTTGTGTGCGTTGCAGTCTTCAATAATGTGTTTAATAGAATGAGGTGTTGTGTTACATCCTGGACAGGTATCTACAATGGTTCCATCCAGCCTCTTATATGTCTCCCAAGGAAGGAAGCTATGGGGGCCAAACCATCACAACATCCCCCCGCCCTATTTTGGGGCACGAGAACCTGGGAACGGCTTCGGTCACCCAGGCAATACCATCCTGACATAGTTTGGAAGAGTGTGTGGTGAGCTGGTAGTGGGTGTGTAGTAGATGGGTGGTGAGTGGGTAGTGGATGAGTGGTGAGTGTAGTGGGTGTGTAGTGAGTGGGTAGTGGATGGGTGGTGAATGGGTAGTTGGTGTGTAGTAGATGGGTGGTGAGTGGGTAGTGGATGAGTGGTGAGTGTAGTGAGTGGGTAGTGGGTGAGTAGTGAGTGGGTAGTGGGTAGTGTAGTGAGTGGGTAGTCCTTCAATTTACCACCAAGAGAATCTCATCTTAGTCTATATAATTATAATTGGACTCTGTATATTATTTACCACAACACTATAGTCAAACCAGAATATACTAAGCCTTCGGGTAGGGTCGAGGATTAAGAGCGGCGTTGCCAAATCATCACCAAAACATACCCACATGGTATCCAACATTCTCTGCGATAAATTTAATGGGGTTGCCTTCGCTGTACCAGCAACTGACTGAGAGGGATCTAATAGGGGTCCTCTATTGGCCTTCTCATGGAGGAAATATCTATTTACATTATAAATAATTTCCTTGGCTTGGCTGTGGAGAACACCGACGCACTTGGGAGATGTGTGGTCCATAGTGGTTGGTGTGTGGTCCATAGTGGTTGGTGTGAGAATGACCAGGTGACTGATATGTATGAGTACACACGTCCTTGACCCACCATTAACACTTTGTCACAGGAGATGTGGCAACATGTACACAATAGCATGTCACATGTTGTATAGAGTTGTTGTAAATATACTTATAATGAACCTAACTCATCATTATAAATACTTCTTTTTAACATTGTATTATATATTGAATACTTAGAGCTACTACAAATTGGCTTATGCATTAAAATTTTAATGATATGGGTTTGTTTTGGTGATGATTTGGCAATGCCGCTCTTAATCCGGACCCCACCCTAGGGCTCAGTATATTCTGGTTTGACTATAGTAATATTGATGTGATTTGTTTGTTTCCTGACATAGTTTGGAGGAGTGGGTAGTGTAGTGAGTGGGTAGTGAATGGGTAGTGTAGTGAGTAGTGTGTAGTGAGTGGGTGGTCCTCCAATTTCCCACCAAGAGAATCTCATCTTAATTAAGGGGGAAGTTTTGTGTTGGTAAATCTGGAGCAACTGAATCCTCCAAACTATTCCAAGCAACAACAGAACACCATTATATTTGCTATTCTGGTCCTGTTTCCTGACATACTCTGGAGGAATCAAGGCACTCCAATGTACCAAAAAAGAATTATCACCTTAATGTTTATAGTAAATAAATGGGTGAATTTCATTGGACTGTGTATATTATTTATTTACCACTATAGAAAGGAATCATCAATATTATATGCCTTTGTACTAAGTAAACTGGTTTGTTGTATTGTGTACTGGGGGTTTTGGGTTGGATGTTCCTTGGCATGTGTGGGTGTGTATTTTGGCATGTGTGGGTGTGTGTTTTGGCATGTGTGTGGGTGTTTGTTTTGGCATGTGTGTGGGTGTTTGTTTTGGCATGTGTGTGTGTGTTTTTTTTTTGTGTGTGTGTGGGTGTATGTTTTGGCATGTGTGTGGGTGTTTGTTTTGGCATGTGTGTGGGTGTGTTTTGGTCTGTGTCGTCCTCTGGTCTCTAAATTGTGTGTGTGGGTGTGTGTGTTTTGGCATGTGTGTGTGTGTGTGTGTTTTGGCATGTGTGTGTGGGTGTGTGTTTTGGCATGTGTGTGGGTGTGTGTGTTTTGGCATGTGGGTGTGGGTGTGTATGTTTTGGCATGTGTGTGTGTGTTTTTTTTTTGTGTGTGTGTGTGGGTGTATGTTTTGGCATGTGTGTGTTTTTTTTTTTTTTTTTTTTTTTTTTTTTTTTTTGTGTGTGTGTGTGTGGGTGTATGTTTTGGCATGTGTGTGTTTCTTTTTTTTTTTTTTTTTTGTGGGTGTATGTTTTGGCATGTGTGTGTGTGTGTGTTTTGGCGTGTGGGTGTGTGTGTGTTTTGGCGTGTGGGTGTGTGTGTTTTGGCATGTGTGTGTGTGTGTGTGTTTTGGCATGTGTGGGTGTGTGTGTTTTGGCATGTGTGTGTGGGTGTGTGTTTTGGCATGTGTGTGTGGGTGTGTGTTTTGGCATGTGTGGGTGTGTGTGTTTTACCATGTGTGGGTGTTTTACCACATAGTGTAGTGGATGGTGTGGGTTTGTATGCCTCTCGTGTCAAGATGTTGCTGGCCAAAGGTAAGTAAGTATATATATATATATATATATATATATACTGCTTTACACACATAGGGTCCATTCCACAGTGGTTGGTATTGGTTTGTAAGCACGCAAACGAAAGAATATTAGCCGTGTTAATGACTCCTGGGTGAATTATTTAATGAATTTGGTGAGTATCCGTATTCGCAAAATCTATACAACAGTTAGATAATAATGATCACTGAATAGTTTACTCGCCAAATTCATTAAATAATTCACCCAGAAGTCATTAACACGGCTAACATTCTTTCGTTTGCGTGCTTACAAACCACAGCGAATGGTTCTGAGTAACTAGTGCATGGTAAAATTAGTTGGGAAAGAGAATGAAACTATTTCAAAGATTATCCCATGGTTGGATTTATGGATATAAGCCAAGCGTTATTGTCCTTCCCACCACCACCACCCAGCAGTAAGCAGTGTTGACAACGTAGCCAGCAGTCTGTACAGGTTGTACATACATATACATTACATACACCAGGCTGCACATACATACATATATATACCAGGCTGCACATACATACATATATATACCAGGCTGCACATACATAAATACATATACAGTACATACATAGGCTATACCAGGCTACACACTTCACCAAAATGTCAATACAGAGAATATATAGCCACTTTTGGCGGATATTTTTGGGACTGGGCTATAGCCAGCAGAGTGGCAATGGGATAGCCGTACTCAGTCAGTGTTGTAAATGTTTGGCGTGATGGCTGACAGTGTTGCAAATATGTTCTCGCTCTCCATTTGATGCACCTCTGCCTTGGGTTTTGGGGATTTTAATGTGTGCGGGAGTAGGGGGCAGGCTTGAGGGGGGGGGGGTTGCGGGAGTAGAGGACAGGCTTGGGGGGGTGCGGGAGTAGGGGGACATTTAATAATAATAGTAATAATAATAATAACTGTCCGCCATCAACCGCCCCAACCCAGGACTGACACACCTAGCTCTCTGGCCAAAAGTTACATGTCTTTTCTTCACATGATATCTTTGTACCCAGGAGTCATAGAGAGTTGGGGTTGATCTCATTCGAAAGAGGAAGAGTTGCTGCTTAGAATGAAACTAAATTTAATTTTCTAGGCATTGTAGTTTAGACGTAGAGAGTAAGTGAAATAGAGCGATTTTTGGAGACATCACTTGAACCTGTCGGGAATATGTGTGTGTGTCTGTGTACGGTAGGGGGGGGCGGGAGTAGAGGGCCAGGCTGGGGGGGTGCGGGAGTAGAGGGACAAGCTGGGGGGGGGGGGTTAGGGGGGTGCGGGAGTAGAGCGACAGGCTAGGGGGGGGGTGCGTGAATAGGGGACAGGCTTTCTACCCACCCCAAGCCTGTCCCCCTATTCCCGCACCCCCCTAAATCCCTCCAAGCCTGTCCCCTACTCCCGCACCCCCCAAGCCTGTCTTCCTACTCCCGCACCCCCCTAACCCCCCCCAAGCCTGTCCCCTATTCCCGCACCCCCTTAGTCCCCCCCCCCCAAGCCTGTCCCCTACTCCCGCACCCCCTTAACTGTTAACTGCAATGATGCCAACTCAAATTTTTGTAATCCGCTAGACTAGTCAAGAAAATCCGTTATATTATAGGTAAGGCTCTTACAATTTTCCGCTAGATTGGCCTTTAAAATCCGCTTGTAAAATCCTCTTGTAAAATCCGCTTGTAAATTTCAATATTTTTCCCAGTAGATAATTTTCAAATCCGCTAGATCTAGCCGAAAATCCGTCAAATTGGCATTACTGTTTGCCGGAGCCAACGAATAGAGAGAGAGAGAGAGAGAGAGAAAATGAGTGTCCGTGTGTGTGTGTGTGTGTGTGTGTGTGTGAGAGAGAGTGTCTAACTCTCAAGTACCCCGTTATAAATCGCCATTGTCTCCCTTTTCCTTCATCCTGTGGTCAATTTAAGGCTTCCTTCGTCCTCCAACTCCTTTTTCCTTCATCCTGTGGTCAATTTAAGGCTTCCTCCGTCCTCCAACTTAATTTTAAAAGGTGTAGAACATAATAACGAGGTTCGAGTCGGCGGTTGACTGAATAGAAAACGAAAATTTTAAATATACTGGGTTTTAAAATAGTCCATCATTAAAAAATATATTAAATTTTAAAATAGTCGGTCCTTAAAAGTCATAGAAAATGGGAAGGTTTTTGATTAGAGAATGGGAAGGCGTTAGAAATGTTAGAAAAAAAGAATAAATCTCACGGTCCGATTCTGCTAACTAGATTGACGTAGGTTTAAATATTGACATTAAAACATTACGAATTCGTTATTTTTTTACTATAGCAGCCTTGCGTAAAAATATACCTACGTTATCAAATTAAAATGATTTGCGTACGAATAGTAGTTAGTGAATAATTTAAATAAATGTATATACGAAGGTCAGTAGGAGATGATTCGGACAAAACCTAACTAACCTAACTTATTATTACCAACTCAAAATAAAAATGTATTAGTACGTGATGTGGCTAATTTGAATGGTAAATATCTAAATAAATATCCAATTAACAGCAGCTCTTAGTATCTGAGAAATTGTATTTTAGTAAATAGTCGTTAATTTAAGACAAACCCGACGAATTAACATCGTAGTTTTTATATTAAAATGGAAAAACTGATGTTAGATCATAGGGTTCATTGCCAACAGGATCTGGCAACTTAGAAGATTCGTTACGTAA
This sequence comes from Petrolisthes cinctipes, assembly GCA_033782935.1. Lineage (NCBI taxonomy): Eukaryota > Metazoa > Arthropoda > Malacostraca > Decapoda > Porcellanidae > Petrolisthes > Petrolisthes cinctipes. Next base: position 53,115 of record JAWQEG010000805.1, on the reverse strand, counting down.
GGTTACGCATGTGTGGCGCCATTTTAACGCGGTTTGACGCAGGTGAGTGGTTGTCAATTATCGACTCAGTAATCATTAATTACAGCCTTAGGTAAGTTCATTCTAATTTTTATGTGTAGATAATAGATTAATTTAGCCACGTGACCCACCGTGAGGAGTGATAGATAAGAAATAGAAGAGAAAAATAATATATAAAAACAGCATTTGCCCGCTCGTTTTAAATATGGTGTCGGTGTCTGGGAACCTTGCGTATTATCGTAATTATTTAAATATTTGAAGCTTAGGTAAGTCCATGTGGCTATGAGATATAGTTTATAAATATATCTATCGGTATATCACACTGTGGGAAGCGAGGGAATAATAATATAGATGATAAATTCGATAAATAATAATAAAATAAATGTCGTCATTTGATTTCAATCGGAAAACGTTGAAGAGTTGCCATGCGTACGATAATTCAGTGTTGTATTGGTAGTAGTAGTAATATCGGTGGTGGTAGTATTGGTACTATTGGTGGTGGTAGTAGTAGTAGTAGTAATATTGGTAATAGTAATAGTAGTAATATTGGTGGTGGTAGTAGTGGTAATATTGGTGCTGGTGGTAGTAGTAGTAATATTGGTAGTAGTAGTAGTAGTAGTAGTGGTTATGGTAATAGTAGTAGTAATATTGGTAGTAGTAATATTGGTGGTAGTAGTAGTGGTAATATTGGTTGTAGTAGTTGTAGTAGTAATATTGGTAATAGTAGTAGTACAATAATAATACCATAATTGATTAATACAGCTTACAATAATCTTGAACTACGATAATTTAGGCAATAGTGTACGATACTTTGGAGCCTTGGGGGGGCAGGTAGGCAGTGTAACCTAGACCATTATCAGTGTTCTCATTCTTAAGGTAATTACCCAAGAGTATTGTAATTTTGGGCTATTTAAGGTAATATTCTGACCATCTAAGGAAAATAAGCCCATTAAATCTGGGGAAATCTAATGTAAACTTTTGATAATTTAAGGAAATCTATGGTAAACGTTTTGATAATCTAAGGTATTGTATTTAGTATTTACTATAGAGACTCAGAGGTAAGTCGTCTGTTCATATGCTATTCAAGAACGTTGGTGGTGTATACTATGCATGGTACCGATACGATGGGTCTATGGACAAACAACAGAGCCGTCGTACAGTACCACACCATCGTATACACCACGGATGTTCTTGAATACCGCCATAATAGTTTCTGATTACATAGATTAATTTGTGTGTTAATGGCGGCGGCTGGCTGGCTGGCTCACCGTCCCAGCCATCACCGCCAATGGCTGTGTGGCGGCCAAAATACACAGGCAGTGGTGTCATTCAAATAACCTCTTAATAATGTATTGTTACAGAATGTATGTAAGTGGCGGCTTGATTCATCTACACACAGCCGCCAAACAGCCGCCAGTACCTACACACAGCCGCCAAACAGCCGCCAGTACTTACACACAGCCGCCAAACAGCCGCCAATGGAGTGTGTCAGCAACTCCTTCCATATAGGTGTGTGTGTGTGTGTGTTTGGAGGCTTCTGATTCCTCAAAACAAACTCCTTCCATATAGGTGTGTGTGTGTGTTTGGAGGCTTCTGATTCCTCCAAACTATTCCTCAAAACAAACTCCTTCCATATAGGTGTGTGTGTTGGAGAGAGAGGGAGAATGTGTGTGTGTGTGTGTTTGGAGGCTTCTGATTCCTCCAAACTATGCCACAAAACAAACTCCTTGCATATAGGTGTGTGTGTGTGTTTGGTGGCAATGTTTGAAGGACTCACTAAGGTATTTATTGAAAGAATTACCGTGGTAAATATTGAATGAATTACCGTTATTGCGTACGTTTTTTCTACCTTCATTACCCACTTATTTAGACCATTCTAAGACTATTTTCTTCTATGGCATTTTCTCCGCAAATGCCCCATTTCCAAGATAGGGCATACGCAAATGGGGCATTTTGAAATTAGTCTGACCTTACCTGACCTGACCTAACCTAACCTAGACCGCATCAGACTACCGGGACCTAACCTGGGCAAACTACCGGAACCTAACCTGGGCAAACTACCGGGAGATAAATGACTGAGGCAAAATACTGGGACCCAACCGGATCTGGCAACACTGCTGCAAAACGGTAATTCTTTCAATAAATACCATTACCGTTTTGTAGCAGTGTTGCCAGATCCGGCTGGGTCTCAGTATTTTACCCCCGTCATTTATTGTACTTTATCACGATTATTTCCCGGTAGTTTGCCCAGGTTAGGTCCCAGTAGTTTGCCCAGGTTAGGTCCCGGTAGTCTGATGCAGTCTAGGTTAGGTTAGGTTAGGTCAGGTAAGGTCAGGCTAATTTCAAAATGCCCCATTTGAATATGCCCTATCTTGGAAATGGGGCATTTGCGGAGGAAATGCCATAGAAGAAAATAGTCTTAGAATGGTCTAAATAAGTGGGTAATGAAGGTAGAACAAATGTACGCAATAACGGTAATTCATTCAATATTTACCCTCACTAATCTCCAATTTTCTTACTACATCACACACAGGGTCCATTAAGGTGGTAATTCTTTTTTGTTACATTGGAGTGCCTTGATTCCTCCAAAGTATGCCAGGAAACAGGACCAGAAGAACAAAAATAATAGTGTTGTGTTGCTTGGAATAGTTTGGAGGAATTATCGGTATTTATTGAAAGAATTACTGTTTTGTAGCAGTGTTGCCAGATCCGGCTAGGTCCCAGTATTTTGCCCCGGTCATTTCCTGTACTTTACCACCGTTATATCCCGGTAGTCTGCCCAGGTTAGGTCCCGGTAGTCTGATGTGGTCTAGGTTAGGTTAGGTAAGGTCAGGCAAATTTCAAAATGCCCCATTTGAATATCTTGGAAATTTGTGGAGGAAATGCCATAGCATAAAATAGTCTTAGAATGGTCTAAATAAGTGGGTAATGAAGGTAGAAAAACCGTACACAATAACGGTATATAATTCTTTCCATATTTACTGAATGAATTGTACAGAGAGTTGGTATAAGGTGTGTGAAGCTGATTTATGTAAGTATATATATATATATATATATATATATATATATATATATACTGTATATATATATACTGTATATATATATACTGTATATATATATACTGTATATATATATATATATATATATATATATATATATATATATATATATATATATATATATATACTGTATATATATATATATATATTGATTGATTGATTGAAATTATACATCCCTCAACATGTATAAGGAATATCAAAATGATAACATACATAGGTAGAATGAATTAAGGGGGTGCGGGAGTAGGGGATAGCCTTGGGGGGTGCGGGAATAAGGGGACAGGCTTGGGGTGGGGTAGAAAGCCTGTCCCCCTATTCCCGCATCCCCCTAACCCACCCCCAAACCTCTCCACCTATTCCCGCACCCCCCTAAGCCTGTAACCTATTCCCACACACCCAAGCCTGTCCCCCTACTCCCGTACCCCCAAGCCTGTCCCCCTACTCCCGTACCCCCTTAACCCCCCTCCCAAGCCTGTCCCCCTACTCCCGTACCCCCTTAACCCCCCTCCCAAGCCTGTCCCCCTACTCCCGTACCCCCTTAACCCCCCTCCCAAGCCTGTCCCCCTACTCCCGCACCCCCTTAATTAAATGTGTTTTTCAGATGGAGGGAGACGAGGGTGGGGGGGTCAATTTGAAGCCTGGTACAACAAAGTGGATTGAAGACGGTCCTGCTGTTGGTGTCATTGGATACATCATCAGTATATATGGATGTAGGTGTGTAAGTAGGTAGGGTTACACAGAGAAGGTGTAGTCAGACAGCCTATATATGGATGTAGGTGTGTAAGTAGGTAGGGTTACACAGAGAAGGTGTAGTCAGACAGCCTATATATGGATGTAGGTGTGTAAGTAGGTAGGGTTACACAGAGAAGGTGTAGTCAGACAGTCTATTTTTCACCTCACTGAAGGCTGACTCTGCTGCAGGGTTCCATGTGAGTTTTTTCTTCTGGGAGGCCTTCAGGTACAGTCAGCAGCATATATTATTCACGTCCATCTCTTGTACTTAATATTGCTAATTAGTCCAAGTAGTTGCATTCTGTACCAGTTTTTATTCCAACAACATACGTAATTTACCATACGAGAACTATATCTGTCATCTCTGTATTAAAATTGTATTACAACAACATTACTATAGCTAATACATACACAGGTGGAAATGAAGGGAACTTATGCTGCTGACTGTACTCCTGGTCGGAACCAAGAGTGTACAGTCGGCAGTATAAGTTCCCGTCATTTCCACCTACGTATGTATTAACTATAGTAATGTTGTAATACAATTTTAATACAGAGATATATAATATAGTTCTCATATGATAAATTACATATGTTGTTGGAATAAAAACTGGTACAGAATACAACTATCTGGTCATATTAACATTATTAAATACATGAGTTGGACTTGAATTTCTGCTGGTGGCTGTACATTAAGTGAGAAAGGTGGGACATAAGGTGATTGTGAGGTGGTGGTATGTAATGAGCAAGTAGTGGGTGTGAGGGAATGACAGCATTAAGGTGGTAATTCACTTTTGTTACATTGGAGTGTCTTGATTCCTCCAAAGTATGTCAGGAAACAGGACCAGAAGTGCAAAAATAATGGTGTTCTGTTGTTGCTTGGAATAGTTTGGAGGATTCAGTTGCTCCAGAATTACCAACACCGAATTTCCTCCTTAATTAAGTGATGGAGGGGGGATGATATTGTTTGTAAGGCTAGAGTGTTGTCTATGGTGTAATACAGTGGTAACTATAGGAAAGGTAGGAGTATGAAGGTGTAGTAATAATATAACAGTGGTGATGGTGAGTATTATGGGCGAGTGTAGGTGTAGGTGTTTGAATTGAATTGAATTGAATTGAATTGAATTGAATTTATTTAATCGCTCAGACTTTCACAGGAAAGTATGGAGCACAGCCCCAGTATACATTCATATTTGGGCCTAACTATAAAATTACAGTACAGTATTACTGTATCCACTTGCAATTTATGAACATATTATACAGTAACATATACATATATACTACTGTCTCTATATGTAATGCAATCTGCACACACTATACCATCTACACATACATCATCAAGTACACATTCACATACATATACAATATTTTCCACACATACAATATTATCTACTCACACAATATTATCCACACGTACAATTGAATACAATGCAGTCTGCTCTCACAATATTATCTTCATATACAACACCGTATACACATCCACCATACAATATTTTACACACAGATAGTATTATCCACACATACAATATACGATATTATCAACACATACATTATTATCTACACATCCAGCAACATCCACATATAAAATAATATTTTTTCTCTACCAATATAATCCATAACAATTATGCATATGACATGACTCATCTCAACATTCTCAGAACTGATCTAACAAACATGGAAAAATTCTTCAGAACATTTATATTTGTATTTTGCATTAACAACATGTAATTAAAATTTGTAGGCCTTCTTATATAATAATTTGGTATATGTTTTTGACGTAACCTCATTATTTCTTCATTAGTACAAACAAATAGAACATGAAATTCATCAACAATGTTACCAGCATCACACTTACTACATACACCATCGTCCCTATTTACACCAACCTGTCTGCCAACATTCACAGGTAATCTATTATTGCAAGTTCTAAGTTTAGTTACGATAATTCGATTTCTCTTTTGCAGCTTAACAAGGTACTGTTCAATACCATAATCAAACTTAAATATCCTATAGTTGCAGCATATCGATTTTGTTGTTATGTTGGCCCTCCACTTAGCAATCCATTGGTCTTTCAACCTTAATTCTACAGCTTTTTTAATCCATATTGTGTTAGGTAACTGTTGAGACAACCATAATCCTGACATACCACACTCATTAAGGATATTTTTAATACATAGTATCCATGGGGAGGTGTAAATCCCTGACCTGTCCAGTTGCAATAAGCATTGATACATTACATGACACAATTTGGTATCCTTACCTAAGATTATTCTTGCCCAATACCCAACCATTCTGCTTTTTATGTGAATGTCAAGAGGAAACACTCCAAGTTCACCGTAAACCATGTATGTCATTACACGTATTTTTATGAACACACAGTATCTGTTTTAAATATTTCATATACAGTAACTCACTCTCTCTCACAATATAATGACCCCAAATTTCACATGCATACGTCAGTATTGGTAATACCATTTTACTAAATAAATCAATTTGTAAATCGACTGGCAAATCAAACTTTGTACACTTACCTACTACTGAGTACATGGCTCTTGTGGCCTGTTCTGTTAGTTCCATCTCTCCTTTGCCAAACCTACCATTATAATTAAACAATACACCAAGATACTTATAATCATAAACTACCTCTATGTTCTCGGAACCAAAGTGAAAATTAATATTATCTATGCGAGTTCTCCCCCTGCTAAACACAACTATTTTAGATTTATTACAGTTAAGCCTTAATTTCCAGTCATTACAATAATCATACAGAGAAGTCAATACCTTATTCATTCTTTCTTCATTATCACATAAAATAATAGTATCATCTGCGTACATTAAAACAAATAGTTTTAGATATGAGTTTAGGAATTCATCACCAAAATTTACATAGTTGCATCCTTGTTAAATTAAATTGCTCTCTATATCGTTAACATAATAGGCAAAAAGCATAGGCGATAGGTTTTCACCTTGCCTTACTCCCACATCACACTTAAAGGTGTCTGAAATTTGTTGGTTTAACATTACACAACTTTTTATGTTATTATACATATTTCTTATTACGTTAAGTATTTTACCATTAACCTTTTCTTTCACCAACTTGAACCACAGCCCTTCCCGCCATACCATATCAAAAGCCTTCTTGTAGTCCACAAACAAACAGAAAAGTTTCCTTTTTTTCCAAAGAAACAAATCTATTACACATTTCAACACAAAAATATGATCCAATGTGGAGTAGTCTTGCCTAAATCCTGCTTGTGCCTCACTAATTGTGTTCATAACATCAGCATATTGACCAAGTCTCTCATTGAGTATTGAGGTGAACAGTTTCCCCATACAACTAAGTAAAGTAATACCGCGATAGTTATTGGTATCTTTTATGTCCCCCTTATTTTTATAAAGGGGTACTATAGTACCAACCAACCACTCAGATGGCCAGACACCAGTATCAAGAATTTTGTTAAAGAACTTAACATACAAGGGACAGAGAATATATTGGGTACTTTTTATATATTCATTTAATATCAAATCAGTTGCCGGGGATTTGTTGTTTTTTAATTTGTTAATATTTCTTTCTACCTCTTCCTTGGTTATAGGATCGTTCAGTATAGGGGAGGGGTCAGTTTGATCGTTATTTTCCACTCGTACAGCATCTGCCTCAACATCATTACTATTATCATCACTGGCTAGCTGTGTAAAATGGCTATAAAAATCATTAAGCACAATAGGGATCTTGCACGTTTTTTTCTGACCCTTTAGTATTTTCCAATATACTTTAGGGTCACTGTGTCTAAATTTTCCGAGTTCCTCAATCAATTTATCTCTCTCTTTATTCCTAACTCTTTTTAAATTTCCTTTGTATCTCTTACTTTCCATAATCATGCTGTTAAAATTTTCCCTGTTCCTGTGCAAGTGATATTTATGTCTGGCTCTGTGGTAATCTCTCCTAGATTTCCAGCTTTGTCTATCATAACCTTTTAAAGAAGCATTGTTGGTCTTTTTAACATATGTTCTTTTCTTAAATTGTGCGAAAGTTAAATAAGCAGGCTGAATCAAGATTCGTGTTAGCTCCTGGTTAATACACTCCACCGAAAGGTTATTCATCCTTGCAATTAGCCCATTTACCTTACCTACATCAATATTCCTCACATAATCAATCTTCTTCTCCAGATTCCATTTTCCTGGCCTAACCTTATCCTGGGCTGCTTCACCGACATTTGTGTGTACTTGGGTGATCATACTTGACCCTATAAACTTTATTTTAGTATGTAATCCACAATGGACATCAGATAACAATGGATCATAATCAAGTACCATAAAATCCACTATACGCTGCATTATTGTTGGTGAACCCAAAAAATAATCTATGGTTGTATCATGTGTGGTTGTAGGTTTACCAACACCGTCGTCCTTCCCCATTCTTCCGTTAAAAATATACACTTGATGATTTCTACATATGTCCACCAGTTTTCTTCCATAAGAATTCCTATCCGGGGTTACATCCTGGTTTGCCCTCTTCTCACTTATGCCAATTAAATTTGTATAAGGTACTACCTCAACAGACACATGCTCATTATCCCTGTCACCAACAGCAACATCGGGCATAGTTAGAGTATGGGCATTAAAGTCCCCACAAAGTATATGCATGTAGTCATCCTTAGTAAAAGAAAGTAAAAAATTATCCAGTTCGTCAAAATGCTCCACTTTGCCATACCTTGAGTGAGAAGGTGGAATATAAACACAACTTACCAACAAATCTGTATCTGAGCCTAAACTATCTTTATCAATTTTAATTGTGAGTAAGGACTCATATTTGGTGCTAATTTGCCTCCACTTAAGGTTCATATTCTTCCTGACTGCAATAAGCAAACCTCCAGATTTATACCTGCTTAATTTACGTCTGTTTTTAAATACAATGTCATAACCAATATTTTCCATTTCCTCCTTCACATTAACCATATCAGTATCATCACATTTCGTTTCACAAACGCAAAGTATACTATAACTTTGGATATATCTTACAAATTCAGCTGATAAAAACTTAGACCTAATGCCACAAACGTTGAGAGACAACACATCAAGATATAATTCGTGTGGACCACACGGTATAGGTCTTCTTTGAAGTGGAGCATGGGCAACATTGTGCCCAGGTCTATGCTGTGCACCAGCACTATCCTAGCACTTGATTAAGTGATCCAAATTAAGCTTCCTCCAGTCGGGAGAGGCAATTCCCACCTTATGTAAATCAAAAGGATTATTTACAACCACAGGTCTGCCTCCACTATTGAGCCAGGCTAAAATGCTCCCATCTCTTGTGGTCACATTTTTCACTGCTTTATGCTCCTTTACTACACTTATCATTCTAGCCCTCAACGAGGTTAAATCCTCGTTTACATACACCTTTCTATGTTTTTCTTTAAGCTTTTTCTTGTTGATCACTATTTCATTCTTTTTTTTCCTATGGCAAAGTCTCACAATCACGGGCCTACCTTCTTCTCTGTTCCGCCCCATACGGTGAGCCAACGATATGTCATTCGACTTGATCTTCACTCCAATATCCTGAGCAAGTTCAATGATTTTGGCTTCGAGCACTTCCTCGGTTTCATCATCCTCTTCCTCCAGCCCAGAAATACGCAGGTTTTCCCGTCGACTGTACTGCTCCAGCTTGTCATTTTCAAATGTGTTAAGGAGAGATATCTGCTGCATTTCGGCTGCCTTACTCTCCAGCCTATCATTAAATTCTTTGATGACACTGGATACTGCCGTGGCCACAGCTACTGCTATAATGTTAGCCAGGCCAGGCAATATCACGGCTGCCACATCCTTGACCGTCTTGCTCACACTCCTGGTTTCCTTCGCTTCAATAATACTAGTAATATTCGCAAGTTCTTCTTCTACCTTTGTCTTCACTAGATTCTCCAATCCTGACCCTTGCTCCTGTGCCATTATACTGTCTGTATGATCTCTGGATTCAAGGTCTCGAGTCTCGAGTTGCCACAGCTGTTTGTTTACTACCGACAGTCAAATCAATACGATAATGTTCTCAAGAGTTACCTTCAATAAAGTCACTCTAGATACACATTTCGCTCCAGCAATAAGCCACTGATGTTGCCAGGTGTCTAAACTTCCCTCTTATATGCAAGATATGTTCAGTGTGTAGAGGCTCAGACAAAAGAGTGCACTCAACACCGGAGCTGTCTCAAGCACGTCCGTTCAGCACAATATCCCAGTTCAGTTGTGTGTGTGTGTGTGTAGGTGTGTGTAGGTGTGTGTGTGTGTGTGTGTAGGTGTGTGTGTGTGTGTGTAAGATACACGAATATGTGCCGCAGGAATTTATAAAAAAAAATAAAAAAAAACGTACAAAAGGGTATGGAAGAATATGGGGAGAAGTAGCACTTGGTGGTCTGTTGCTGGGAATAGTTTACATGGAGGAATCATTTGCTGGGAATAGTTAACATGGAGGAATCATTTGCTGGGAATAGTTTACATGGAGGAATCATTTGCTTGGAATAGTTTGCATGGAGGAATCATTTGCTTGGAATAGTTAACATGGAGGAATCATTTGCTGGGAATAGTTTACATGGAGGAATCATTTGCTTGGAATAGTTTACATGGAGGAATCATTTGCTTGGAATAGTTTACATGGAGGAATCATTTGCTTGGAATAGTTAACATGGAGGAATCATTTGCTTGGAATAGTTTGCATGGAGGAATCATTTGCTTGGAATAGTTAACATGGAGGAATCATTTGCTTGGAATAGTTTACATGGAGGAATCATTTGCTTGGAATAGTTTGCATGGAGGAATCATTTGCTTGGAATAGTTTGCATGGATCAAGAATATACTAATGACCAGACAGACCACTTTGAAAACCCGACCATAATCATAATCTTCTTTGGATGACTGTACACTTGGCTTATGTTGTTGTTGTTGTTGAATACTAAACATAGAGTATGAAGAATTGCCAAACAAAGCCTCCATTGACTCCTGATGTTGCAAGGATGTGTGTTCTGTTTGTATGATATGTTTTGTTAGTACACTCGCGGTCAGAAATTGTGTCTTGATCCCTTGGCACAATGAATCGCAACTAGCCAAGCTTTGATGATTCGAACAAATGTGTGTTGTAGGGAGACGCACAGTTATTCAAACCTTATAAAAAAAATTTTATATAAAAAAATTTTTATATAAAAAAAATTTTATATAAAAAAATTTTATATAAAAAAAATTTTATATAAAAAAAATTTTATATAAAAAAATTTTTATATAAAAAAAATTTTATATAAAAAAAATTTTATATAAAAAAAATTTTATATAAAAAATTTTTTATATAAAAAAAAATTTATATAAAAAAAATTTTATATAAAAAAATTTTTATATAAAAAAAATTTTATATAAAATTTTTTTTATATAAACAAATTTTTATATAAAAAATTTTTATATAAAAAATTTTTATATAAAAAATTTTTATATAAAAAAAATTTTATATAAAAAAAATTTTTATATACAAAAATTTTTATATACAAAAATTTTTATATACAAAAATTTTTATATACAAAAATTTTTATATAAAAAAATTTTTATATAAAAAAAATTTTATATAAAAAAATTTTTATATAAAAATTTTTTTATATAAAAATAAATTTTATATAAAAAATTTATATAAAAAAATTTTTACATAAAAAATGTTTATATAAAAAATTTTTTATATAAAAAAATTTTTATATAAAAAAATTTTTATATAAAAAAATTTTTATATAAAAAAAATTTTATATAAAAAAATTTTTATATAAAAAAAAATTTATAAAAAAAAAATTTTATATAAAAAAATTTTATATAAAAAAAATTTTATATAAAAAAAATTTTATATAAAAAAAATTTTATATAAAAAATTTTTATATAAAAAACATTTTATATAAAAAAAAATTTATATAAAAAAATTTATATAAAAAAAAATTTATATAAAAAAAAATTTATATAAAAAAAAATTTATATAAAAATAATTTTATATAAAAATAATTTTATATTTTATAATTAAAAAAAAAAATTATATACTTTTTTTTATATATTTTTTTTTATATAAATTTTTTTATATAAAATTTTTTTTATATATTTTTTTATATAAAAATTTTTTTATATAAAAAATTTTATATAAAAAATTTTTATATAAAAAAAATTTTATATAAAAAAAATTTTATATAAAAAAAAATTTTATATAAAATTTTTTTATAAAAAAAATTTTATATAAAAAAATTATATAAAAAAAAAATTTTATATAAAAAAATTTATATAAAAAAAAATTTATATAAAAAAAAATTTATATAAAAAAATTTTTATATAAAAAAAATTTTATATAAAAAAAATTTATATACAAAAATTTTTTATATAAAAAAATATTTATATAAAAAAAAATTTATATAAAAAAATATTTATATAAAAAAACATTTATATAAAAAAAATTTTATATAAATTTTTTTTTATGTAAAACAATTTTATGTAAAAAAAATTTTATATAATAATTTTATATAAAAATAATTTTATATTTTATAATAAAAAAAAAAAATTTATATAAACTTTTTTTTATATAATTTTTTTTTATATAAATTTTTTTATATAATTTTTTTTTATATAAAAATTTTTTATATAAAAAATTTTATATAAAAAAATTTTTATATAAAAAAAATTTTATATAAAAAAAATTTTATATAAAAATTTTTTATATAAAAAAAATTTTATATAAAAAAAAATTTATATAAAAAAAATTTTATATAAAAAAAATTTTACATAAAATTTTGTTTTATATAAAAAAAAATTTATGTAAAAAAAAATTTATGTAAAAAAAAATTTTATATAAAAAAAATTTTATATACAAATTTTATATAAAAAAAAAATTATATAAAAAAAATTATATAAAGAAAATTTTATATAAATAAAATTTTATATAAAAAAATTTTATATAAAAAAATTTTTATTTAAAAAAAAATTTATATAAAAAAATTTTTATATACAAAAAATTTTATATAAAAAAAATTTTATATAAAAAAATTTTATATAAAAATTTTTTATATATAAAAAATTTTATATAAAAAATTTTTATATAAAAATTTTTTATATAAAAAAAATGTATATATAAAAAATGTATATATAAAAACATTTATATAAAAAAAATTTATATAAAAAATTTTTATATAAAAATATTTTTACATAAAAATTTTTTTATATAAAAAATTTTTTATATAAAAATTTTTTTATATAAAAAAAAATTTATATAAAAAAACTTTATATAAAAAAAAAATTATATAAAAAAAATTTATATGAAAATTTTTTTATATAAAAAAATTTATATAAAAAAAAGTTTATATAAATTTTTTTTTTATAGTAACAATAATACTTAACCGAATTAATGCCAGTCTGATACAATTGGTCCAGTTACAGAAGGGAGAGAAATGGGCCTCACACAGAACAATTAAATTTGAGAAATGCTGGAAGAATGACATTGAACACCGGCTTTTCTCGCTATATATACTCTTTGAAAAACCTACGTCAAAACCACAACACTCAAGGATTGGCTATCTTGTAAACTTGTAATGATCCTTGATTGGTACAGACGGCCCAATATGTTAAAGAGGGAATCTGGACCTTCATAACACACTGTACACTCAAAAACCGACCAGGTCTTGGTCTCTCCTCGCATCCTTTTCGGGGTCGAACCAGGCAACGAGCAGTTGTGGTGTGATGTAGGTCTTCCAGTCCAGTAACATATAAAAAAAAAAAAATTATTTATATAATAAATTGTTTTTATATAAACAAAATTTTTGTCCTGATCCCTTGGCACGATGAATTGCAACCAGCCAAGCTTTGATGATTTGAACCAATGTGTGTTGTAGGCAGACGCACAGTTGTTGTTCAAAGCCAGGCTGTTTGCGATTCATCTTGCCAGGGGATCGGGACACAATTTCTGACCGCGAGTGTACATATTGAAGTTTTCATGACAAGGGTACGGGACTTATATTGACACCATTAAAACACTATCATTTTTTTTTTTTTTTTAATTCATATTTGTAATTTTTTTTTTCCTTTTTATAATAGACTCCCCAGGCCATTGTTTTTATTTTTTTATTTATTATTTTTTTTTTTTTTTTCATAATATCTTGTGTCGTATTGTATGTATTATAAGTTTGGTTAGTATTGAAGCTTATTGTGACAGAGATACTGTACTGTACTTACACTGTCAACATTATATTATCATTCCTAACACAACATTGACCATTCCTATCTATTATTAATTATTGACTCCTATGTACAGTCACAATCAAATATCCACCAACACTTTCCTTCCATCGTACAAATAAATCGGTATCATATCAAAATATAATCATACAACAACACTTTACGTCAACTCAACCCCCTCAATTATTATTATTATGAGGTGGTGCAAAATTATACACGTGTTGTTCTTTATTACCAAGATATTTATTATTATTATTATTATTATGAGGTGGTGCAAAATCATACACGTGTTGTTCTTTATTACCAAGATATTTATTATTATTATTATTATTATTATTATTATTATTATTATTATAAGGTGCTGCAATATCATACACATGTTGTTCTTTATTACCAAGATATTTACTACGATGGAAGGATATATATTGTTGGTGGATATTTGATTGTGGCTGTACAGTATTCATTCTTTCCTTTGTTTGTGTGTGTCCATAATATCTCTGGTTCTTTCTCAAACTATTCCTTTGTATTGTGTATTTTCTCCCTCACTTTGTACATTTTCTCAGCCACAACTGACCCTACACTGATATCCTTACAGGCAGACACCATACCCCAGGGCGTGGTGGAGGTGACAGAAACAGAGGAGGTGACCGGTGACCAGTTCTCCAGACCACGTCGCCTTCATCAAGGGAACGTGTAGGGAGGAGGCCAAGTGGTGGATGGATGTGTTAGGGGTCTTCCCACACACACACACACAAGGTACACACACTACAGTACTATTTTATTTCTGCATACACACAACTTACTCAAACTACACTATTGTCTTTCTGTACACACTCATAAGGTACAGTCACCAGCACTAATAAATATCCAGGTGTGCTTCGAATACCTATAGAGACAGTAAATACACCTCGGTCTCGTATAGAACGTCCAATAGGTCGATAGAAGACGTCGTTCTATGTGAAATCGTTCTATGTGATACACGTAACCTCTGGGGAAAATCACATTTGGTCGATCAATCACCAAAATTGTCCCTGAAATTAACATAAAATACTTTTCAAGGTTTTTCTTGCCTTAATCCTACTGTACAGGGATGTATGTAAAATGCATATTACAATTCGTATTAAGGTTTTGGCAGGTGACTCATGTGACTGAGACGAGTCGGCGGCATCCATGGCGGTGGAGGTGGTAGGGGGGGGAGATAGTGCGTGATCATCGTTTGTTTTCTTTTATTAACCATACGCTGGTGTTTCCTTCTCCTTTCTCTTTCCGAGAAATAACTTCCTTGTTTATATCGAAGGAAATGGCCTTCCATTTTGTAAATGCACCACCTGGCATGACTGAGTGTTGAAGCTGGTGGTTAATAAACTCGTAATCACTAAAAACGAGCGAGTCAAACACGAAATTTCCCTAACTTCAACTTTAGAATTTCCCTTTATGCCTCAATAATTTCCTGTTTACTCTTGAACATTGACGGTCTTTTTGGTATTTCTTCTGGTAAGACTTTCCCTGTTTACTTTTGAACAATCTTTATATAATTTCCCCGTGTAGATTTCAAAATTCCCTAAAACAGAAATTTCCTTGCACCTGGCAACACTGGGTAGTGGGAAGGAGCGGGAGGCATGGCGGGAACACATTCACCCACACTGTACAGACGCCAGTGACATCATTTTCTGACACGTTTATTATGATTTCGCTCGTTTTGTATAAGAACTCCTCGGATTTGCTTCAAACTATACAGTGATTATTATTATTATTATTATTATTATTATTATTATTATTATTATCATCATCATCTAACTGTTGGATAGATTTTGTGAATGTGGATACTCACCTTTTGGAAAATAATGAAGCCTTACAAGTGTGGTTGGTTGGGATGCTAACAAACCAATACCAGTGTGGAATTGACCCTAAAAGATTTGCCTAGCCCTCCAATTTACCATCAAAATAGGTTGTATTTTATTATAAGAGAGTTGTAGAGTTGAGTTGTAATAGAGACATTATTATTATTATTATTATTACTTTTATTATTATTATTATTACTTTTATTATTATTATTATTACTTTTATTATTATTATTATTACTTTTATTATTATTATTATTACTTTTATTATTATTATTATTATTATTATTATTATTATTAATTTCTTCACATATCTTTGCTCATCCATAAATTAAATAGGTTGTAAATTTGTTGTTACAGAGTTGTGGAGTTGTAACAAGAGACTGAGGAACCTTCATTGTTTGTTGTCCACTGTGTTCTTCCTTCCATCAACAACAACAACAACAACAACAACAACAACAACATCAACTACTACTACAACATCAACTACTACTACTACAACATCAACTACTACTACTACTACTACTACAACTGTAAGTTTGTATGGAATTACATTGTTGTATTTCTCTCTCTCTCTCTCTCTCTCCTTCATTCATTCCTTTCTTCCATTCTCTCTCTTTTACCTTCATTCTTCCATTCTCTCTCTCTTACCTTCTCTCTTACCTTCATTCTTCCATTCTCTCTCTCTCATTCCTTCCTTTCTTCCTTCCATTCTCTCTCTCTCATTCATTCATTCCTTTCTTCCTTCCATTCTCTCTCTCTCTCTCTCTCTCTCTCAGTTGGTCCCGATTTACTACCAACAAAATTCTGTCACCTTAAGTGAATTCTCTAACAGGTCACAACATCTCATCATGTCCTTATGTTCTCTATCTTTTGGTTCTGTCCCTTCTGATTCTTCTGCTATGTTGTACAGTTGTGGTCAATAATAATCATCCACATATGGGCATCTCAAACAATTTACTGTGTAATGTTTCTCACAAAGACCATTAGCCATTGGATGATAAGGAGACATAAAACATTGCTTTACACTAATGAGTCTATATATTTCCTGCATTATGTTTGAAGTGAACTGATAATCCCTATCACTCAATATTTCTTGAGCAAAGCCCACTGCTAAGAATGTCTAGTAAAGCTTCAGCCACTCTTTCAGTTTCTATTACTGATAAAGCTACTGTTTTGGTCCACGTTGTGACATAATTAATTAATGTCAGTACACATCTATTGTCCTGTGAGGATGGAGGACTAATAGGGTGTACAAGATCTATTGCTATACCCTTAGGTAATATCTTCTGACACCTGTCACAACTATAGCACCATCTCTTGACTTGGTTAGACATTCCTGCCTAATAAAATGAACTGCTAACCCTATCATCAGTGTTGGTTATCCCTAAAAGTCCTCCCAGCAGACAGACCCTCATGAGTTAATGCCAACACATACTTCCATCTGTTTAATTTCCTCCCTATATTTACTTGTCTTAATTCTGTACCATAAATCATTCACTCTTTCTAACTTGATATTTGAATTCCTTCATCTCCTAATTAGTGCCTTAATCAAGTCATCCTTCTGCTCTTCCAGGGTAACAGGCAAACCATTAAAAGTGTCAAACTCTATCTGATTAATACATAGAGGTTTAAACTTATCCCTAACCTCCTACTCAACCCTACTACCACTACTATTACTACTACTATTAAGTGATGTAGTGTAAATATGTCACTATCTCTCTTTGGTACACACACACACACACCAACCATGTAACAATTATTATTATCTAAATATAATACTAAATATTTATTACAATGCTTAAACACCAATTAACCATTACCTAACCTAATCTAACCATTACCTAACCTAACCTAGCGTAACCTAACCTAACTTATGTCTTGTTTTTGTCGATCCCACAGTGGTTGGTATTGGTTTGTAAGCACGCAAACGAAAGAATGTTAGCCTTATAAATGACTTGTGGGTGAATTATTTAATGAATTTGGTGAGTAAACTATACAGTGATTATTATTATTTAACTGTTGGATAGATTTTGTGAATATGGATACTCACCATTTGGAAAATAACGAAGCCTTACAAGTGTGGTTGGTTGGGAAGCTTACAAACCAATACCACTGTGGAATCAACCCATATACAGTTTGCCACAGAAATTCTTACACAGGTTATATGGAAAGAGAAGTTATTGATTATTGTGAATGTTTACCAAGTGACTCTTATCATTACAAAACAACAAACCTAATAATAATAATAATGTTGTATTGCAGTTACATAGTCTTAACCTTTTATCTTTCTCTATGCATCTTCTTTTTTTTATTATTATTATTGATATTATTATTATTATTATTAATATTATTATTATTGTTAATATTATTATTATTATTAATAATATTAATATTATTATTATTATTAATATTATTATTATTATTATTATTAATATTATTTTTATTATTTTTATTATTATTATTATTAATATTATTATTATTATTAATATTATTATTATTATTAATATTATTATTATTATTATTATTATTATTATAAGTTGGCTTCATTTCCACCTGTGTATGTATTAGGTTTTGTAAAAATTATAAATTGTATAATTATTAGGTTTAAAAAAATATATAAACTGATTTGGTTGTTACAGAGTTTTGGAATTAACTGGAGTTGTACAAGTATGAGACCTCCTTCCATCTATAACAACAACAACAACAACAATAACAACAATAACAACAATAACAAGACATTATTATAGATTACTGTAAGTATTTGTAAAGTTACATTGTACCATATTCAACAACATTCATGGTGTATACGATGGTTCTGTTGTCTTTATATGGAGACATTGTATGTACCATGGATGTGTGTGTGTGTGTGTTTGGAGGCTTCTGATTCCTCCTAACCATGCCATGAAACAAGCTCCTTCCATATAGGTGTGTGTGTGTGTGTGTGTTAAGCCTCGGCCACACGGTACTGAGACATGTTTGGAGACATTTTCAAAACATTGCCTCAGACATGTTCGGTTTCATGTTCGACATGTCTCGTTTGGATGTACAAACTCGTGAACATGTTTTGAGACAATGCAGTGTGGATGTTTGGTGGCTGGGAACAAGTGTGTGAACAACCAATTGTGTGAACATTCTCCACCTGAGTGGATGTACACTGCAGTACACGGCATTGTTATATTAATTATGTACAGTCGGCGGCAGAAGTCCTGTCGCCTCACCTGCTTCACCGAGAGACACAGTGTTCATGGACTCGAGAAATACACACGTTTTCTACACTTAATAATCTCGAGTCTATGAACATCGCGTGCCTCGGTGAAGCAAGTGAGGTGACAGGACTTTTGCCGCTGACTGTACACTGGATCAAAAAAGTGTGGCGCAGGTGGTGTCCGATGGTTCTGTAAATGATCACTACAGCTCATGATAAACAAGCTCGTTTTCAGTAGCCATCGTCTTAGGTGTCAGAATGTTTCACGAGGGAAATGCGCGATACTTTTTTGATGGAGTGTACACCTCGTATATTGATGTAGGTACTGCAAGTGTATTGGTACAAATACTATAATTATATACTATCACCTCCAATAATAGTGATACACCCTCCTCTATATCTGTGTATTCCCAGTGTGACAGGCCAACAGTCCCTCCCACTTTCATCCTCCAGAAACACATACACCTGTATTCTCCTTCCCATCTATCCCTACTACCCTAAGTAACCTGTTGCACAGAGAAGGGACACCAGGGACACAGAATTATCGATATTATTGTTTTAAGTAGTATGTAGCTGTTTGTATTAAATTAAACAATGGTAGTTAACCTATTTATTGGAAAGTTTATCATCTAAGGAACAGAGGGAAGCTGTCAAACTCTTACATGAGTTACCCCTATATGGATGATTATATTTGACACCAACTGTACCTTAGCAGTTTTTCATTACTTCTTATCACCTTTTTAATCTCTTCTTCTTCTATTTTATTTCCTTGTTTTGCCCATTCAACCTCACCTGAAAATTTCTATTAATTTCTAAAAATTTCTGCAAAGATAACTTTTAATTTCTCTCGACATTCACTCACTTTTTTTGTTTGTTAATTTCTACCACCACTTCCTGTTCTATATTCTTTTTATCACCTAAAATATTAACTGCTTCTATTCCTGGAGTTTAACTCACTGTTCTGTTACCTAACCCAACCCAACCCAACCTAACCTAACCTAAAATATTAACTGCTTCTATTCCTGGAGTTTATCTCACTGTTCTGTTTATTATCTGTTCCACAACTGAATCACAGGATATCAAATCAACTCTCTCTTTCTACTTCATTATTATTTTCTCACCAATTTCTTTCATACCTGACATTTTCCTCCAGGGCTTCATTTATGTTTGTGTACAGTCGGCAGCATAAGTTCGCTTCATTTCCACCTGTGTATGTATTAGTTATAGTGTTGTAATACAATTTTAATGCAGAGATGACAGATATAGTTCTCATATGGTAAATTATGTATGTTGTAATGTATTAGTTATAGTGTTGTAATACAATTTTAATGAAGAAATGACAGATATAGTTCTCATATGGTAAATTATGTATGTTGTAATGTATTAGTTATAGTGTTGTAATACAATTTTAATGAAGAAATGACAGATATAGTTCTCATATGGTAAATTATGTATGTTGTAATGTATTAGTTATAGTGTTGTAATACAATTTTAATGAAGAAATGACAGATATAGTTCTCATATGGTAAATTACTTATGTTGTTAAAATGGAAACTGGTTCAGAATGCAAGTATCTGGTCATATTAGCAATATTAAATACATGAGATGGACGCGAATTTCTGCAGGTGGCTGTACATATTGAAGTTGTTCCTTAAGTTCTATTACCTTCTCCTTTAATGTCATATTTTCATTCCTTGTCATTTTAACACTTCTCTTCTACCTTCTCAATATTTTGTTATAAATTTCTGCTACCATACTGCTGTCTAAGGGGGTGCGGGAGTAGGGGGACAGGCTTGGGGGGGGGGTTAGGGGGGTGCGGGAGTAGGGGACAGGCTTGGGGGGGGTTTAGGGGGGTGCGGGAGTAGGGGACAGGCTTGGGGGGGGGTTAGGGGGGTGTGGGAGTAGGGGACAGGCTTGGGGGGGGGTTAGGGGGGTGCGGGAGTAGGGGACAGGCTTGGGGGGGGGTTTAGGGGGGTGCAGGAGTAGGGGACAGGCTTGGGGGGGGTTTAGGGGTGTGTGGGAGTAGGGGTACAAGCTTGGAGGTGGGTAGAAAGCCTGCTCCCTATTTCCGCACCGCTCTAACCCCCCCCCCCAATCCTGTCCCCCTACTCCCGCAGCCCCCAATCCTGTCCCCCTACTCCCGCAGCCCCCAATCCTGTCCCCCTACTCCCGCAGCCCCCAATCCTGTCCCCTACTCCCGCACCCCCCAATCCTGTCCCCTACTCCCACACCCCCCAAGCCTGTCCCCTACTCCCGCAGCCCCCAATCCTGTCCCCTACTCCCGCACCCCCCAATCCTGTCCCCTACTCCCGCACCCCCCAATCCTGTCCCCTACTCCCGCACCCCCCAAGCCTGTCCCCTACTCCCACACCCCCCAAGCCTGTCCCCCTACTCCTGCACCCCCCTAAACCTCCCCCAAGCCTGCACCCCCCTAAACCTCCCCCAAGCCTGCCCCCTACTCCCGCATCCCCCAAGCCTGCCCCCTACTCCCGCATCCCCCAATCCTGTCCCCTACTCCCGCACCCCCCAAAATCTCCCTTCACCTCCCCCAAGCCTGTCCCCCTATTCCCGCACCCCCTTAACACTAACTAACTAAGTAACCTGTTTGTTGTCCCTATTGGTGTTGGTTTTAGAATACAACACTTCATCTAACATTAAGAACCTTATTTTCCATTTAGTATCTTGCCCAGAGTATTTCATTACTCATCAAAATACATCTTTTAATCAAATACTATCATCTATCAATATATATATATCTCCCTTCTCTTAATGTTCACTTTGCTTCTCCCTTCCTTTCCTTCCTTCCTTCCTTCCTTTTCTTAATGTTCACTCTGCTTCTCCCTGCCTCTCCTTCCTTCTTTCCTTTCCTTTCCTTTCCTTTCCTTTCCTTCCTTCCTTTTCCTTTCCTTTTCCTTTCCTTTTCCTTTCCTTTCTTTCTTTCCTTTCTTTCTTTCCTTCCTTCCTCCCTTTCCTTTCCTTCCTTCCTTCCTTCCTGAGAACACAAAAAGACACCAGCTCCTTCCCAGTGATGTGTGTATGTCCGTGTCTGGATACTGTATGTATGTGTGTGTGTGTGTGTTTGGAGGCTTCTGATAGAGATGTATTTCTGGAATGCTACAGTGATGCATCATTTGCAAATCTTAATGACTGTGGTTCTCAAGGTGGATATGTTATTTTTCTATCAGATGAAAGTGGCAAGAGATGTCCTATCATGTGGAAATCAAAGAAAATAAGAAGAGTAGTAAAGTCTACGTTAGCAGCCGAAACATTAGCATTATTAGAAGTAGCTGAGAGTGCCTATTACATAGGAAAAATTATGGAAGACATTGGTGTAAGCAAAAAGGTGCCTATAAAATGCCTTGTGGATAACAAGTCGCTCGTCGATGCCTTGAGGTCAATGAAGAAAGTGGATGATAAATATCTTAGAATCAATATAGCCTGTTTAAAGGAAATGTTAGAAAGAAAGGAAATCACTTCAGTGGAATGGGTATCTACAAATAAGCAAGTGGCAAATTGCTTAACCAAAAAGGGAGCATCGCCACTTACTTTACTGGAAGTAATCACAAAGTAAAAAAAAAAAAAAAAAAAGGGGGGAATTTTGTTGTATTTGGTGATTGGGGGCATAATATTTGGGTAGCATGGATTACTTTAAGATATTCTAGTATAATATTGTATAAAAAAATTTATACAGATATAAATGATAATATATATTGGTGTTAAAAAGAGAGGTTGAAGTCATACTAGAATATCTTAAAGTAATCCATGCTACCCAAATATTATGCCCCCAATCACCAAATACAACACTAACTATGCCACAAAACAAGCTCCTTCCATATAGGTGTGTGTGTGTGTGTGTGTGTGTGTGTTAGAGAGAGAGAGGGAGAGAATGTGTGTGTGTGTGTGTGTGTGTTTCATGATAATATTTGGAGGAATTATTTGCTCCACATTTACCACCAACATTGTACTGTCTCTCTTAGGGTCAATTCCACAGTGGTTGGTATTGGTTTGTAAGCACGCAAACAAAAGAATGTTAGCCGTGTAAATGACTTATGGGTGAATTATTTAATGAATTTGGTGAGTAAACTATACAGTGATTATTATTATTATTACTGGTATTATTATTTTTATTATTATTATTATTATTATTATTATTATTATTAAATGACTTCTGGGTGAATTATTTAATGAATTTGGTGAATAAACTATACAGTGATCATTATTATCTAACTGTTGGATAGATTTTGTGAATGTGGATACTCACCTTTTGGAAAATAATGAAGCCTTACAAGTGTAAGGTTGGTTGGGAAGCTAACAAACCATTTCTTCACTTATCTTTGCTCATCCATAAATTAAATAGGTTGTAATTTGTTATTACAGAGTTGTAGAGTTGAGTTGTAATAGAGACAAGACATAGAATTAACCTTAAGGGGGTGCGGGAATAGGGGGACAGGCTTGGGGGTAGGGGGGGTTAGGTTGGTGCAGGAATAGTGGGACAGGTTTGGGGTGGGTAGAAAGCCTGTCCCCCTACTCCTGCACCCCCCCTCCCCCAAGCCTGTCCCCCTATTCCCGCATCCCCCAAGCCTGTCCCCCTATTCCTGCACCCCCCAAGCCTGTCCCCCTATTCCCGCACCACCCAAACACCCCCCAAGCCTGTCCCCCTATTCCCGCACCACCCAAACACCCCCCAAGCCTGTCCCCCTATTCCCGCACCACCCAAACACCCCCCAAGCCTGTCCCCCTATTCCCGCACCACCCAAACACCCCCCAAGCCTGTCCCCCTATTCCCGCACCACCCAAACACCCCCCAAGCCTGTCCCATACTCCCGCACCCCCCCCAAGCCTGTCCCCCTATTCCCATTATTATTATTATTATTACTTTTATTATTATTATTATTATTATTATTGTTATTATTAATTTCTTCACATATCTTTGCTCATCCATAAATTAAATAGGTTGTAATTTGTTGTTACAGAGTTGTGGAGTTGTACAAGAGACTGAGGAACCTTCATTGTTTGTTTGTTGTCCACTGTGTTCTTCCTTCCATCAACAACAACAACAACAGTACAAGCATTTACTATAGGACCTTGAGGAACAACAACAACAACAACAACAACAACATCAACTACTACTACTACAACTGTAAGTTTGTATGGAATTACATTGTTGTATTTCTCTCTCTCTCTCCTTCATTCATTCATTCCTTTCTTCCTTCCATTCTCTCTCTCTCATTCATTCCTTTCTTCCTTCCAATCTCTCTCTCTCTCTCTCATTCATTCCTTCCTTCCTTCCATTCTCTCTCATTCATTCCTTTCTTCCTTTCATTCTCTCTCTCTCTCTCTCTCTCTCTCTTTCATTCCTTTCTTCCTTCCATTCTCTCTCTCTCTCTCTCATTCATTCCTTTCTTCCTTCCAATCTCTCTCTCTCTCTCTCATTCATTCCTTTCTTCCTTCCAATCTCTCTCTCTCTCTCTCTCATTCATTCCTTTCTTCCTTCCTTCCATTCTCTCTCTCATTCATTCCTTTCTTCCTTTCATTCTCTCTCTCTCTCTCTCATTCATTCTTTTCTTCCTTCCATTCTCTCTCTCTCTCTCTCTCTCTCTCTCTCTCATTCATTCCTTTCTTCCTTCCAATCTCTCTCTCTCTCTCTCTCTCATTCATTCCTTTCTTCCTTCCTTCCATTCTCTCTCATTCATTCCTTTCTTCCTTCCATTCTCTCTCAGTTGGTCCCGATTTACTACCAACAAAATTCTGTCACCTTAAGTGAATTCTCTAACAGGTCACAACATCTCATCATGTCCTTATGTTCTCTATCTTTTGGTTCTGTCCCTTCTGATTCTTCTGCTATGTTGTACAGGTGTGGTCAATAATAATCATCCACATATGGGCATCTCAAACAATTTACTGTGTAATGTTTTCACGTTCACATAATTATGATATTATTGTTTTTAAATACTTCGTAGCTACTTCTATTAAATTAAAAGATGGTAGTTAACCTATTTAATGGAAAGCCTATAAGCTAAAAAAAATAAACATTGTACAGCTGTCAAACTCTTAGGTGAGTTACCCCTCTATGGATGATTATTTTTGACTACGACTGTACAGTACTGTTCTTACATTTTGTTTTCTCAATCTATTTCTGTTAACTTATGAAATGTAAGCAGCTGTTTGTGTTTTGTCAAAGATTGTATTAAATGTTCAAGTACAGTAACATTCAATAATAATAATAATAGTAATAATAAAAATAATAGTAATAATAGTAATAATAATAATAGTAATAATAATAATAGTAATAATAGTAATAATAAAAATCATAATAATAGTAATAATAAAAATAATAATAATAATAATAGTAATAGTAATAATAACCTAATTGCCCACTATGATTTATATAATATACAGTTTGTATGTATGTATGTAGCTTGGAAAAAAAATAGTTTGTAGGAGTCATTTGCTCCAGAATTACATTAGGAGTTTCTTGATTCCTCCAAAGTATGCATGTTGCTTGGGAAAAAAAAAATAGTTTGGAGGAATCATTTGCTCCAGATTTATTATTATATATTTTCTATTTATATATGACCTTAACAATAATTAATTTGTTTATTTTACAGGTGTGTAGTGGGAGAGAGAGAGAGAAGAGGAAGAGGAGAACAACACGAGAGAGAAGAGGAGAACAACACGAGAGAGAGAAGAGAACAACACGAGAGAGAGAAGAGAACAACACGAGAGAGAGAAGAGAACAACACGAGAGAGAGAAGAGAACAACACGAGAGAGAGAAGAGAACAACACGAGAGAGAGAAGAGAACAACACGAGAGAGAGAAGAGAACAACACGAGAGAGAAGAGAACAACACGAGAGAGAGAAGAGAACAACACGAGAGAGAGAAGAGAACAACACGAGAGAGAGGAGAAGAATAAGAACAAACACAAGAAGAGAAGAACACACAAGAACAAAACCTCTAATATAATACAGTGTATAATAACAGGAAATAAAAATTAAATACATTATTATTATAATTTATTAAAAAACCTCTATAGTATTAACATAATTATAATTCCACCAGGTGAATAAATTAATTAATTTATACCTGTAAGGGTGTAGGGTTCAATTAAAAATTATTGATGTTATTATAATATTTGTCTGTGTGTGAGAGGAATATCACACAAACAAACAAATATTATAACGACACCAGTAATAATTACATACATAAAAGAATGTAGGGTTTAAGTAAAAATTATTGATGTTATAATATTGTCTGTGTGTGAGAGAGAAATACCACACAGACAGACAAATATTATAACCATCAGTGATAATTACATACCTAAAACGATGTACAGTTCAAGTAAAAATTATTGATGATGTTATAATACTGTGTGTGTGTGAGAGAGAGAGATCACTCACTCTCACACACAGACAGACAAATATTATTATAACATCAGGTTCAAATAAAAATAATTGATATTATAATACTATGTCTGTGTGTGTGTGAGACATATCATACACACACACACACAGACAGACAAATATTATAATAACATCAGTGATAATTTTATACCTGTAAAGTCCCATCCACACAAGGCAAAAAGACGCAACCCAGTGAAATTCTCTCGCTTTTTACCAGTGTTACCAGATCAAACGGTCTCTGGCAGCTATTTACCACTTGTGCCACACCCACGATATTGGTAATAGTGTCTGCCCGAAGTTTTTTTGCCTCGTGTGGAAGGAGCTTAAGAGTTCAAATATAACTTTAGGGGATAGTACAGTGTTGGTGGTAAATGTGGAGCAATTGATTCCTCCAAACTATTCCAAGCAACAACAGAACACCATTGTCATGTTTCCTGGCATACTTTGGAGGAATCAAGATGCTCCAATGTAATTCTGGAGCAACTGATTCCTCCAAACTATTCCTGTAGTTTCCTGGAATACTTTGGAGGAATCAAGACACTCCAATATAAATCTGGAACAATTAATTCCTCCAAACTATTCCAAACAACAAAACAAACACCATTATTTTTGTTCATCTGGTTTTGTTTTCTGACATACTTTGGAGGAATCAAGATACTCCAATGTACCAACAGTGTATTATCTCCTTAGTGTTATTATAATACTGTGTGTGTGTGACAAATACACACACACACACATTATAACAACAATATAACATTGTGTGTGTGACAAATACACACACACACACACACAGTTTTGATAACGACATTAACATTTTGTGTGTGTGTGTGTGTGTGTGTGCGCAGAGAGAAATATCACACACACACACACACACAATATGTTACTGTTGTTATAATACCTGTGTGTGTGTGTGTGTGTGTGAAGAGAGAAACATCACACACACACACAGTAACTTCATAAAACACTCACATAACTAGTAGTAGTAGTAGTTGATGTAAGGATGAACACAGTGAATAATAAAGGTTGTTAAGTCTCTTGTACAACTACACTCCACAAATCTGTAACAAAATACAACCTAATTAATTTAAAGGAAATTATTCAACTTTATAATAATAACACAGAATATTATTTCTGACTTAACCAAGAAGTATTATTAAATTTGTTGGTGGATATTTGATTGTGAATGTACTTAAGGGGGTGCAGGAGTAGGGGACAGGCTTCGGGGGGAACTGGGGGGGTGCGGGAGTAGGGGGACAGGCTGGGGGGGGGGGTTAGGGGGGGTGCGGGAATAGGGGACAGGCTTTCTACCCACCCCAAGCCTGTCCCCCTATTCCCGCACCCCCCCAGTTCCCCCGAAGCCTGTCCCCTACTTCTGCACCCCCTTAAGTACAGTCACAGTAAAATATCCACCAACACTTTCCTTCCATCGTAATAATCATCTTGGTAATAAAGAACAACACGTGTATGATTTAACAACACCTCATAATAATAATAATAATAATAATAATAATAATAATAATAATAATAATAATAATAATAATCTTGGTAATAAAGAACAACACATGTATGATTTAACAACACCTCATAATAATAATAATAATAATCATCTTGGTAATAAAGAACAACACGTGTAT